>VYZV01021612.1:82172-113649 GCA_013401275.1 Pandion haliaetus | reverse complement strand
CGAGATGCAAATGTGCTGTGTCTCCCGGCGGGCAGACATCATCCGGAAAGAGAAGCTCAAGCTCGAGTGCCTCAAACTCCTCAACCTGCCGGCCAATAACACAATGAACTGCAACCTGCAGCAGCCACTGCTTGCTTACATCACTGTCATCACTTATTCCTCATGCAGCCCCTGCTCCTGGGAATATTCATGAAGCGATCCCATTCTATTGGGTTGCCATAGAAGCGACTACTGCACACAGGCTCTGCCTACCTGAGCCAGCACCCGGGCTTCTTAAAAGGGCAACGCCTGGCTGCCAAGGGAGCGTGTGGCTGAACGGGCGCCGCAACGCCGCCGCTGCTGCCGCTGCCGCTGCCGCTGCCGCTGCCGCTGCCGCTGCCGCCGCCGCCGGGCTGTAAGGACCGCGGTGCCCTGGCGCTGCAGAACTGCCGCTGAGCAGAAGTCACCCGCGGCTCGGCTTTAGCTGACAGTGCCAAGCTTAATGCCATCCTTGGTTTAACGGCAAAAAATACCAGGCGGCCGTGAATTTAAAAGTAGCAGCATCATAAACATTAAAAAAAAAAAAAAAAAAAGAGCAAGAAGATTCCTTTTTCTCTTAGATGCTGACGATCCTTTCTCTTTCTGGAGTTGCGGCTGCTTTGTTGCAGGTTTGCTTGTGAAGACACGGGGTTTTGTGGGAAGGGGCAAATCCAAATCTAAAGAAAAAACAGCGGTTCACCTTGAAAATCTCACTTGCATGCAAAGCAGGGGTTTGGGGAGTGCCTGCCTTTTCTAGCAGAAGTTTGCCTGCTGGGAAGCACGTTGTGTTTTGTACCTGTGTGCAAACTACCGAAGGTTTCTTTCTCCTTTGCTGCCTTGCTTACCCGTCAGACATGCAAAACGTTACTATTTCATCCCTGCGGGGTTGGATCTGTAGAAGTCATGAAAAAAAAAAAAAAACCTGCATCTCAAAGAGCTCCCCTACTGGATTGAGGGAGGCTGGACTGGGATGGCGAGGAAGGAGTGTGTGGGATGCGTGGGCTCTCCCTACGACACGGGGAAACCCACTTTCCAGAGGGCACCTGAGTCAGCACTTTCTGCGGCTCACCCTCGACTTCCGTGTGTCTCCCAGGAGGCTGGTCCTGGGAAAATAACAGCTCCGGATGGGAATCCTTCTTCCTTTCACTGCTGGCTACAATGCACCTCGTACAATAGAGGCCAAAGCAGGGGGGGAAAAGGGTAAAATCAGGCATTTCCCTACCTTTTGTTCTTTGAGACTTTTTTTTGGAGAAAAGGAGGAAAAGAGGTGGCAATCAGTCCTGTCCTGTGCTTCTTTGGGAATAGCTGTTTATTCTGTTAAGAAGTTGTTACATTGATAAAACTGCTTCAAATTATTTGGGAGTGTAAAGCCTTTGAAAACAGTGGAGTTAAATTAACAATCTGTTTAGCCATATGAGAGACTGTTTACATATATTTTTTAATAGAGTCAATATCTGAGGCTTTCTAGATACATTTAAAATTATACCTCCAAGGAAAAGGAAACCACATGAATTGTGTAGACAGGCAGGGAGGCTAAACACAGGCAACGAATGCCCACTGCAAGCAGTGAGGAAATCCTCACCCCATCTCTGCGCTTCTGCTTTCGTAAGCAAAATCTCTGCGCTTCTGCTTTCATAAGCAAATATCCATCTTTTCCTTTCCAGGAGTTACCTGTCACTCGCCTAAGGTAAGTCTGCCATTTAAAGCAGCAGGATGTTACTTATATGCTCTTACTTCAAGGAAATGCAGCCATCAGCAGTGATTTCACCATACACACAGACAGCACATGCTTCCTCATCTTTATTTGCCTGCTCTCTTGCTCTCTCTCTTGAATCCTTTCTCTGAAGCATTCACCTGCTCCTCTTTTCCTCCTGCCTCTTGGCACAACCTAGACTGGCTGTGACTCATTTGAAATACTCTACAGTGAAGCTACCCATTGCAAATATTATTTAATATTATTATTTTCATCACAATTTCTGGTAGAACAAGCTTTTCGGGGGAAATAAATCTCAATTTTCAAATGCTCCTGTATATTAGATAATGTGAACTAAGCCAGCGATAGATTAAAGGTCTTTTTCCTCTTCTTCCCTCCTCCAGGCACTAGGGATGCTGAGGTGTAAGCACTCTGTGCCTAAGCTGCAATCAACTGCTTTCCAAAAGGATGTGTTTTGATTAATGAGGTGCATAACATCTGAAACTAATGCAGCTTCTTAAACATAGTCCCTAATGTTCCCAGAGAATGACAGAGCAGTAAAGGACGTGCTCAAGGAATCAAGCTGTTCATCCTCTTTCAGCTATAGGTATTCTAGCTGGCTCTCGGAAGATGCCCCACACTCTTCATTTCCTGGCCTTTCTGGGATTATTCTCTGAGTGCTGCCTTATTTGGTGACACAAATAAGATTCTTTTACAGCCCTGAAGTGGGGAAAGCACACAACAGAGCATGCAAGCAGCAGAATGCTCCTTTATCACTTCTGTAGCTAGGAAAGAAAATTATCAGGTGCAAAGACTGAGTCAGGCTGACTGGCACACTGCTGCACAATTACAGAAGCATGCAGCTATCCCCATGCTCAGAATACTGGCTAGTAGTTCCCAGCCACCAGTGTCCAGTCTATACGGTGCACATGATTCCTCAGATACAGATAAGCTTTTTAAGGTTTTTTTGGGGGGACCATGTTTGTTAACCTTTACATCTATCTATAAAGCATTAAGCTTTAATTCAGTATCACACCTGCTTTGAAGCAATTTTTCAAGCACATAATTTTAGCAAATACTGTAGTCCCATTTTGAAAAAAAAAAAAAGCTTAACCTGAAATAAGAGCCTAAGTGCTGTATTGAATCTAGGCCTTGTCTAGCAGATAGCCCAAAGCAGATAGCCCAAAGTGCTAAAAACCACAACGTGCATTCTTGTGTAGCTCTGTCTCCAAGTGTGGGTTCCTAAGCACTTCTAAAAACGTGGCTTCAGGAGTTACAGGTACCAAACTCAGAGGAAGTTTTAAAGTCCTTAAAATGTAATGACAATTTTGTGTCCAGAGAACTTCAAAGTAATGATATTTTTATTTGAGAGCCTTCCAAGAACTAAGTGCAGGAGGCTGGGAATTATCCTTGTCTAATGGTATGAAACTACTATCATGGACATTATTTATCGTTGGCATTATGGCAGTGCTTGCCATGTCAGCAAATGGACATTTACAGGCACGTTTTTAGAACATTTCAGAAAAGCTAGGACTGTTGTAAGACTAAATCTTGCCTATCGTTGCCTGCACAGTACATTCAAAGGGGGTATAGAGAACGCACCTGCCTGGGGCCCTGGAAAAGGGAGAACTGTTTTTGAGGGAAATGGGTTCCTTTTTAACAATATTTGTCAGATACTGCTCCAAGACTTGGCATTGATACAAAGGGAATGGATTTAGTAGGGAGAACGCAGGTGAAGCAGCCAAAGATTCATTTGTTTCTTAGGGGATTTTGCTAGCTCATATATACATATTTATATGTACATATATACGTGGTGCTATTTTAATAAAAATCCAGTGCTGCAATGCAAATGTGAAAAATCACATTCCTAGTGAGCGCAGAACTATAGAAGAATAGACAGAGAGGCATAAAAACTGATATCCTCTAGCTCAGGGTACAGAAAGCAGCAGTGCAAGCTTTCTGTACGCTGGCATGTTAGGACCACCTTTGCTTGGGTGAGTTTCAGTCACCACCCTTGAACCTTTGGATTCTCAGATAAAAAAGCAGTCAACAGACATGTGGTATAGATTGCAAGAATGGGAGCAAGTCCTTTCAAAGCTTCCTATTGTTCCTAACAGGCAGCAAGTAACTTGTAATTGGCATTCAAAATTCATGAAATATTCAACACCACAAAACAGGGAAATTCTACCTCAGAGTTTTAGTGGTAGAGTCTGCAGTCACTGCCTCTGCAGCTTATATCATACCTAGAAGATAATAAAGAAATAATCACCATAAATACACAAATCTTATCTTCCCCTCGCCCCTATTAATTACCCAAGTGTGCTGTCACACTTGTACTCATTGAAATTCAGCCAATGCTTTCTTATTGCTCTATCATGTTCTTTATAGAAACTGTAAAGTGGGGGATTGAACTGCTGGAACATATGCTGAAACCTATTTAAGGCACAGAGAAGAGGGCACCTGAGCATCTGGCCAGGATAAAGGAAACAGCTGAGCAATGGGAACTGAGATCCATGCCAGCATGCTGGACTCTGGGGAGTCACTCCAGAGGGCAAGGAGGAGAGAGAAGAGTCCCACAGGGCTGGACGTCAGGACGTAAAGGAAGAAGTCCACTTTGGCTATGCAAAAATTGTTTTGGGTTGGGAGAAAGAACAGTTCAAAGTCCATCAGTGGGAGCAGACATATACTAAACAGATCCCTAACAACAATGGACTGTGGAGCCTGGCGAGAGAGGCAGCGGCACAAGATGAGATACACAACAAGACAGAAAAGCTTATATCAGGAAGTACTTGGAAAGCTACATTTGCTTGGGCTTCCAGTGGTAAACAAATCTGGAGCAATCCCATTCTCTTCACCCTTATAACCAAGACCAAAATATAAGCACTTGCCTAGGATATAGGGGGTTGCTGGGAATGTACTTAAACCTAACAAACAGCTTTGCTGCTGGACTATGAAAAGGGAAATGTTATCCAAAGAATCAGCCATTTTGGCATCTATGGAAAGAAGTCACAGCCTATGCAGAAAATAAACCTCTGAGATTTTCAGGATGTTTAGGTGTTTTGCAAAAGCTGGTAATCCTCACTACAGCAAGTAGCTGAAAATGATAGCTAGAAACAGATTGAGTAGCGTGAGCATCTTGCCACCTGACCTTTAATATTCCCCTTGGAGAATAGAAAACTTAATAGAAATAGAAAAATAGAGACAGGTAACCAGGTATGAAGCTATGAGGAAAAGAAATTACATAGAATCTGTAAACTGCTGAAGATTAGAGCGACTATATGATCTAGTCACAATTACTTTTAGATTACAAGGTACCCACATTTTTACATTATGGTCTAAACTCTACCAATGAATTTTCCAATATTCATATTGAAATGCTCATATTAAGCGTGTTATCTTGGACTTCAATAAAATTTGCCTTCCAAATGTATATTCCATCAAATTTCTATTTTAAAACCAAGCACTAGCTTATTTTCCTACCTTCATCTGGAATTATTCAGGAGAGGGTTGAGACAGCATGGGTAGATTGGCTCAAACTGGATCAGTTCAGTGACTATCAAATGACTCTCTCTCAAAATAGCACCTTTCACCAGCATTTAATGAGCTGTAGCTTCACAAAGAATAATGGACCCCTTTTCATGAGTCTGTCCCCGACGATGTATCTTCTGTCTACATGAACGGTATTATTTTTTATTATCATGCAGTGCTGGATTTGATGGGAAGTGTGCTATTGTCTCCAACAACACTAATGGCAGCCCCCAACTTTGGTAAGTCCAGACTGCTTTTAGTGAGCTTCTGTCAGGGCTGACTTTAACCCTTTCTCTTCCTCAGAAAGTGAATCAAATTAACTCAACATCATGATGTTGATGCAACTGCAAACCAAAGTTTCACAGCCATAGCACCTGTCAGACATTTATACAGCTCTGATTTAAGAACTCATAATCCTAATGGATGTGTCTTAACAATGCCTCCCTGCAGCAAATTGCTGAAGACAGGCAGAAGATTTAAAAATTTGAAATAAGAGACTAATTAGAAACAAGATGCTCTGTGAGCAAAATGGCTATGAAAGAAATGTCCCATAGGTTTATACCTTGTGACTGGAGTCTCCCATGTCTAATGTGCAGGATTCAACACAAACTTTTCCTCTGTAATTCAAAATTGTACTGTCATGGATTCTGCAATGTCTAGTAATTTATTGATGCTGGTGCCATAGGCTGCAGCAGCTTTGAGCCAAAGACCCTCAGAGATCCCTTCCAACTTAAATTATCCTTTAATTCTATGATTCTATGACTCAAAATGAATTCTCTCTTTACTCCAGCTACCTACTTTCACAAATATGTAGGAATATACTATCTTTGAAACAAAATCCCTCCATCAAATTTGTTTTAAACCATCAAACAGGCTGAAATATTAGTAGGAGGGAACTGACAGACTGATGGATAGAAAGCATGACTGTAAGCTTAATTTCCTCAGGTAAGCAGCTAGAAGTCATTTCATGATTTTGGAGAACAATGTCAGGCATTTCCACGCTTATTCATGATTTCTGAACTCCTGAAGATAGCAAAACTGCAAAAACAAGCTTAGCCAGCCTGTCTAAACAACATGGCAGTAGAAGAGCTTCAAGCAGAAGATCCTAGTTTATCGTTAGCCCTCACAGATACCGCTGGTCACGCTGCTACCCACAGAGGGATGTTTCAGGTAGTTATCCCTTCCACTCAGTAACTTAAATGGAGTAGAATTTCACTGCCAATAAAAACAGGGCCAAAGGCAAGGGAGATACAGTATTTCTGCCTGCATTTCATTACTTACTGGCATAAGTACATCCTCTACAAACAAGCAACCAGGTTAGGCCAGTTTGAGTCCTTGAGACATTCCCATTATCTTGCAAGAGAAAAGAGTGATTTGTGCCACAGCCATGTCTGTTGCTCAGCAGCAGTGTAGATAAGTAGAAGAAAGGGAATAGGCTTCAGTTGATAAGGCTGCAAATAATTCTATGAGATTAAAATAAAGGCGTCCTCTGTCTGGGCTTTGCTTTTAGAAACGAGCCCTTCAGTGGTACTGCATATAACCCACTAAACACCAGAAAGATCTTGTGGTTATCCTAAATCTGGAGATTATTTCCTTGAGTTTGCACCTGCCTATGTCTACACATGCACATTTGCGTTTGTGCTATCAAGCTTTTATCTCAATTCTGGATCAAAAAAGCACTCCAGGTCCAATTTGGGCCTCTGTCTGTCACTTGTTACTGTTGTTTCATTATAGGTGTTATTGAAGCTTCTAGAAAATCCTGCTGATATCGAAACTCCTGCAGGGAAGTAGTCCAGTCCCAGTCTAAACAGCAGAGGAACAGAATATAGCATCAGAGTACATAATCTCATGGTCTTCAAATGCCAGTTCAGTGCTGTCTGTTTCCTTTTGCTTGTTTAGTTTTAAAGAAGGCTTTGTTAAAAGCAGCTAGAGCAGGGAAAAAAGACAGAGAAGGGTGGATCCAAAGCAGAAGAGATGAAACTAAGAACATGGAAAGAGGGCAAGAAGAGAATTGTCTGCATTGCATTCACTTTTCTGTATGATAAAGTTGTGCTGCAATGCTACCATTAAGGAGGGTAAGAACTTCCATTATAAGTTTCTTTATGGTCATTCTTGTTCTCAACCAACTAAGCTGACATTCTGAAAACCTTATCTTCACCAAAAAGTTAATTTCCTTCTTTTGAAAGTTAAACCTGCTGGTTTTGGAAACAAGAAGGTTGTATGTGTAGAAGAGAAAAAAGAGAAAATGCACTTCTGTTCTCTTTTTTAAATGGTATTTTAGGAACCAATGTATTACCCAAGTTGCTAATAATAAAATGAGATTTGGACTTCCTAATATAAGGAAGTGCAAGTGCTGTACACTTGACAAAGATTAAATACCCAGTAAACCCTGAAGGATGGAGGCAGAAGGTTCATTCAGCGTTTTCTTACCTGTGCCTCTGCTCCTCTGGATGTTCCTTGCCAGCCACATATATTCAGACTGTAGGCCCTTGTGCTAATTAATATCTATCATGCAGGCATCTCCCTAGTTCTCAGGCGTGCAGACTAAGAACTAAGATTTTATTTTACATAGTAACCACACAAGCTGGCCCCAATTAAACAATGTCAAATGCTCAGACGCTCCTGGAGCCGAGCTGCAAGGCTGTGTTCAGCTCTGCACAGGCAAGGAGTGACCAGCCCTGCCCCATGCTGCAGCAGTTCTAGAAGTCCACCCAGGGACTCCCCATTGATTAATTTTCACAGCCTGTGCTTTCATTTGTTTTCAACATGCTGCTGACCTTTGTGTAAGGGTTTAAACAAAGCTCTACAGACTCTTGAGGCCATTGCCTTGACAGTATCAGTTCATCATTGCATAAATTTGTCTCAGTGGATGATAGTCTTGTGTTTGTACGTGTAATTTTTTGCAAGGGGGAGGGATCCCACTCACCTGGCTCGTCTGTGAATGCTGAAGCTTTTTTCCGGTGAAATCAATGAGAAGACTGCACGCTGCATCTAATGTTACTACTCTGTGCTGTTTAATGCAAGGGCAGGACAACACACAACAGTTCTAGATGCCGCTTCCTGGACTCTGTCTTCTTTTCAGACAATGCCCTTTCCCATGTGATTGTAGAAACATTCATGGGAGCAGGACCAGAAGACAGGCCTTCCTGATCTTCCCCTAAACCATTAGCTGACAGAATCATATTCCCTCCTGTGCTCTCCTACTGATTGATGGTATCTTAAATCTTCTGTTCAATGGAGTAACTTCACAAAGATGCTTCCTGTGGGACATCAGGAGAACAGGAAAGTGGCATTTGCTTCACCAGCTGCAATTTAGGAGACAAGTAAGAACTGTTCTGTTTGGTTTTTTTAAAAAAAACTTAAATCTTTATGACAGGGTTCTAGATGATGTGAAGGTATATGCAGCCCCGCACATGGTTGAACTGTGGTGAGACGATGGGGAGAAGCAATTTGTGGCTACTTGATTTTGTCAGCATTTCCCTCATGGCTAGGTTGCTTCCTGCTCAGCACACAGGCTGGCCCATAGTCCCTGGAGAGTGAACAGGGCACAGGACAGAAAGGTTCAGTGTCCCACTCTGGACTTGGGTGGGCCCCTAGGAGTTATACACTGCAATACGCAACACCTTTGAGCGCCTATATCCTTCACTGGGTCTGGCATAAAAAACTTGCCTGAGGTGACGCAGGACATCTGTCCATTTAGCTTCCCAGGTTATACATGTTCCTATGGTGTCTAGCAGAGAGTTACTAGCAAAAACCAGTTACTTGCTTGCTGCTCCTGTTCGCTACTTCCATAAAAAACCTGTACACGTACTTATATATATAAAGTAGCTTAGTAAAGCAGACCTAGACACTGCAATCATTTTCTCCTCCTACTCCCATAGAGGGATGTCAGACTAAACAGCACTCTGAAGCTGGTGACATCTCAGTGCATACTTTATCCCAGAGGAAGCACTTAAGGTTAAACAACAACAACAACAACAAATACCACTTTCCTCCTTCTGAGCAACTTCATGTCATAGTGGACGCTTGACAGGCTGCTGTTCAAAGTCTGCTTGCTGAAAAATTGTACACATTATTAGCCACTTCTGTGCTTGTTAATTCTGTCTTTGGTTTTCACCATTCTGCAAAACCCTTCACAAATCCCTGTTTCAGTGAAGCAGCAGACTTCTACTTCCTTGGATTTGCAGGTTTCACTTAACAGGATTAGGTGACAGGATTTATTTAGAAATGTGTGGTGATAAAAATACCCAGTTCATGAGTAATGAGGGGGAAGCTCACAATTTTGTTGTTGCTTTTTTAAATTCGAACTTCTCAGCAGGGGAAAAGGTTCACATCAGGCATTTACCACCCACACTTTTCAGTACTCGAGAATGTTTAACTTTTTCTAGCAGGGAGAAGACTGGAGTGGAATAAATAGAGAAGACTGAGTCTTACTGTGAGACCTAAAGAATGTGAGATTCAAAATTACTTGATCTTCCCATCAAGCCTAGGGCTGACACAGAATTTGTTAAAACATCTTCCTGCAACTTTAAGCACTCTGAAGACTTCACTAGCTTACTTTGGCTTTTCACAAGAGGCAGATCTATTAGTCTGAGCCAGCTAGAACACGTAGCCCTCAACCATGAACTTAGTCCCTGCTCTACAACAGGGTGGTATCACAGCCGCTTTGGTGATTCTGCCCTTCCGCTTTTTTTGGAAGGTCTCCCCAGTGCAGAAGACTCTCAAAAGGTGGTTAAACTGTACTCAGGACTGCCTTTGCTGCTTGTGGTAGAAGATATTAGCACCAAATCTAAGCTGAAGCTCCTGCTCAGTAGAAAAGAACTGGAAGACATACTTAGATAGAAAAGAACCTGGGAGCTTAATCCTTTTTGGTTAAGCAAAAGGAAGTATAAGTAATTATTTTATAATAATCTGTAACTACCCACATGGAGAGGTGGCGACCTGAACAAACACAGAAGAATCCTCACACCACCATACATAGTTGCAAAAGAAATGCTGCTTGGAAGCTATACACCTTCAGGCCAGAATTAAGTTAGTATTTTTTAATGTTGAGGGCAACTAACCTCTAGATTAACACGATGAAGTTTTTTGTAGATTCTCTGTCACAGGAAATTTTAAAAACAAGATTAGGTATTTTTTATAAAAGATCTGCTTTAGCTCAATCCCAGATACTAGACTTGAATCTGCAATTAATTTGGGTTAGTCCTAGAGCATGTCACACAGGAGGCTAGAGTAAAAGTTAATAATGTTCCTTTCTACATTAAGATCTGGAAAACTGGAAAAGCAAATGACCAGCAACTAGAATGCTGACACCCTTTTCTGGGTCATTTATGAATATGCTGAACTGCATACATCCCAGCACAAATCGCTGAAGAGCTCTGTTGGCACTATTGTAAGGCTTGATCATTTACTTTTACCATCTGTTTCTTTCGTTTACCCAACTACTTACCCATGCTAGGACCCTCCCTTATCTTCTTGGGCTGCTTAGTTTCCTCAAAAACTGGATTTGCCAAAGCCTTTTGAAAATTCAAACGGACAGTATAAATCAGATCACCCTTACCCCATCTACTGATGACTCATCAAAGATGTCCAAGGGCTTTGTAAACTATTAGGACTTCCCTTTCCAGAAGCCACTTTGACACTTCCCAAGTAGACTGAACTAGATCACATTTATCCAAGTTAATGTCCTGTAGGAGGTTTCTGGTCCTCAGAAGTTAAGGATTCTGGTTTTGGTTATAGTGATCTATCTGACTATTAAAGATCTCTTTCTAAGCTGGGAAAAATAGCTAGCCATTCACAGATTTTGTTGTGCTGCACTTTTAATAGGATTGCAGCCAAGTGTTGTGTGTGTCCTTTATAAAACAAGTATTATAAACCTGAAATGGACTGATCTTTCTTCCTGCCTAAGAGCTGCCAATACTATTGCCACAACACCCACCTGACAATGCACCTGACTTGCAATACTGACTTCAACTGACTTGCAATGTCCCCATTCTGTCCCTGCCAACATCTTCTGCAAACATCGACCAGCCCTCATATACACATACTGCCACAGTACTTGGAGTGGAAAATCTCCCTCCAGAGCACAACTGCAGTAAGAATAGGGGTCTGAACATTCAGTTGTGTAAATCTTAGTCTACAGAGAAGGTGTACATCATGTACTTACTGTACTGAAAGTATGAGAATACTGGATTGTGTATTGCTTATTTGATCCAGCATACAGCAGAACGCTTGCTTAATATCAAGTCTTATCCCACTGTCCTGGTTTCAGCTGGGATGGAGTTAATTGTCTTCCTAGTAGCTGGTATAGTGCTATGTTTTTGAGCTAGGTATGAGAAGAATGTTGATAACACACTGATGTTTTCAGTTGTTGCTAAGTAATGTTTAGTCTAAAGTCAAGGATTTTTCAGCTTCTCATGCCCAGCCAGCAGGAAGGCTGGAGGAGCACAAGAAGTTGGGAGGGGACACAGCCAGGACGGCTGACCCAAAGTGGCCAACGGGGTATTCCATACCATGTGACATATATAAACTGGGGAGGTCGGGGGATCACCGCTCGGGGACTAATGGGGTGTCGATTGGCGGGTAGTGAGCAATTGCATTGTGCATCACATGTATATTCCAATCCTTTTATTATTACTGTTGTCATTTTATTAGTGTTGTCATTATCATTACTAGTTTCTTCTGTTCTGTTTTGTTAAACCGTTCTTATCTCAACCCACGAGTTTTAGTTCTTTTTCAAATTTTCTCCCCCATCCCACTGGGTGGGGGGGAGTGAGTTAATGGCTGCATGGTGCTTATTTGCTGGCTGGGGTTAAACCACGACACCCACTACGTAGCTTTGCAAGTCAGCCAAGATCTTTCCACACTCTTCTTGTTGAAATCGTATCATCCTCCTTATTCAGCTCTGTGTTTTGCTTACATTTCTGATACTTTTCAGTGCCAGCTCTGGCATTCTGATTAAAATCAGCCTGCAGGGGAACTTAGTCACATGTGCCTGAAGCTGAGATAATACCTTTCATTCCTATTCCTTGCCTTCTCCCATACTCTTGATGGAACTCCTAATATGCCTACATGGAAAAATCACAGTGTCATATGGCCTTTGGGTCATTATCCCAAGAGTTCACACACACTTGTCAGATGCTTGTGCCCACATGAAATGGGAGTACATACAGACTTTTTTTTTAATGGGCTGACTATTGAGAGCTCCTACCAGGCTGGACCATCACAATTCCAGTTTCAATATGGACCTGCTTCAAAGAAAGACCTACAATGGATTCTCAGGTGTCATCTCTTTGCTTCTTGCAGATATCTTGCTGGGAGCAAGGCAGTGTGACGTAATGGTGAACTGAAATTAAAACCCACAAATGGTAAACTTTGATGGTTCATAATGTTCATTTCTCTGTAGAAAATGAATGCAAAATGACAAGATTTCCCTGTCTGTGTAACTATACTGCATGGATTTCCAAGTGCAATGAAGTCAGCTTTAGCCTTTCATGTTTTATTAATGCCTGGTAGCTAAGTAAAATGACTAATAAACTGGCACTTTAAAGGACTGGATGGAGCCATTCTGAAGACTGAATAATAACTAACCATTCATTTACTAAGTTCCCTCTAGCAGTTTTTCGGTATACATAGAATGAAAATCATGGAGCTACTGAAATAAGTTCACTCTATTTTGCACCAAAGATGCTACTTACAGTAGGTGCACAAATTCCCTTCAGCAGCTTCTGTCTAGTTTCTGTGTAGGGAAAAGGAGGAAAAATGGTTGCCCAGATTACCACAACAAAGTCAATGCTGGATCCAGAATTAAAAACCCGTAACAGTCTTGCTGTCACCTCCTAATCGTTAGTCACCGTTCTGCAGCATATTACAAAGGAAGAAAGTTAAAAAGCTAAAGATGCCCCAAAATACAAATTGGTTTGAGAGGTTCTTTCCTTATGAATCCACTCTTTCATTCTAGCTCCTCTTTATAAAGGGACCAAAGAGAGGATTTCCTGAAATAGGGGAAAACTAGGCAGAAGCACTCTTTGATCTGTGTTTTCACCCAGTGAGAACAGGAAATTCACACATATTATGACTCCCATGTGCACTGCTGGGACAATGCCGATTGCCAGTATCTTCCTCTCTACTAAAAATTAAAAGAGGGAAACCATATGCACTGCTAAATTTTCTAAGCAAGGCACATTTGTACCATATCAAACTGCTAGCCTTTGTGACTGTTCACTGAAGCAAGTTTTAATGCCACATGAGATGAAATAAGCAAGATGCTCGCTACAGCGCATCTAAAAGATTTCACCAAGGCCTCTCAGCAAAGCAGTGGCAAGCCAGAAACTAAAATACAGGATTTCCTAATTCCTCATCCCATAATCAGCCCATTGGAACAAGCTATTTCTCTCCAATTGTGCTTGTTCAACACTGCCTCTTAAAACCAAAATCCAGCTGTTGTCGCTGAACTCAAAGCAGCTTTTGTCAAGCATTTTCCTAAATGCATTCCAAAATGTGTTTGTTTTCACTAAACCTGATCTACCAGCTGCCACAACCATTGAAACTGGAACGACCTGCTTCAATCTCCATCTGATATGAATGTTCCAAGTAGACATCTCTGACCAGAAAAGAAATCCCAGGCTGGAACTTTAGGACTAGATAGTCTCACATTTTTTTCTTTGAATGTATAAGAAAAGAGATAATAATGCAGCATACAAGAGATTGTACTACATTATTCAGAGGGCCTTACTCACCCCTTCGATTCCTGTGCCACAGATACCACACACTGGCAAGTATCTGATTAGGAATGAGAAGCTTTCATAAAACTAATAGAGCAAGTGGAATTACAAAAAAAACCCAGTCAAGGCTTGTAGTCAGAAAAGGTAGAAGGCACTGCTGTTTCAAGGTTGTTTTGTATTTCAGATCAATAACAATGAATGATCTCCCAGGCAAAGTCAGCTAAGATCTCAGCCTCCACCAACAGCCACCTGGTCCCTCCACTCCTATCCACTTTTATGCACCATGGGCCACTTCTGCAGATCAACATCACGGACTATATTCTGTGTAAGTTGATGTGAAAGCTGATGTGAAGACACAAAATCTGAGAGCTTTCCTAAGGTAATAAAATGGGGATCCTCAAAGCCTGTATAGCCTCTGTTGAACTGAAACATGCCACAGTCAATGAGAATCATTATGTTAGGAGACAGTTGTTATCTTTTTGCCCTTGACAGAGGTTAGTCTGGAAATGCTAGAGGTGAGCATGTGCTTCCTAGAAGAAATGGCAGCACATGCATGACATGTATTTATGCTTGCAATTCCAATAATACTCCCTTCTTGAGTTCAACCCTAATTGTAGTGTGCCTCACTAGTGATTTAGAGCATTTGATGTGCTGATCTTATTTTACTCTTCCTGCAATTTCACCTCTTTGATCAGATTTTGCCAGCAGGTTTTCATTACCAAACAGGTGGGTTTTTTAAATAGCACAACTGCAAGTCACAATCATAAATATCAATCTTCATAACTCATCTGAGCACTCTATGTTCTTGTAATGTCGTGTGTCAGGATTCTGCTGCGGAGATAAATCCCCATCTGCGTGGCTGCCTGCTTCTCATTCCTTTATTGATTCTCCCCTCTTTGCTGTAATTGAGTTTTTATACTTACCTTATTCTTCAGTATATAAATGCCTATCAGAGACAGGCAAAGAAACAGACCAGGGATTTCCACTTCTCATCACGTCTCGGCAGAAGAGGGTGCTGTGCAACACTGATTAAAATGGGTACTTTGGAAACTGAGGCAGAACACATCTGTTCTGAGTCACCCATGTTAAAGCAGGCCTTAAAGGTAACTTTATTTTATTATACAGAACTGTAGAGAGGCTCCAGTACATGTCACTGTTCTGAAATATTTGCATGTTTAAAATCCAGATTCACCTTTAATTTAGTATGGACTCAACTATATTTATAGGTATGTGTTTGCAGGTAATGTTTAAGGATTGTGTCCTTAGCTGACAGGCAGCAAATGAGCCTGTAGCCTCCCTGCTGTTACTACTTTTACTACATGACCCCAGACTCAGATGGAGTGGCAGTTAACATAGATCACTCCCCACAGATCATGGTGGCTATGCCAGCATAAGTGATCACAGACGATGTGTAACGCTGCTGATGTCCTCAGAGGACACTTGTGAGCCACAATTAAACAATGAGTTAGCCACCCCTGAGATAAGAGGCAGGGAGGTGGTAAGGACTTTATTTCTAGTTTTCCTCCAGTTTTAATGGCTGATCTCTCAGTTTTCCAGTCTCCAAAAAGACAGTACAGACCTGCTTAGGGACCTTTACAAGAAATCAGTTAGCTATGACTAGATACAGGACCTCTGCTCTCCCACAGAGGTAGCCACATCTCCCTGACTTTCCATGAATTGCCAGGAGCGGCCTTTGAGATGCCCCTGGCAGACAAAGCTGATTACCACCTTCTGCAGCAGGCTGCTGCTTTCTTTCAGCATGCAGGACAGCCTCACACACCACTTATATTCCCTAATGAACCACGTCACAGGGCTGTTCAACTCTGGCATGAAACAGACTCTATTGCTCACTAGGTGCTGCTCTGCCTATCCCAGCATAAAGTGGCAGCAAACTGGTGAGTGAGCCTGCTTACTGCTGCTACCTACTGTATGTAACCAAACTGAGCAACTGTGTGTCTTGGGGCTGTCTGCTGCTAATGGCAGTGAGAAATTTTCATTCTGCAAAATGACTGCTGCAAGGGCTCCTAGAAAAGCAAAAAGTTCTCACTTTAAAAGCTTCCAGAATTCAGCATAATGATGGCTCTGACACTCTGAAGTAATGCTGTGCATATACTTATATACTGGATTAAACTATTTCTTGTTCTTTTTTGGGTAGTTCAGATACTTCCATTTTCCAAGTTACCAGCTTGGAATTTGGCAGCCATTTTCAGGTGTATGCAGCTAGAACAAGGCATGCACGTATGAGTTTGTTCTGAATAAGCAGAACATTTTTTGCTTTTTTGTGCTTCTACCACTAGAGAGCAGGAGAATGGTTCTTCCAGCTAGCTCTTGCAGCTCCGGCAGGGATAGCTGCTGTGAATCACCGAGGAACTTGTTATATAAGTGAGTTTCTGAGGCTGACACTCACTGTGAAGCTGGACAACCTTTCAATCCATTTATCAAACCCTAGCAGCTGCCATTTCCAGACAGATGAAACCAGGCTAAGCATGAAGCAAAAAGAGAACAGTCTGCATCCAGAATAACATATTGAAGTTCAACAGCAATACAGACATACCGACAGTCACCACCCTGTGTTTCACTGAGACAAGCTAGTTCTTTTTTTTTCTTTTAACGGATGAGTCTAGCCTAGATTCCAACCATGGAGAAGAATATTCACTATTAAGGGTTGAACTCTGCCAAAATAGACATAGAACTAGAATTACAAAGGAAACTCATATGTGCTTTGCGGTCTGTGATAACTACCCTGTGGATATTTTTGCATAATTTGGAGAGAGGTCTCCCTGAACCATGGAATTTGGTTCTAGGTTTTCAGTTTTTCCTAATGTTTAAGAAAATAATAGGATGAAACTACAGGTGTGGTTTCACACACTGACCTACCACCTGGCAGATGCTGAAAGAGGACACGTCTTCTTCACCCTTCAGCTCTGCTCTCCCTTCCCCTTTCCTTGCACTCATGGGACCTTCACAACAAACATTTCTATTTGCTAATCCAGAAAAAGTGGGGGGTTTTGTTTTGCTTCTTTAGTTGTCTGAAAATTAGTAGACTACATCAGTTTATTAAGGCACCTGATGAGAGCCAGAGGCAGTGAAAGCAGCAGAATGTAGGAGGTAGCTGGCGAAATAAAGCTTCCCTCTTTCAGCAGCAGTAACATTTTGATCAGGTTCACTCTGACACACAAAATAGCAAGGTAAGGCAGAGACATCAGAAAAGGATTCCTTGCCAGGAAAGCTGCTGAGATGCTTTCAGAAGGAAGTGCTGGAAGCCCTGAAGAACGTTCTGTACTGGGCTCTGACTGGGCAGTATCAGTACCTTTATAGGAGTCTCAGGACTCTAATTTCAGCAGTGCACGTAACTCCCTGTAAAAAAGGACAGAGCAACTATGATCCCCCTTCCAGGATGAGCTATCATGTGAGAAAGGACAAAGCAGTGAATCACAGATTGAAGGAAGACCTCAACCAGAAACAACTGATCCAAACTCTATTTCCTACTCCACATACTGTGTTAATTCTTCAAGTGCAGGTTCTATGTAAGATTGTCCTGCCTGCCAGTCAGCATTACCCTGCAAAACCTTCTGGAAAAGGATGATGTAAACCCAGCTCTTACAAAAAAGTGTTGCCTGGGCCTTGAGGTCATGATTGGCTGTGACTGGACTTTGCACCCAGCAGTCCTGTCAGAGACATGCTACCGGCCCAAGAGTGACACTGATCCACTCAGGTAGATTCCTGTGATTTTTACAGTCCAAGAAGTATGGGGCTTGTTCTTCTGCTATATACTTTAGAGAAAATGCATTGTTAGGTGGGACAAAGGCAGGCAGATACCAAGCGGTGTTTCTCAGCTACTCTAAAGTAGATTCAAATTCCTCTCTGCTTTGTTCCTTCACAAAAGTAGCTTTTTACATTGAAGTAATTTTCCCACCAGGTTGTATAGCAGATTGGGCTGAAACCCAAGACACTGATTTTCTTACCTGCGGTAACTAGCTAAGGTTCCACTTTACATATTGACTGACCTATTTAAGAAACAGGCAACTCCTAGGGAGCGTGCTGCATAAATCAAATGTGGCAGGCAGGGGAGCAAAGGCTCGATTCCTAGTCATAGTGAAGAATGTGCATTTGCTTGTACACTTAAGTTGCAAACTTCCTTAAGTGGACTGATGCAATCAAGGGATGAATTATCTCCATTATGGCAATGTGCTCCAAACAAAAGTCCTGTTAAAAGCCCTGACTGTGAAGCCACTGTCTCTCAGGTTTAGAACAGACAGGTCAAATCCTCTGATCCAAGCTTAGTTTATTTCACAAATTTGTTTTAGATTCTTGTTCAAGTTAATGGAATGAAATTCATCATAGAAATTAAACCTAGAAAAGAACAGAGAAGGAATGAAGATCTGACACAGCTTTGAGCAAGGAAGATGTGGTGTAGAAATCTGTCCCTAAACTTCATGACTTGCCCATGTTTTAATAAGTATTAAGCAAGCCCTATATCATGTTATTAATGAACGTTAAAGAGGGCATTCTCTAAGTCTTTTGCCTCCAACTTCCTTAGTGGCTTGATGCTTAGAAAGGTCTTTTCCTACTTTTCAGCCTAAATTTTACTTACGGCCAGCTTATTGCCATGTATTCGTGTTCCAGTGTATCTTCGCTCATACATGTTTTAGATGATTACTTGCATTCCCTATGATGCCAGTCTTGCCCTCAGCAGATTCTGTGGGATTTAGCCCTGCTGTAGTTCAAATAACTTAGTGAGGGAGTTATCACTCTGCTTTATTGCTGTAGTCTGTTCTATTGTGATGGGCTTCATTATGGTGATTTATAGGAGAAACCTAGCTAAAACCAGACCTGGCTGTGTTAGGCACTGGATAAAACAAACCTTGAGAGGCAGCTCTTGTTTCAGAGGGTTGATGTTCTAGATAAAGGGTCAGAGAACAAAGAGAGGATGAGGGTGAGGTGATTTAATCATGCTTACATAGTCATTCAGTGGTGAAGGCAGGTATAGGGCCAAGGTCTCCTGCATACCAACCCAGTTCAATATACCAATGCTGTTTCTCTGTTATGACACTTTGATACTTCAACTAATTTTCCATTTGCACAGTTTCACCTTGTCACTATCTATGTAACAGATAACACCTAAACCAGCTCCAATCTAAACAGTGCGGTCTAGAATGTGTATAGCTGCTTTTGCCAATAAACACTGCTTTCCCTCCAGGGGCTTGCAGACAACCAGCTCTGGTGTGCTTGCACACTAGATAAACATAAATTTGAAATTGATTCTGTTTAGCTTGCCACAGGCAGTTAAAAGCAAGCAGTTTGAGATACAGGCCATTCCTCAGTTGGGAAGGTGCCTGTGTATCTGAGGTGTGAGGTCAAATGTTGATGCAGAAAATTAGTAACCAGAGTTCCTGTCTCCTGTTCTCAGCTCTGGCCATGACTTATTACCTGAATCTAGTTCTATTTAAACTGGTACACCTTGAAGGACTCCTGCCACTAGCTCTATCCACCCTGATAAATAAGACCACCATCCTTCCCCCACACAAAAAACAATCAAAAGAAGTTGGACTGTTCTTACAAATAACCTAAGGCCAATAGCTTCCTCAAGTCCTACGTACTATGTGTGACCATGGGCAAGTCCTGAGGCCTTAGGATAAACAGAAAATTGGAGGCAAGTTTTCACTAAAATATATCACCAAAAAGAAAGAGAAAACAAAGCAATTCTGTGGGAGAATCTGCAGTGGCATTGTATTATGAAACAAGGAAAGAGTCAAATGTCTTCTTTCCCACTGTGGTGAAATTGAATCTATAACATGGTATTCTGTGACAGGCTCCTTATTATCATGAAGACATTGACAGATTTTGTAAGAGTTCAGAAAAAAGCAACACAAGTGATTAGGGAGCTGAAGGGATTGACTTCTGAAGAAAGATTAAATTAACAGAATTAAATATATATAGCTTGGCTCAGCAATGACTGGGGGCCCATGATAGCCACCTACCAATAGCTCAGGGGTTTGAATACAAGGGGGGAGGGAAATTTAGTTTGTTATGAAGCACTATAATGAGAAGGAAGGGAAAGGGAATGGAGTAAAGGCAGCATAGGCTAAAGCCCAAGAGAGCTTCTTGACAGTGAGATGTTGCTGCTACATGAACAGTGCAGCTGATAAGAGAGGAATGTTCAAAACTTGTGGAAATGAAGGTCTTGAGCACAAATGCCTAAACAGCTCTGGTATACAGAACTGGAATACAGAAAGGGAAAACACAGTTGCCCTGGAAAACACTCAGAAGTCACTATAGAAGTACACTTCACCTACTTCAAGTTCCTGGACAACTCTTTCGAGTCCTTAGTTACAAACAGGCAACAATAGGCTATCAAGAAAAAGGAAGCACCAGCCTCTGTGAACTTGGGCAATGTAACATAACAAATGTGCTAGCATCAGCAGGAGGCTTGTTCACGCACTGAGTGAGTGCATCTGTTATGTAACAGAGACTTATGGTGACAGGGATGATAAGGTATCTGTATGAAAAGGCACTTGAATGAGTCCCACTACTCTCAGTTTCCATGCACCTGTCCTTGAATGCAGGGGGAGGAAACATCTATGCAAGTGTGGCCTTCAACCTCACCCCTCAGTTTTCTTTTATCCACATACTTTCAATTTCACAGCAAATTGAAACTGGTCCAACACTTGCTAATTGCATATATATATATATATGCAATATCCCAGAACGAATTGTATCTGTAACCTTCTATGTGTAAAATATGGAGAATTGCATTCCCCTACTCCCTCACAATATTATGAACCTGATAAACTATTTGTAAAAAAATCAAGAAATCTCTGGATGAAAGTGCAAAGGGTACATGTTTTCAGCATTCAGAAAAGGTTGTCTGTACATTAACAGCTCTGAAGAGAGTTAGCATTTTGTTATGGACAAAGGTTAAAAATTCTGACCTTTCTCAAATTATTCCACGACCATTAACTGGTCTCTCCCAAACCAAGAACAATCAACCTAATTATTCCAAAATCCAGCTATTTGTTTATTCTTAGGTAGTAAAGGTATGTATCCAGTCATACTGTACAAGAGGCCTGTAGACACTCAGAGAGGCACAATGGCTTAAGTGTCAGGGACAACTGTCTTCTAAAATCTCATTGGACAGTCCCTTTTCAGCAGATGCTGATTTGCAAGGCTGCTGCTCTGGCCCTGAGGAGATCAGCTCAGGATATCTTTAGAAACTACAAAGTACTGAGTGCACACCTTGGAGAAAAAGCAACACAGATAAAATCAGGATATCGGTTTCAGCTAAAATGCTGGGATTGTGCTTGAAAGAAATAAAATGCCTTCAAATTACCAAGTTTATCTCTTGGCCTTGTGTTTTTCTTGTGCCTTGAAGATGTCTGTGCTCAAAGCTTTCCCCTTTGGACAATAGGGGCTGCAAAGGAGCCTTTCAGTGTGTGAGGTCAATAGTCCAAAGACTGAGAAGGATTTATGCTATAGATAGTAACAGCATCAAAGAGGCCATTACATCTTCAGCACCAGTAATCCCCATTCTAAAAACTCCATTATCTGACTGGTTCTTCATTTGCTTGTCAGATAATCCTTGTTGTTGTGGTAACTCAGAAACGAATGCTGTAAGCTTAACAGAGACAGTGACAGAATTGCCTGTCCCTGGATTCAGTCAGGATGGTTATGGACAAAACAGAAAGAAATCACAGACTAATAAGGAATTCAAAGATATCAACAACAGGAATAAAGTCTGTGAGGATGCTGCTGCAATTGTGAAAAACGTATCAGACCTTCTTGGGGATCGAATATTTTCTGATTTTCATGAATCATTCAAGATCAAATCCCTGACTCTCTAGTTTTTCAGAAAACCTTTCAGTGTAGGTCATAAATAGTGAACAGATCTGTTCTCTGGGTCAGAGATTGACGGATTACTACAGAAATCAATGTCTGCTTCTGGGATGATGGAAAATGGGTTCCTTTATTAACCAGAACACCAATTTTTTGTTAATATTTATATCCGCTTCTATGAAATTAGATGTCTTGGTAGAACAAAAAGATGCAACACCTCTCCACTCTTGGACCACCAGGTGCTGTCTAGTTCAAACCGGTACAAGACTCAATGTATTGACCTACACAGGAATGTTTGGTTTATTTTGGAGGATGTGAGCTGTAACTCAGGCAGCCGCCTTCTCTTTGATCAGTAAACTGAAGGTTTAAGTGGGGCTCATTTCTCAGCAAAAAGGAAAAGGAAGACCAACAGGCTTGTAAGGCGATCATGCCTTATTTGTGGAAGAATCCCTTGTCTTCAAAGACTTCTTAGTAGCCAAAAATAAGAGGCTGAGAATCAGTTATCATTCCAGGAAAGACCCTGTCAGGTATAAGAAAGACCATGCTCCTGAGTGCGTCTATATCCCAGATACTATCTCTACAGATCACAGCCCTTGGCAGTCTAGTGAAAAAACAGGTTTCTGCACGATTAGGGAGAGATTATCACAAAGCTCTCTTACTAAGAATGTGCTAAAATCGGGAACACAAAGAAGACCAGCTATGGCACTAAATGTTGTCAGATCATCTTTAACTCTCAGGAATCTGATGCAAAGTATTTTTTAAAACAACTTTTTAAGATGCAATGCCTCAGACAGGGCCAAGGCACATGGCCCATGACTAAACAGCACCTCGTAACAATGATGCCAAATGAGAAAACACAGCTTCTCCCTTAATGAGCAACTTCTGTAGTGTTTCTCCTGTATGGGACTGAAAGGACTTATCACTCAGCTGTAGCATCTGACTGAAATATGGACTTTCTCTTTTGGGGAATAGCCTAATATTTTAGTCTTGAATTGGAGCAAAGTATCCCGTGGAGCAGAAGCCAAGATGCAATGTCAAAAAGGACAGCTCAGCAGCAGCCCATGGAAGAGCCTTTAAGGTATGAAGACACTGGAGTACTTAGGAAATAAGTCAGCTATTTTGGTTGCCTCAAAAATACACAGTTAGGAATTAAGGAAGAAAAGATAGCCTGGCCTCAAGCTGCTGTATGTAGGAAGCAGGGTAGAAACAAGTTTTTTCCTTTAGAAAAGGTTCCCAGTCGTTGGTTAGTAAATCATATGTGGTAAGGATGGATGCAGATTCTCTACTGCTGCTTAATGAATGGCAGCTGGCGTACATCACAGACTAAAGAGATATGATAGCTGAATTTTCATGACTAGAGTCGAGGGTGGGGGAAGGATCACCCTTCACTGACTTCACTGTCACCATAACAATGATGTGCCATCTCTTTCTGTCTGCAGTTTTGGACACCCAGAAGCCTCAACAAGAGTAATTTATTACTATGTGCTCTTCATTTATTCTATCCTATGAATTTGCAGGAAACAGCAGTTAAAGAAATGGGAAGATAACCCCACATTTCAAATTGGCTTGTGATGACACTTTGGCAAACAACAGAATTGCTTTACCATAAATTGCTTGCAGTGGTCAGGCTGTGACTGGCTTTAGTAGATTCATTTCATTTGAATGAAGGGAACAGCAACTCTGCATTCACAATGCCAGCCAGCACTGTGTGAGGAGGTAGGAAAGCAAGCACTCGTCTTTTAAAGGCAGATCACTATTCAATTTGTAGTGTCAGGGTCCTCAGTGCACTAATAGGCCTTAGTTGCCCCACCAGCCCTACCCAAGCAACCTCTGCTCTTTGCTCAAGGAGCTCCATTCAAGATCAGGCCTGAGCACCCAGTCTTGCACTGAGCTATGTAGTAGGTGTATATTTCCATGCTTGTTCCTGAGTTGTTATTTGGCTTTACTGGCCTGACCTTGGATCTGACTTGTTCTTTGCCTGAGGATGGCTGGACTGTTGATGGAATCTGTTACTGTCACCAGCCCTGTCCTGCTTGCCCAGTTGAGGTACTGTAGGACTGTGCCCCACTAGTGAGGATGCTGCTCCTGCCTGTGCTGTGGTCTCCCTCAGCTGCTGGCTTGCCTGTCCTTGTGGAACACCCCTGCTCTTGCTGCTCCCTGAAACATAGTAATTTCACCTACAACCTCTCTGTGAGGGTGAGATGTGTGTGGATGAGAGAGATAGGGATGCTTGTGGGTAGAATTAAAGAAGCAATTCTTCCACGATTACTTTCTCATTCATGGTTCTCTCCTTTTGCATACATTCATCATGTAATTCATTGTCAGTAACAAAATGAAATTATAGTCTCAGGACTAACTAGGATGGGGGATATGATAAAGCATGTTTTATAAATTTGGGATAAGGTTAGAAAGAAGACAGAGCGACTAGAGAATGGCACTGGTAACGAGAGCCTCGAGAACAAATCTAGCTCACATGCTGACATCAGTAGAGAGCCAGAATCAATGCCTTCTCTTGATTACTTGACAGAGAGCATTAAATTATTTCAGTGCTGTTCCCAGACAAAAACTGGCTCACCTATTAAGAACTGGATGAGCCATGGAAAACAAACCTTCTCCCTTTTTAGAGTGGCACACACATGCATAGGACAAGTTTTTCTGCTTGAAGCATTTGATAGATGTGTAAAAGTCTGGAGTTCTTCAGGGCTGTTAAATATTTATTATTATGAAACTCATAACTATTCAATGGAAGTGTTGTAATTTGAAAAACGGGACAAGATTTTGGGCAGGTGAGTAATCTGAAGGATGTGAGTGCCTCAATTTCCCATATTAAGCTTTTCACAACATAGGCACGAACTACTTCCAATGGGATGTACCCCTGTCTAAAGATATTAAAAGGGATGAGTGTATGCACTGAAGTATGCTTCCATTCCATAGGTTGATTTGCCTTCATGTTGTATTGATTTTAAAGAAACAGAATTATAAAATCTTAGTACAATAGAATGAGGAAAATATTGCTAATGCTGCAGAGCTCACAGCAAATTGTAGTCATGTCTCACTCAAGCATATGAATTGCAATGATGCTCACTTTCACAGCAGTCTTCCTCCTAGGAAACCTGAAATACTTTTTCTTGCTCTTCTTCAAGAAGATGATTAATATCCCATACTTGCAAATAGGGTCATATGCAATTTCATGACTTCCGCAAGGTTACACTATCTTGGTTCCCAGTCTAAACACTAGACAGTTACTAAGCAAAGTAAATTTCAAGTGTAACTGTCACATTGGGGAAGATCTGCAGAAAAAAAACTGCCTTAAAGCCAGCGCAGATCTAACTCTGTAAGGATTATTCGTCACACACACTCTTAAGCCATTTGCTTTCCTTGCTCTTAAGTTTACCTACATAAAAGGAAGGTCAGGATTTGTGCACTGAACTCGTGACATCCAGCTTCTAGAACTATTCAATGGACAATGTAAACTAGATCAAACTTCAGGCTGTTCAAACTCCCTCACACCCTGCCCGTAAAACATGGAGCCTTAAAATTAGTCAAAAGCCTTAGCAGGTTTGTGTGGAGCAAGGCTTACACAGATTGGGGATTTTGGCCCTTACAGTACTTAAATTCTTAACTACAGTTAGCGATAAATTACACTTTTCCCTGCAGTTAAAAAAGGCTCTATGTGCATCTATGCTTTTTAACAGTTCATCCTCCTTCCTGCTGTCAGTGACAGCAATATACAGCAGAGGGACCCAAAGTCTTCTGCAGCTGTGCTTGAGCATTGTGTTACACACAGCAGGAACACGGTGAGGACAGCCTCTCACAGCAGTGCAGGAACCGGGACAGAGACTGACAAGGAAAAAGTCTTTTTAGCTCAGTCACCCAACACACCAATTAAACAGGAGCAAGACACGCATATATTTCTAAATGCTTTTTTTCCTGCCATTGTTACAGGTTTTTGAAAGGTAAATGGATGGATCAGACCAGTGAATAAGTGGGACAGTGGTAACACTTCTAAAATAGCATCTCCTACCACTAATAGATCCTTTTCTCTGTACCTGAATGGTAAAATGTCAGTTTCCTTTGCCTTTCTTCTTCTTGTTGTTGTTACTACATATAGCTCTGATAATAGATTTTTACAGTAAACAGCTCTGGGGGCAAAACGTATAATTGACGATGATGTCTTAGACAAAGAGGCACCCTGTTGATAATCAGACTGGGATAAAAAAAACATTTTCTACGCCATATATTTTCACCCCACTGAAGTGAAGCTTTTGGGATTCTTTTAAGTTTGTTTGAGATCTATATTAGCCTTCAAGTATGTGCAATAATACTGTCCAGCATATGGCAATATTTTGCACACCCCACTGGTCTGAGTACGATATACATTCCCTTTTATGCTCCTTTACTAGCAAGTATTTATTTCTCTAACTTGGTCTTTTAGCTCAAGCTGAACTTAAGAGTGGTGGTCCAGTGTTTTATCTCAAGTCAAAACCAAGATGGGGCTATGGAAGCAGCATTCTCAAAGGAGTCCAGAGTGTGATGTTAATTAAACAGCAAATGTATGAATGCCATGAAACCTTCCCTTGCGGTTCAGGCACCTACTGACTTGCGATACAGTAAAGCAAGTCCCCTAACTGGTACCAGCAATGAGCAACCTCAAGCTGCTGAACAACACATCTCACCCTAACTGCACTCTTAGACTGCGAGTGAGACATAATCCAAGAAGCCATACTGAACTACATAAATTGCAGCTTTCAGAAGATAGAATGATCCCTCTCTGGCAGTAATCTGAAGTGTCAGCCATACCATCTTCTAATCATATAGGCAGATTGGCAACCAAGACACAAGCTCAAAACTGAGCTTTCGTTTCGAGAGTCTATATAGATATGCATGTATATGTGTACATTTATATAAACGTATATGTATGCATATAGGCAATGAACAAAGAAATACACATCAGTGGCAGGGTTTCTTATCCAATGTATGTCCAATCTAAATAGTGCACTTTTAAAAAAACCTTCACTTATTGATACATTACATCCATTGTTATTCAGATAGGCAGACACGTGCAACAAAACTGCATACAGCCTCCACATACCTACTCCTTAGATCTAGAATACCAGGAATTTGCTTATTTTTTGAATCTGTGATAAGGATTTAGTCTTTCTACAGACTCTACAACTATCATAAAGAATTACTCCTTGCAGCTACAGAAAGAAACCTCCTAAAGTGAAACCAGGAATATCACAACACAGCAGAAATCTACCTGCTCCTTCTCCTAACTCATGTAGATACAACTTGCGGTGTAAGACAAGTGATACTGAGCAACATGGACTAGAAATATGCTGGGAGTCAGTACAAAATGAATAGTTTTATTCCTTGACTGTCAATGGCATCTCAAAATCTTTAACTGCCCTACCTCATTGTTCCAAAAGAAAGCAAGTTAACATTATTAAGAAATATCTTTCCTTTCACCTGATCAGCTTACTCTCTCTTCTCCTTCCATCACACTTCTCTGCAGGCTTGCACAGGTTCAGGCAGACTTTTGCACAATACTGAAGCTACAGCTTCAGTATCTTTCCAGAAAGAATTTCTACTTTAGCATTACCACTTCAAGTGCTTTAAACTAGGCCTTCAAAACCAAGAGATCTATATTAAAATAATAACTGCCTAACAATTCACTTAATATTTTTCTACATCTACATGTGTTATCTTCCACCACCTCCCTCCAAAATAAGTAACATGAATCTGTGATGTTTGCCTTGTACTTCTAATTTGTAAGCTGCTGCATTCAAGAAGTACCAAGTATTTTGAGACTCAAAAAAAAAAAAAAAAAGAGAGGTCTAACTATACTGTTAAAGAAACTGTATTTAAACTGCCGCATCTGACAAGCTCAGTCAGAAAGGCAAACTTAAAATATATGAGAGTTCTACCAGTGGGCTGTTGACTTACATGGGAAAAATGATCCAACCATCCTCACCAGATAGCAAAGGCAATTTGAATTCCTTATGCCACCACAGAATGTAGAACAATGCATTTTTAAAAATCTGATTTAATATAAGAAACTCTAGAGTAACTGCACCGATGACATTGGGATGAATTCCTGTCTATTTACTCAGTGAGACTGAGAGCAGAATCGAAGCCCATATATTCAGACCAAAAGCTGGACATGCTTTGGAAAACACTTACTGCAAATAAGCAGTCATTCAGTCAACAACATCTTTCTCTTGAAGGCAGGTTAACTGCTTAAAGGAGGACTTGCCTTGCAGACATCAAGAAGCAAATATTTGAGCATTAAATTCTGCTATTTCAAAGAAGTTGGTTATCAAAATAAGCATTTCTCGCTGGTACAAGTTGATGAAAAAATATCAGACTAGTATTTGTGCTTGGCATTACAAATGTGCTTAAGTATCATTGAAGCCAGTGCTTAAAGCTATATATTCCAAAATCATTACATTAATCACTATGCTTCTGAGAACGTACAAGATTTTTTAGGCCTGGCGCATTTTCTTACATATGCACAGGGCAAAACACAAATGGGTCCAAACATTGCTAAGAGCAGGAAAGAACCCTAACCAATTCCAAATCCCACAATGACAATAAAAATAGCAAAAGCACTGATTAATTAAGCTGTAAATTTTCCATCTCCAGACCTCAGGAGCAGAAGGAATGACATAACCAATTACTATACAAAAGCAGAAATAAATATATCAGGCAACTACCTGGCATCCCATGATATTCTAAAATAAGCACAATGCTGAAAATAACATTTAATTTTATTAACTTTTTAAATACTTAAGAACTAAACCCACTGCTTTTAACAGTCTGCTTACAGCCCCAATTACACTGTTTTTTGTTCCTGCTATGCCTTACAACTATGCAGTGCTGTGTGACCAATATATACGTTTGCTCATTTATTTATTCTTAGATTTTGCTTGGAAAAAATCTTACTTGATCAGTAAGATCTGTCCAAGTAAAAGGATTTTACATTAACAACAACATGAATAACAACATAATTTAGTTGATTTATGTATTTACAGGGTTTAATATAGTAGTTGCTACTGAAGAATTTGTGACATGTAGGTTATATCTAGCACTTATGTATATGAAATAATAGCACTTGAAATTCGAAAACCCTGTAGCCTAACTCTTGACTTCTGGAGGACAGAAAACATTCTGAACTGGTTCCTTTCCCATGGCTCTATGCACTGATTTTTTGAACTTGTATTAACAGAGATATTCCTAATATCATTCTTCCACTAACCGTGAGACTCCTAATAGCATCCAGTATCTTGACGGATAATCTCCTAAGGGGCTTGATGCTCCCAGAAAGCTGTGGCAGGAACTCGGAGAGTTAATCAGTAAATTCCAAAACCTGCAATATGCCTAACACATCTTATGACAATAAAATGTACAAAATGTCTTGATTCTTCACAGTCTTCTTTATTTCTAGTTAGAAGGTGTCCAAAATACGAATGAGGTGGCAGAAATAATCAGGGTTTTTTTTTCTTATTTGTTTTGAGACTTTGTGCTCTCTGTCAAGCACTCTTATATTATGACCATGATAAGCAGTAAACTCTTCCAAGGGAATCTATATAACCAGACAGTAAAGAGGGCCCCTGCAATCACACCAATCCTGTTAACTGCTGTAATACTTTGTGCTGATGTATCTAGTCCTCTTCTGGCACCATAGAAATATCAAATGGTATTCACAGCTATCTGTACCTTCCAGAAGGACATACTGCTCCATCCACCAAAATATACCTGCCAGAAACAGTCATAAAAAGAAAGAAGCCTTTATGAGTCATGGGCAGAGCTTTTCAACAGTTGCTGAAGGAGGATTTTAGAACTTCATAGAGAGATAAGAGTTACCTCTCTGTGACTTTAATAGCTGCAAGTCCAGGGAAGTGGTTGAGTCACCATCCCTGAAGGTATTCAAAAAGCATGTAGACCAGGCACTTCAGGACATGGTTTAGTGGGCATGGTTGACAGTTGGACTCAATGATCTTAAAGGTCTTTTCCAACCTAAATGATTCCATGATTCTATAAGTCTTTCCACTGACTTTAGTGAGCTTAATGGAGCAACAGAAAGGCGACTGCTGTCTAAGGGGAGGTTACCTTAGTTAGTGCAGCACTCCAGCAGTTTTAATGCACGCTTAAATCTTAGCAAATTCAATGGGAATTCTACACATCTATACTACATCCATTACCTTGCACCAAAATAACTTTCAACAGTGCTTAGAGCACCCTGAGTAATATCTGTCACTTACTTGTTCTTACATCCTCTCAGCAGGGGGAAAAGTATATGCAGGTCAATAGTTACCCACCTATACGTGCACAGATTTGTTGTCAAATGTCAAGATGATGCACACCTTGCATTTGAAGCAAAAAGTGATCAGATTTGTCAAAGTCCTCAGTTTCTTTCTAGAGGATAATAGTGATGAATGCATCACACAGATGTACGATTTGTTTGACCACATACGGACGTCTGCAGTGTAGATCTAAGTCATATACTCATCTCTCTTCATAATCAATGGAGGAACGATTCCTAACTCTTAATGTGTATATCTGTATCTATAATGGGCTGGACACTCTGGTAGCATGTCCTTCTCTGCAGTGGCTATAAAGTGAGCTATGTTGTGACCAGCCTTGATGTGAACATCTGACATGCAAAATCTTACACTGGGGGAAATATATCCTACTCTTGCTGCCAGGAAATGTTCCTCCAGTCTCCTGATTCACTAACTGAATTTGTCAAGTGTAGGCATGTGTCTTCAAACAGCAGAGGCTACAAGCATTGAGGAAGACATCCCTCTACCTTATCATCTACCATGACGGCTGCCTCATTCAGCTTTAACTGCTGCCACCTACTCTTCCCTTATGGGCTGACCTGATTCCAGATAGTACTGAAGTTGTGCCTGGAGAAGGATAAAACAAGCCAGTGACCTGTTAAGCCACTTAAAATGTGGAATGTGATTATATACTGCCTTGAGTGGGAACCAGAGTCTCTGGACACACAGGAGCATGAACCAAAATCCCAGAGTTTTAGAGACTAACGGATGGTTGCTACTGAAAACACAGAGACAGACACTGAGGAGACACAGGAAGGCTACAGAGCTAACTTCTTCTTCAATAAAATGAGTCTCCTCCATATTGTTTTGTAACAACATAATACTACAAAATGCACAAGTTTGTAGATGCTACTCTGTAATTTTTAATTGCACACACCCTGAGCTGTATTTATGCAGCCTTGGTGTGGGTTTTCAGAATACAATGGGAGTATGTTTGACATCTCTGTAATGGTTTTCTGCTGGGAATGGACTTGCCTATTCACAAGGAAATCCTATTTGATAACGTTCTTGTGACAACACAGTCAGAATTAATCACGTCCTCTGTTACACAGGTGTTACAGGTTTGTGTGGCACGGTTTTCTTTGGTAGTGCGGGAGGGAGCTGCAGAGGTGGCTCTTTAAGAAGCTGCTAGAAGCTTCCCCGGCTCCAAACAGTCAGACCCGCCTCTGGCCCAGACAGGGAGTGACGGTGGGAGCGCCTCTGGGAGAACAGATTTAAAAAGGGGAATCGGCAGCGTGGGGGTTGGGGAACGTGAGAGGAACCCCTCTGCAGACACTGAGGTCAGTGAAGAAGGAGGGGGAGGAGGGGCGCCTGAGGAGGCTGATGGCCCTGCAGCC
>VYZV01021612.1:44625-76109 GCA_013401275.1 Pandion haliaetus | reverse complement strand
CTAGCACATAACCCAGATTAAGTTTTAGAAGCTATAACATATGCTGAGGTCCTCAGTTCTTAGTGTCACATTGTTAACAGATACTCCCACCTTTCTTGTACAAAAAAAGAGTTGTATTTCTAACTTGCAAAGTAGAGCTTGGAAAATATTATGCACACACTATGACTGTCTAAGCCTACTGTCATCCTAGAGCAAAAGAGGCAATGAACCAGCTCATGAACTAATGCTGATGCAAAAATTGTCCATCCATGCCTACAAAATGCAAGCAAGATGGCCTTAATGGAGTAAGTGGGTAGCTGCTTGCTGGTGCTAATTCTATATGAATTTACAGCAAGGCTGAGTCTTTTCATCTCATTGTTACTTCATAACTAAAGTATCCTGTAGCGCTCATGGAATAAGCAAACACACTCTGCTCAGGCATTACTATTTGCATAGTTCATCGCAAAAGGATGAACGCTTAACTGTCACCTATCAATTCTTGATTATTTTTTCAGAGAGATTGTTAGGGACAAAATATTATTCATTTACATATTTATGAGCAGATGATAGAACTTTTAAAAACTGATTGAAGATATTGTGTCATGAAAAGATTGTTTTATGTGTACCTTAATGGGAGAAAATTCCTGACAGTGTAAGTCCATGAGCTTGCATATGAAGCTGATCAGTTACCATTATGAATGTAAGTGTTTATTACTCTTGTATTTCCTGTTACAGCAATACGGAGTTACATTTATGTTTCACATTACAGGCAAAGACACACTGTATTCTGGATCAGGTCAAAGTTCCCTGCCATATGCACTTCTTACCCAATTTTCTCTTTGGCCCACAGGTATAGGCTAGGGGGGATGGTTACCTAAAACACCGCTGGTGCGTTGTGTGCAACTATCAGATTAGCTAGTGCCTACGGCGTGATAAGCAGTAAAAACCAGGTAGAACTGCAAAATAGTCTTTTCTGATCTATAGAAAACTGCCGTCTGTTGTATACTTTTTCCCCATCCAACTGTCCATGCCGACCACTGCAAGCAGTGTTGCCCCATGCCTGGCACCACTACTTGGCCCTCTGATTCTGAAGGTTACTCTCACAAATTTACAACCGTTTTAAGGCAAGACAAAAAAAATCTGAGTTTAAAGCATATGACAGGGTGATTCTAATGGTTGTCTCCAGGAATACTTCACATAGCTGAGCATTTACCCAGTTTTGTCTGTTTGCATTCTGACAACAGGGAATAATTTGGAAATCCTTCTTCAGGGAAATAGCAACTCTGTGAAAAAGTTGTATGAGATGAGCTACGTTCAGAGCTAAGTATCTGAAAATTGAGTGGCACTTCATGGTATATATTAAATACTGATGAGTGGTGCCTGGGCTGAAGTGGTTTGGCAAATCTAGAAAAGGTCCCTTAGCAATTAAGTAACCAACAAAAGTTGTTTCAGGACATGTGCTCTTGCTTCTTAAAGGCTTAGTATTAAAGCAGGTAAGAGACACAGGATGAATGTATGCATGCTGGTGGAATGAATAGTATGTGTGCAAAATTCACAAAATTCTAGTTCCCTAGCTGCTGTATATGATACGCTGAGAGTTTCTTTTAGTTTGGGTTGTCTGGATATTTTTAAAGAAGGAATAAGGGGATTTTATTCATCCCTTTTAAAAGGATGAATAAAATAGCACTTTTTCAAAACTATAATATTGATAAAGATTGGTGCCTGGATTTTGTGCCTGAAATTACTTCCTGTGTATTATGCACGGCTAACGCAGCACATATTTCTGTATGGTTTCTAATGTTCAAAGAAACTTCTAGAAAAGCATGATTTTGAACTAAGAAAAGGATTATATAGTAGAACAGACATAGAGGTGCAGACTAAAGATTTGTTTAGCTAGGGTCCAGTCTCCAACAGCAGCTAGTAGGCATGTTCATGACAGTTCACAGGATTTCCTGACTCATGTTTCCTCTGAGAAAGAGGGAGACCACAGGCGTACATCCAGTGTGCCCAGGCTGCATTCTTTCAGCTCTGTTTTTACCCTCACATTTTTATTCATATTCACCCCATTCAAAATTGCACTAAGTTGCAAGACTTTCTTGTCAGCCTCTTGATCTTAGCCAAGCTTGCCCTCCATAACACCAGGAAAGGACTGTGAAACCTCTCTCAGAATCCACCACCTCGCTGGATACCTTGAGGGAGGAGTGGGCACTGTTAGGAGTGTTTTGCTCAGTGTCTCCATCTGTTTTCTTGTCCCTATATTTTTCACTACTTAACCCTCACCACTTTCTCTTTTGTTCATTTGTAGTCCCCTGAACTCATTTGGTTTTGTACTTCTTCCTGGTCTCTGTTTCCCTCCCTGCTTTTTGGAGGGAAGGAGGGAGAAAGAAGGTGCATGCTTTCACCAGGGAAAGGCTGCTGACTATTCTTAAGGGAGGGAATCATGAGTAGAGTAAATAATAGTGAAAAGTATAAGAACAGGAAAATCCTATGAAAACATTTCCCTGCTATACTCTCAAAGAATCTAGCAAGCTATGGCTCAAGGACTTCCTGGTTATAAGGGCTATCTCTATGTTCAACAGCCCATCACAGATTTTTTTCTCTTGCATTTGTCTAATTACTTTTCAGACCCATGTAAACTTTTGGCATCCACAACACCCCATGGCAAAGAGGCCCATAAATGAATTGTGTGCTGCTATACAGTCAGGTATGTATTCTGTATTTTTGTACATTTTTCTTAAAAAGAATAAAAACTTTAAACGTATGAAATAATATTTTGTTTTACAAGAAGCTCTCAGATTAATGCAGCCTACTCTGCTTTTCAAAACCTTAAGAAACAACACTCTTACAAAACTTACACCTATGGGAGAAGAAAAGGTACAGATTGCATCACCTTCCTATGCGGCTTTGAATGTAAATGAAAAGCCCAGACGGATTTAAAGGATCATTTCTTCTCAATATGGAGAGTGCTTGGCTTTACTTGCAAGCATATGACTCTGCACTTACACTGAAAAGCAAAGTTAGGTATTCCCTGCTGTGCACTGTCCAGTAATAACTTTAAAATTGCCAAATACTCTCAAATTGCTTCTATGTTACTATTTTAAGTACTGAGCCTCTTTGCTATAATGGCTTTTACTACACTAGTGAAATACCTACAAGTCGGAAAGACAGCACTCATGATGAATTAAAGCAGGGTCAGCTTGCTCAGTACCTTCTATATGGCATTAAACTATCCTTAATACATACAGCTAGACTGGACCTTCATGGCCAGAAGCACAAATCCTAAAAACAACTTTCAGGCTGTTACTACCAAGACAAACAGGCACAGCTTACTAGCAGGCCAGCAAGCTTCATTCTGTTTTGAAGGTAATTTAATGCAGTAGTCTTTACGATACCTTACTTCTAACACATTTGCCTGACCACCCAGGGAGCACGAAGAAATCCATGGTGAAGGATATGTCAAAACAACACTAAAATCACCTTTTTTGGGGAAGAAATGCCAGAGTGGTAGAAAGTTCAGGTGATTTGTAGATTTTTCTACAGCAGTGGCTTTGAGTTAGAGTCACACTACACAGAATGTGAAATGCACTCTGAGACACTGGTAATGTTAGCACAATATAAAACCATTCCCTTCCAGTCCTTTACCCTTCAAGTTAAAATATTCTCTGTCAGCTTTTTTTTGAAAGAGGCTGTTTTTGAAAAACATGGCTTTGCAGCATGTGAGGAGAAAAAGCAGCTTGAGAATGATCTCCAATCTTCCACTGTGACCCTAAGCCTCAATTCTGTTCAGGTAGCAGAAATGTCTCTTAAAAATTACATTTTTCTTGATTAATGAGAGAGCTTATGTCAAACGACATCCGAGTTTTCCACTGACATCAGGCTGTTGTTAAATGTTGGCAAATACTCTACCTCTGGAATGCTAAAATAGAAAATAAAATATCTTCTATCACAAATGGCATTCCATCTATCACACTTGATTTTTTTGCTGAGAATAACAACTAAGATACTGTGTTTATTTGCGTCGCTGTCTATACAGGTCTTGTGTAACAACAACAAGTAAGACTGAGAGAGGCTCTCATTCTTACCTTCTGTCAAACAGTATCAAGAAGAAATCAGCTGAAGCTGGCAAAACTGTTCTGCTGTGAATTTGCTGGACACTCAGAATCACATGCAGCTTCTGCAAAGAATGACAATAGAGATATCTCAGTTTTCATGCAGCAACTAAATCAGACTGAACTAAGCAGTGGCTACTGTATTAAAATTAACAAAAATGTAACTTAGACTACAGAGAAGACATTCCATATTTATTAAATGGTGATACTATGCTTGGCTCTATAAAAACATGGGACAAAACCAGTTCTTGTCCAAGAGGTACTAAAGCAGGCTCAGAGATTATAAAACTGTATCTTGAAGGAACATCCAAAGCTTAATCATGTTTGCCTATTTGGCAAATGTCCCCAGTGAAGTCAGAGACAGTGGAGAAAAGTTACATTTGGCCACCTGTATCATATGGGAGCATGACAGATTGATATTTGCACTTATTGCAACTTAACAGATTAATTTCTTATGATATACAGGAAGATAGCACTCGAACAGGAAGATATCATCTGCCTGATGTTGATTCAGAAAAGATAATCTCATAGAATATTCCCTTATGTTGAGTGTCTTTAAGTCACTCAAACACTGAGAGACTGTAACGCTGTTTCAGTCTACTATTACCAGTGAGATTTCATCAATGTAGGCTAAAGGGAACCTGACCCAAAGTGCTGGCAGGAAAAACTGATGAATCTCACATATTTTAATTAACAAGAAAATAATCATGTACATTACAGTATAGCATAATTTCTACACTGCTCCATATGCAATCCAATATCAAAGCAGAAGTCTTTGAGGAATGGAGAAAAAACAGGTCTTTAATTTTTGTTTTAGGCTATTAGAGCAAAGATTTCCTGTGTAACACTGCATGCTTCTGATCAATATTCTTCTTCTGCACATAATGATTCTGTCATCTTTGGTGAGATGGGAATGTCTCCAGTATCTAGTATTACATGACTTGGGGAAACTACGAATACTTGATATCCCATTCCCTGGCTCAGAGACTCCTGGCATAGAATATAACTAACTCTCATGGAAGTTACTTGTATCCTGCTGCAGGAGATTAAGACCTCCATTTTATGTATGGTAAATATGAGTAACTACATTAACCTTGAGCTGAAGGAGAACATTTTGTTATAGAAGTACATCCTTGCTCCTATAATGCTATTCATATTAATAAAAAATACAGGGGAGATTAAGCAAGTAAATTTATTAGTGCTCTGCTGCTTGCTTCCTAAACAGTGTGGGATTCAGGGGACTACAGGCTCCTTCTCGTGTGGCACATAGTCCACATTATATGTCAGAGGGACAGCTGAACGTGGCAAGGTGGGTTTAAGTCTACCACATAGTATACTTTTTATTGGAAGGCATAGCAACTGTTCAGTTGCGCGTCAAAATCTCATGTCATTAACAGCTAGAAAAGACTCTACTTTAAATGGCTGTATATTTGGAACAGGATGCTTTGAGTCTTGGACCTATGTACCATTAAACTCTAAGTGGTTCTAATGTGGGTTGTTCCAACTGAAACAGTCTATTCTATTCTATTCTGGCATGGAGAAAGAGGCACAGATATACTACACTAGCTAGACGTGTTTGGAGTCCTCTATTCACCTGCTCCACTAAGTCCTAGGTTGAACACATGATAATCCAGTAGACTAGAAAGAGAATTCAGAAGGTGGGTGGTGAGGAGAGAATATCCTTCTTTGAGAATGCACAAAAGTTCAAGACATATTTTCTTCCTTCTCTATGTGCACGTAACACTCACTGACATCAGCTTTGGGGCTGAGACTTGAAGAAAGAATCAGAGAGGTATTTTCCCCTACAAGCTCACTGCAAGACCTGCTAAAACCACTTAAATGCAGCCTGAGGGGGAAAAAAAATATTTTTTTTCTTTACAAAATCTCTTAATGACCTGGTATATGTTTGGGCAGAAACAAACTTGAACAGAGTTGTGTATGAGTCAGAAGTCCCTTCCTTTATTGCCATGTTTATAGCAGTATATACAGTCTTACATTAGGAAACATCCAGAGTTAATCAGTGCAAGAGTTAAAAAAGCAGAGATAATTACAGCTCCTGTCCATATCCAAGACTGTAAGGAATTCAGTTTACAATAATTACTCTATGTCCAGACTCTTCTCTTCCCGCTAGGGTCACTATTTAACCAGTGGTTAAATGAAAAACACAGTTGATTGGTACAGGAAATCTTGGCAATGGTGAGGTCTATTTCTCCTGCTACAATCCTCATCAATTAAGGGGCATACAACAAATTGCTTATCTCCAATCTGCAATTCTCCCTTCCATCCATCTGTAAATTTGAATTAATTAATAAACGCCCTTATGTTTTCAAGGTCATGGAAAATGAAAAGCACTCAGCAAAATGGATGCACTGACAGTGAAGGGTGTTTGTGGGTGGGGGTTTTTTATGTAAATGGAGAATCTGTGAGGCAGAAGCTCCTTCATCTGTGCAATGAGTGCTAAAGTTAGAAAACTTAAAAGGAAATCAAGGGAATGCAAATAAATTATGCTTTGAATAAATGTGACCTTCCCTAGAAAAAGTCTAAGGCTTTATGGAACAGTCTCAAAATACACAATAAGGCCAAAGACCTCACTAAGTCAGGGGTCTTCACGCAAATTCAGTCACGCTGCTGCCTTTTGTTTGTCCCTGCTGACTGTGGACAAGCTCTGCTTTCTATTGACACCGGCTGTTCACAAAAGAACTGGCACAGGGCTCTTCCACTTGTTGCATACCAGCCACACAGACCTCATGTAGATAGACTTTTTTGATGTCTATATCCACCTACGTATTTAAAGCTTCTGACTCAATTTGAAACACTCCAGCAAATCCCATGGCAGTGACAACTAAGCTATGCAAACCACAGAACTACATGGCTACTTTTTTTGTCATATGACTAAGTGTACACATCAACATACACTGCTATATGAGCTTCCACAGCTTCCTTGTAAATCTCAAGCATCCTCACAAATAATATAATTAAGGGAGTAAGATCAAGGTGCCATTTAGGTATACAACACTTGACAAGTTAGGAGTGTCACCACTAGACAGACAGAAGGAATACAAGAACTTACGGAATCAATTTCTGGAGACACACTAAAACTGAGTACCTTCTGAAAAAAGGGATAATTGATGACGTCATAGGAGAAAATGTTTTGATTTTGGAAAATGAGATGGATCAGCTGCTTAAATTTCTGGAAGACACTGAGGTGAAAGGACCCTTTAATTCTTATGGTGTGTAAAGGGTCGATTCTCAATCCAATCTTAATCTTGATACAGCCATTGAAGAGAAAAGAGAGACTATGAAGTATAACTGCAAATTATAATTTGAGCCTGATGCCCAATACAAGTTGTCAGACTTCACTCCTACCTTACAACAATACTTGAAGCACATTCAGTGAGAAATGCACTGACTTGGTTTCTGGTTTTCACTTAAAAAGGGGTAGATTTTAGCAAGGAAAAAAGTGAAACAGGATAAAACCAATGAGTAAAATTCAGCGACTGCGGTTCACAACAGCTGGGGAATGAGGTCTCCTAATAAGTGTATGACCATCTGACACTCCTCAGGACAGCAGAGGCCATCAAACCAGAGCCCAGAACACCATGTGGTCCCTGACTTCAAATTTCTGCATAAGAAAACTCTAAGTTCATCTCCCTCTGTAAGAGTCGGTCAGAAAATCAGCATTGTCTCAACATCGTCATCAGGACGGAATGTGCGGTACAAGGCTCCTGGATGGTACCTAGCTAGAGCCATTAGAGATAACTGCATAGTTTCCATCAAAAAGGATGGATTGCAACTGTTGCCATAACATTGATGAAGAAATCGTGAACTTTAGGCGAACTTTGCTTCATTATAATACCAAAACACACCTCCTGGTCGAAGGCTACCCGCCTCCAAGGCTTACCATGCCTTGGACACTGACTCTGGGCCTGCGTGCTAGCCTTGCTCGAGAAGGGTGGAGATATGCTGAGAAGGGCGGAGACTCCTGAGGCAGAGGTGGAGCAAGGTGTGTTAAAAGATGACTTCTGAACAAAGGAAATTTGAAGCTTCCCCACCAAGGACCATGACGATGGACGACGCAGCATCAGCTGGACCCAGGACCGTTAGGACGTTGTGAGATCAGCGGTGGTAGCTATAACTTCTCTTCCTCCTCTCTCTAAACTTAATTTTACTTTTCTCCTTTCTTTCACCCATCTCTAAGTCGTGTGCCTCTTCACAGGCAATACAATAAAGTTTTACTGTCTGATTATTGCTATCCCCTTTGGTGTTGGTCACCTTAATTTTGCACTTTCAAGATCGTAACGAACGAACCATCACAAGTCCACCGAGTGGACCATGACACCCTCAATGCTGACAAATGTTGACAGAACTGGATGAAGATATTTTTGTGATGGGTACAGAACTGCTATGCAATAATCAAATACTGAGATGCTGTAACTTCATTAGTACTGAGGAATCTGAGCAGTGAGGTTGCTGACTGTCAGATCACATTCAGATGACAGTAGGTACAACTAACTATGTGAAACATTGATTAATGGAATGACCCTGTCAGTTACTGAGGAAGTCTCACAACTACTAACAAAGCAACTAAAGCTTAAGGTAATGCTGTTTATTATAAAAATCAAAGCAATAAATCAAGTATTCTGAATAGAACATTTTCACTAGCCTGTTATTTATGCCACTGTGAGTAATCCTGTTTATCCCTTTAACATAGCTGGGTAGAAGCAGATGGTAAGTTGTCAGTACCACAGGGAACCCCGCAGAATTTCTAAAATTTACCTTTTATTGCTTATTTTATCCATTTCATTCATCTGGTAGCCTCTATTTTGCTAATACATTATTCATCCAATTTGCCTAAGTTACTCCAGTCCACCCTTTGCACTTGTGGCAAGTCTACACTCACACCTGACAATTAAGTTATGGTAATACGATTTTATTGTTGCTGTTACCACCACCGTTATTAAAAATCAGTAATGTAGATGGCTCAGCAAAATGCCTAGTATCAAAATCAACTGTTACAACACTTATTGGCACATTATCAAGTCTGTGTTGTGCAGGAACAGAATGGATCACTCTTCGTGCACAGATCTCTGCTTCTGGCAGAGCTTCTCTAACTTATTAACAGGACTATGTACTTTTGCAGTGAGAGAATTAACTTTTACCACTGCAGTCTGCAAAGTCTCAAGCAAATCTAAAGTACACCACAATGATAAACCCTCGGCATGTACATGGGATTTCCTATCTCATCTCTGATGAAACACATTTTAATCTGTCAGGCTCACCTACCAGTCTCCTCTTTCTACATTCTATTCCGTAATTTTAAAAAATTGGCAAACACTGTAGCCTTTTACAAAAAAAACATTTTAACCATCTTCCTACATGTCTACTCTCTGAATACGGAACTAATCATGCAATTCCCCAAAGAAATCAGAATCAGCAAAAGCTTGTGTATCATTCTTAACACAATGCTCATTTCTCCTGGTTCAAACCTTGCTTTACACACATGTAAAAGCATAATGCATTAATGTGCAAAACCTAAAAGCAAACTAGTAGACCCTAGTCAAGCAAAAACCTATGATCAGAAAATTAAAGGGTGCTAGAATTGTGTTTAAGGTTCATCATCCAAAGTAAACATGGTGGTGACTGGTACATCTAGATGAGAGTAGCATGAGATACTGGCCAACCACAGTCAAGTTGCGCTGGCTGAGCTTCAGGTCTAAATAAACTGCAGTTACTGTATACACTACTGAGGTGCCCGAACACAGCTGTGAAGGAAAGATTTTGTATAGCCTTTTACACACTGCGACCGGCTTTATGTTCCCCTAATAACTCCTTCTTTTCCTGTGCAATTTCAATAATACATTATTATTAAAGGATTTGATGGGAGTCTCTGATGCTCTTGGTTTACTTCTGCCTCTTTTGAAACCATATTTTGAAATTCTTGTTTCAGTAAAAGGCTGAGATTTTGTTTTCCTTCAACAGAAGCCTTTAGCACATCTGCCAGAAATCACTCTTGGAAACTAGACACTAGAAGATGCTGCAAACAAACCATTTTCCACAGAACTTCAGCTGAATTAGGGGCACATAGATTCAATATATGTACTCATACTATCTTTCTCTGACAATAATATTTAGCTGCTTTTGTAGTTTCCAAGAAACTCCCAAGTCTACAGGCTGATTCTGGATGTTTGACAAGCACAATTTGATAAATCCTTCTGGGGAAGCAGTGATTAGAGAAGGCACCTGGCAGCTAGGAGGCCCACACTGTATTCCCTGTTTCATTACTGATTTTTCCGGATGACCTTGTCAAATCATTTAATGCCTTTCTGCCTGTGTTTCCCTATCTGCAAAACGTTCAGAAAAACACCTTCCTTTTGAAAACACTATAAAATTGTTTATTATGGAAATAGTTCCTTGGGTGTTAATCTGGCTCTTGGGTTGTAACATCAGATGAAAAACACAACAGCCACGTGACATAAATGTCAATCTAATATTTTCTAACAGATTAAACTATCGCAGTTTAAGTAATAGGTTAATTTTGCACCTGAAGGTTTTATTCCAGATGAGACAGTAGTTACTTATTCCATTTTAACCTTATTCATATCAGCCAAGCCAGCATCATAAGTGGTAACACCATAAAGGTAACAAAAACCAACAAAAAAAATGGCATAAACTTCCTTGTTCTACTTAATTTAAAAAGTACGACTATTTAGCCAAACTGCATCTTGGTCAAGTATATGCTGCTGGCAGTAGGTAATGCTCAGAACTGGGATTAAAGATACTGGCATAGTACCCTCAAGCCTGCAGATGGTTTAACAGCAGCTAGTGGTGACTGGCATCCCTAAGCCTGTTCGGGTCAGTAGACTCTCACGCACATCTTCCTGATAACTGGCTCTTCCATGCCCTCTCAATAACCTTGACTGGCTAATGCACGTTTTTATTCTTAATGGGCGAAGATATGTACTATAAATGGAATACCTAAGTGCAGTCTTATTAGGAGACATTTCAACCATCACTCTTTTTCTAGAGAAAGTGGAGTGTTACATAATTCTAGGAGCAACCTAATAACAAAGAGGAAGCAAAATGGGAAGGGAGACGAGGGCAATTTTATTAATCCAGCGGTACAAACCTGGCTGGCTAACACAACATGCAACACACTGAAAACAGAGCTGCTTTTTAACACAGATCCCACCTCAAGTACCACAAAAGCACTGCTGAAGTTCTGTGAAGTGAGCACGGCCCCTTGCACCAAGAAATGAAAAGGTAATTTAAGAGTTTAGAACAGCTTTTCTCCAGGGACTTGGAAGTATTTCACCTGAGGAAGGATGCATGATGACATCGTGGCCGGCTTCCACAGGCATTTATTTCCCTGAGCGCAGCAAGGGACCGCAGGCGGCTACACCGTCGCCTGCTTCTCGCCGCGGAGCCCTGATCGCGCTCCCTCGCCCCCCNCCCTCGGCACCACCGGCGGGCCCAGCCACATTGGTACACCCGAAGGCTGTTGGGAGAAGGGGAAGGCAGTAGCCGCGCTCCCCTCGCAGAATCAGCGCCCTCGGAAGGAGACAGGACAGCACGGAGCGCCGCGAAGCCGAGCGGAGCGGAGCGACACCACCGCCGCTCGTGCGACCGACCCCCAAAGAAACACCAGCGCAAGCCCCAGCGCGCTACCTCATTGGCTCGCGTTTCTCTGGCGCCCGCCGATTGGTGAAGAAATCCCCCCCACGCGCTCTCTTCCCTCCTATTGGCTCCTGCTTCCCGCCCAACTGCTGTTCGCTAGCCGCCGGCGCGATGCTTCTCCTTCTTGTGTCAGCGCCGTCCCCTCAGGGGAGGGATGGCGGTGGCTAGCGAGGGTCGCAGCTCCGAGCTGGGGCAGGCCTCTGCGCCGGGTGGCACCGGTGACACCTCCCTCCTCGGTAGCGCCACAACGTGGCCCCTGAAGCGCTACGGCCGTTTCCTACCCTCGACGGACGGCGATGATGAAGGGCAAAACACCTCCTCGTGGAAGGTGACGGGCGAGGCGGGGGGGCTGGCTGCTTGGTTTTGCTGTTACTGCCTCCACTGGGGTCTAGGATGCAGCTGTGTAGCAAGCAGTAATAAGTGAGGCCTTTGCAGGTATCTTTTTGCAAGTCCAGAGCTAATACAGAAATCGGGAGATATTTTTCTTCATGAATTATTAATGTAAACACATCAGTGATATGATAGTTTGTGGCCTACTTTTTTTTTTTATTCCTTCCTTCAGCAGTGACCTGTGCTGGAAGTAGATCAAGTTGGAAGAGTCTAGGTAGTTGTTTAAAGTAGTTAAATCTGTATATGACACTTATAATTAGTAAGAAATTCTTAAATGTGCCTCCTGTCCATGGGATTGCAGGGCAAGTTGCATTACTGAGAGGTAAATTATACACCTGACTTCTAGCACCGACCTTTGAAACCTTTTATTTTGCACTAGAAATGGAAAATGTAGGTTCTGTGCTTACAGGGCTAGATTTTTGTTTTTTTCTATCTTTTTAAAGGTTTTTGAATCAAATGAAGAATCAGGCCATCTTATCCTTACCATTGTGGTATCTGGCCATTTCTTTATTTCCCAAGGGCGAACAGTACTGGTAAGTTTCTCACATCTAAAGAACATTTTTCCTCTCATGTTAGCATCAGTATTAACTTTGTTTTCCTTCTCAGCTTCATGTTCTCTCCCACAGAAAGGAAGCTGCCAATTTTATTTTGCTCATGTAAATTCTCATGTGCTGCTTTCTCTTTACGTTTATCAGGATAATACTAAATGCGTTATTTCATACTGAGGAACAGTGTTTCTTCTGTTGCTCTAAAAATCTAGATGAAGATGTAAGACTAAGTGTTGCTGATGTTGAAAGATACATGGGGTTTTTTCATGATTGTTCTGCCTAAGAAAACAGAAAATACACGGTTAAGATTTGTGATATGACCCAGCTAGTTTCTTGCCAATGACATGTTAGTATTTTGGTTTTGATAATTTGGTTTATCGAAGGGTATGTTTTTTTCTATGTTGGGTAATGTCATCTAACATACAACTTGCATTCATGGAGAGAAAATACCAACTTCAAAGTTGTGTCAGCTGATGTTCCTGTAGCCTGTACTTACTCAAGCATGACCAGCTACTAAACTGTAAAGATTTCACAGTGACCCTGAAGAGGTTAAAAGAAACACTCCATCTAGGAGTTGGTTTGATACTCATGACAGAGAGGGCCTGTACTGGAAAGTGGAATCAGGTGTGTTCAATGCATATCACCAATACTCAGTGATGGTAACAAGTAGGAATTGGCTGATAAATATATTAGAAAGCTATTACAAACCACTGGAAGACGCTGCAGTAGTAAGATAACACAGACTTTTTTTTTTAAAATACAGAATGTGTAAGAGAGTGTGTTGTAGCTTTAAATATGTATAAGCTTATAAATTAGTTTTCACTGTGCCTCTTAAAAGGTCTTAAACTTACAGAAATAACTTGTAAGTATAGGGGGAGAACCAAGGATACCCTTGAATTTTTTTGGCCTGTGTGTTAAGAATATTGACTAGATAATGATAGAGCTAACAGAGAGCTGTCAGTCTAGATACCCCTCATACAAGACATAGTATTTGGCTCACACATTTAGTGAGAACAAGTTGAATGTTCTTGGACAAGGTAAAAATGCAACATGGAAACTATTTTAGCAGTTGTGTTAAATAAGAAAAAGGGATGGAGTAATTGAAAGTCCAGATAGTTAAAAGAAACACAACAGAAATGAGACTTGCTGTGACCTCTTACCAGATTCTGCTTGGAATGAATCAGTGCAGAATGCACCTCTCCTGGGGCTGGTCCTGTTTTCAGTATCCTGATCAGACAGCTGTAACTGTTTCGTAACTAGTAGACTTACATTAATCTGTAGAATGTCCTTGAAATAACCATATAAAGGCTAACTTTATATGGTTATAAACTTCATATGGTTATAATTTTGAGCTGGCAGTGTGCCCAGGTGGCCAAGAAGGCCAATAGGATTCTGGCCTGTATCAGAAACAGTGTGGCCAGCAGGAGCAGGGAAGTGATCGTCCCCCTGTACTTGGCACCAGTGAGGCCGCACCTCGAGTACTGTGTTCAGTTTTGGGCCCCTCACTACAGGAAAGACACTGAGGCGCTGGAGCGTGTCCAGAGAAGGGCAATGAAGCTGGTGAGGGGCCTGGAGCACAAGTCTTATGAGGAGCGGCTGAGGGAACTGGGGTTGTTTAGCCTGGAGAAAAGGAGGCTGAGGGGAGACCTTATCGCTCTCTACAACTCCCTGAAATGAGGTTGTGGTGAGGTGGGTGCTGGTCTCTTCTCTCAAGTAACTAGTGATAGGACGAGAGGAAATGGCCTCAAGTTGCGGCAGGGGAGGTTTAGACTGGATATCAGGAAAAGTGTCTTTACTGAAAGGGTTGTCAGGCATTGGAAGAGGCTGCCCAGGGAAGTGGTGGAGTCAGCATCCCTGGAGGTATTCAAAAAGCATGTAGACGAGGCACTTCAGGACATGGTTTAGTGGGCATGGTTGATGGTTGGACTCGATGATCTTAAAGGTCTTTTCCAACCTAAGTGATTCTATGATTCTAACTGAAAGTAAGTTTTAGTAACTAACTAAAGAGCAAAGAAGGCACAGACAAAAGCTGTAGCCCTTCAAATGCTGCGTCTGGCAAAGACTGAATCTGGCAAGTAATAATGGGCAGATAAAAGTGTGCTGTTATAAGTGATGAGTGCAGGAAGTATAAGAAAAGGTTTATAAAAAGACTTGGCTGAGAAAAGCACTTTCTTGCAGCTTTTAGGTTTAGTGGCTAGTGAAGCTTTCAGGCAGCTGCCTTGCTTGAAGTGTCAGATGAGGAATTCCTGAGCTTTATCAGGTCTGTTTCAGCTTCTAAGAGACACCAAGATACTGCAACAACCACAGCCTAAGAATAGTGCAGAATAGAGGTGGAACAGACATGCTTGGTAAATGTGACTAAAATATAATACCAGAATTGGAAAAAAAAAAAAAGGTGTTGTTGTGGTTTTTTTTTTAAAAACATTTATTTTGGCAATGCTTCTATACCAACCTTAAGGCCAACACCAACATTTTATTAAGTGTTAGAGAGAAGCTATACAAAACTGGTGTCATATGCATTTTAAAACCTGTCAATTCCTTTGGGTGCACTTCTTTGAGTACATGTAATTGGGATCATGCTGCAGGTGTGTTCTGTGCATACAGAACTAAACTAGTGTGAAATGCACTGGTACAATATGCCCTGTACCTATTTATATTTCTCAGAGCAGTTGCAGTCTTGCCACTGTTCCTCTTAAACACACTTGACTTACTGAAAGACCTAGCAAATACCCAATCCACTAATTCTGAAGCTGGGCAGGCATCTTCAGAACTACGTTAGGTTTCCTGTTTACAAGGGATTTGGTCCAGCACATCTGGCTTAGTTTTACTGCTTAGGCTTGTTCCTTAGGCACATGCCCTCTCGGAAATGTGTCCCTTTTCCCAACACTGTGCAAGATGGATATGCAGTGATAAAATTCTTCTTCCTGGGACAGTCCAAATCTACAGGTGTCTTTTCAGTCTTTGAAGAACAGTCAGTCGAATCTCTCTGGTAAAGCACCTAGTATCACCAGACAGAAAGGTGAGGCACAGGGGTTGTGCTGGAGACAACAGCACAGGCAGTGATGCTGTTGGCCAGTAGCCGATAACGGCTTACAATGCAGTAGACTCAAGCTAGCCAGAACTGCACAGGCCAGTGCTGAAATTTTGCAAACTCCTTATTGAGATGCTGTATAACAAAAAAGTTGCGATACTGTGCAGCCTATGTTATTGCTGTAGAAATAATCAGGTTAATCTCACTGGTTCTATCTCCCTCTAGTCTCCAGCTCTTAGGTGCTGTCAGAAACCTGTCACAATATTTAAACAGGCTTTGCACAACTAGGTACATACAGTTCTTTTGAATCTGTCACAGACCAAATCCTCTCACTGTGGGTCCATTATAATGGACATTTTTTCACAGAAGGTAATGCACAAGTTTCTGCTCCAGAGGGAATGTCTCAAGTTTGATAGAATGCTTCAATTGTTGGAATGATTCATGTTTTTACTGCGTACACTCATTACTATTTGCTGGCCTGGGCTACTGAATATTTCCTTTTTATGGCCAAGGTGTTCTCCAACACGTATGTGCTGCCTTACTCACTTGCATTGAAATTCCCTCTGATGTACTAGCAGAACTGTTTCTTGCTATGTAGTAACTGCACCCTTTAAGTTGTTGATGTCTAGTCTTTTGATCTGTCTCCTAATCCCTGCTTTTCAGACCTTTTGATGTACTACAAGCTCCTGGTTTTGAGGGAACTAGATAACAATTATTGTAGCTTTGTACCTTGTACCTCTCTGCATAGGAACACAGTGATGTACAAGATCTGTGTCATGGGGACACCATTTCCTTCTTAAATTGAATAACTGTATTGTATTTTTGTAAAATTTCCATGGATGAATAATAAAGGGATTTTTTTCCCCTCTAACAGTAATCCAAGAATGAACTGAACAGCTAACTAAATTCAAGAATTCATTGTGGTGAATGTTCCTAACTTTTTCTTTTTTACTGCAGCAGTAATGGTAGAGCAGGAACCCTCGCCCCACCCCAAGAATTTTAACATGAACCATCCTAAGTAAGAGTTTTAAAAAAAGAAAGTTTTCATCCAACATCTGTAACAAAGAAAACTTACTAATTGGATGCTTTTAAAATGGGCAGTACTGTAGTATGATACATTCTTATCTCTTCTGGTTTAAAATTGGCAAGCAATGTGGTAAAACCACTGCATTAATAGATTCAAACTATCTTGGTTTGTACCTTCTATTTTCTGTAGGAAGAAAAAAGTCAGAGAGCATCTGTTCTTCAGTGGTGTGTGCGTTTTACAGAAGTCAAAATGAACCTTTGTAGCTGCCTGCAAGCTCTGTGTTATGCTGATAATACTATGGATGGATGCTATTATAAAGTCAAGCAAAAAAAATCAGTCACATACTGAAAAGTGTGAACTTCCAGACTTCAGCTGTTTTGCATTTCACATAGAACTTTTGTTTGTTTGTTCTTCTGCAGTAAACTGGGATGTTAACTGAACTAATGCTTGCCTTAACCCAGTGCTGATCAGCATCATAGTTAGTTTTCCACTAAACTAATCTCGGTTGGCCAACATGCTAGCGATAGCTCCCAATGTTTGCTCCCTCAGTGAGCATGGGCCCTACAAATACCTTTTTTGGATGAAGGCATATTTTGTTCTGTGTAGTGATTCTTTCATCAAACTTCTTTCATGTCAAGCAATGATTTATGAAATACTAAAGTACATAAACTATTTTCTGTAATGTACTCTCCTGTCAGTGTGAAAACAAGAGGAGATAGCTTTTATGTAAATTATTTACTTACTGATCCTCTTCTTTGGTGTCTACCTTTCATCTACATACAATTTTCACAACAACTCCATTTGCACAAAATGGACGTGTAGAAATGGAAATCTTTATTTCATTGGCAGTTGGATTAACATGATCCATTCTAGGAAGAATATTCAAGTGTTCCTGAATTGATATAAAAATATTTTCTCTATAATGGATGTATTTATGTATTCTCTTAGTCCTTTTTATTTTCTTAAAGCTGGAGTGTTAAGAAACCTTTTCTTCTTCTTAAAGAATTGTAGGTATTTAGAGCCAAGTGAGACTATGACTCTTCCATGATCCATTTCCAAGAACAACATTTATAAAATAGTGATAAAATATTCACATAGCCTAACAACTGATTTTTTTTTAATACATACAGAAGACTACAGAATTAATTTTGTGAGCAATAAAATAGAATATTTAATGAATTCCCTTCTAGTAGTCTTTTTACTGCTGGAAGCTGAAATACTATTTTCTTGCTAAAAAGAATGCTACAATGTATGCACCAAGTCTCAGCACTTCTAAAGGAGGGAGATTAGTAAATACCTTGTGCTGCATACACTGCTACGTGGTGAGGTACTGTAGATTTGATATAATTGATTACGGTATCTGAGAATGCTCCAGAACTGGTCATTGAAGTACTTCCATGCTACTGCAACAAGTAATTGTGGATATGTTCAGTGTTTCCATCAGTGTTCCAGCTGCTCAAAGAAAACTAATTATTTATTTTAATGGGTAAACTTTTGGGTAATGGGTATATGTTCAAGATCACTTCAAACATTCTTCAATGACACTGTGAGAGACATATTTGAAACTATTTTAACAACTGCTTTCCTTTAAAAATACAATCTACTTCTGAACAGCCAAATGGAACGAAGAGGAGGGTAAATGGAATGAAGAGCATGGAACATAAAAATCCCTGATGCGTAATGCAATTCAAAGGGTGTTTTGGTTTTTTTTTAACCAAAGTTCTTCATTTAGAATTAAATTACATAACATTTTTAGGACCTGTTTTTGTGGCAGTGTTGCCTAACAGAGTGTATATTTTACAGTAGAAAAATCTCATTCTTGCATACTGTAGATAATGGAATCTTAACAAGAATATCTCAACAGCATCTCTCTCAATTTCTGGCCATAGTCTCAAGATACATCATGTTGGGTTTACCACATCTCTTATTTCCTTTCCCTCCTTCAAATCAGCGTATCATGAAAATTATATTTTGGTGTTTTATTCAATGCAATTGATTCCGGTGCTAGCATTCTTAATATTCTACAAATTAAACAACTTGAAATTGCAAAAAGGACTTACTTAAAAGGATAAAATTAATCCAGAGTAATTGATTTGTGACCTGGTCTTTTTAAGTGTAGACTTAATGTCCTTACTGCCCTCCTGGTCCCCTCATGACTTCTAATAAGCTAACAGTGCTCAGGATACAGTAGATTCTAACTCATTAATTAGGCAAGCATTCAGCAGATATTCTGATGTTCTTGATGCTCTCTTAGCAGTGCCTGAAAGTTATGCACCAAATTTTTGAGACAATATTCACAGCAGTGCCCTGGGTAGATGAAGGTCCCTGTGCAATAAATGAGGACATCTGGTGGAAACCTAGGGAAGTGAGCAGGTTGCTAATGCTGCTCAGTGGTAGTACAATGCAAATCTAGCGGAAGGTTGGTTTTTTTATTAAAGGTCCTGTGATTGCTATTTGAAAGAGTAGAAGGAATCTACTTAGCTTTATTGACTTAGGCAGTACCACAATCCTAGTTCAAAAATTTCAATGCTAGCTTGTCTATTTCAACATGTGCTGTTGACGTGATTGTTTTGGATGAGCCAAGTATCTTTCTGCATTAGTTTCCTCATTTATGCTTGATATAATGATACATTCCTGTTGTATAATGATTACCCATTGGTGATTGGCAGCAGTAAAGAGTTTTAAGGAGTTCTGATCTTTACTTTTCTCTTGCCCTAATTCTCCTAAACCCAACTATTAGAACAGTTTTTAAAGAGTAGTGACATCTATTAATGAAATGTATTTACCCTACAGTTAGTTTAACGTATGGTATTGATCTAGGGAAGTATATATTTTGTATCGGGAATTAAAGAAGAAATTGCTTAACTTGACTTATTAATGTGATGTCCTGAAGAGCTTTAGCCAGCTAAACTCATGAGCATCCAGTTTACCTCTCTAGGTGCCTGGTCAAGTGTCACTGCTCTAAAGTGTAGTTTAGGAAAAAAAATATTCCAGGTTCTCACTATGAAATATTGAGGTTTGTCCTGAGTTAGGGGCTTATCTTTGCTATTCACTCCTTCAAGGGGCTGTAGTTTGTACCCATCTGGGGAAACTTTTTCTAGAAAGCTGATTCCTGACAGCACGTGCTCCTGCACCCAACACTTTGCACTTTGGCAAAAGACATTCATCGGTTGTGGAGTCCCCTGGGCATGGTTGTCTCAAGGGTGGCTGCGTGTGTCCTGTATTTGCTACTTCATTTAGCTTTCCTGCCTCTATAGAGACGGAGCACTCTTGTTTAATGAGTTCAACCCTGATGTGTTCCACAATCAAACAAGCTTAATAGCGAGGTTTAAGAACTGGCTTCTAAGAGATTGGGGATTAAAAAAAATTGCATGCAAAAAAATAATGCAGAGCCTAGCATCCTTTTATTCCTTATTCCAGTTATCTTGCCGTTTGTCTGCCTTGGTTGGGGTATTTTTTGGCCTTTCATCTCCTTCCACTTCATATTCTATATTCTACAGATCTGTTTGAGACAGCTAATGCTTACACTAAGATCTAAGTTACATACAACCTGTGAGGCACATGATTTCTGCTGTGCTCTCATCTTCTCAACGATGCTATACATGATGCATTTGGATACTGATGTAGCTTGGAAGTTTTTACAGGGACAAATTTCTGCTTCCCCCACTCTACAAGTTGTAATGTTTGGGGATTTTGTTGTTGTTGTTGTGTTGACACTGCTACTCTCAACTCAGTTTTCAAGACAGCTCATACTGCAGGAATAAAAACCTAATGTATTTGGCCTTATTTTGGTCTCAGAAAAAGATACAAGTAAGGAAAATTTCTACTTCTAGGTGTGTTACAAGGTAATAATGAAGCTTTGATTAGAATTATGCTCAAAGTTTAATTTTCACAACTTCTAACTTTAAGCTAGAACTACATTTTTATTCTACAGTCATTAATGAAAGGAAGAATTTTCAATTTTTTATAGTACAAGCAGTTTTCTAATTTAAAAAGTGTAAAATGGCAACTCATTCTCTTTTGGGAAGGCAATGAGTTAAAAGTTGGTATTTTTCAGATATTACACAAGCATTTGATTTATAATCTATATCTCAAGTTTAAAGCACACGTTTCCTTGCAAACAACGTTTTCCAATTTTAAGTTTTCTGAAAGCATCTCAGTTTGCCTCTACTTTAGTGTTCAGTATAATACTTGAACGTAATTTACAAGCTTTTTCAGATAAGATAATGCTTAATAACAGTCTTTTCAACTACAGTATTTCTATTCTATTGCAGAGTTTTACCAGGTGTATTAACCACATTGTGTAGATACCTGAAAATAATATTACCATTCCTTTGTTGCCAAATTAGTCACTTCCAAGAATAAGCAAAGTGTTATTCAGTATAAATGTTAAATAATAATAGTACTTAGAATATTAGAGGTCAAAAACATTGGTATTTGTAACTTAACAAATCCCACTTCAAACCTAGATAGTGAGTATTATTTCTGAAAAGTTTTCTCACTGTACCTTATATCCTCAGTGTGGTGAGTAGACCCGTGGTGTGGAGTTCCGGATAGGATGACACAGGAACAGGGCAGTGCCTCTCTCTGTCTGGGGCGAATGGCAGGTTATTTAAGCCATCCCTACTGGTTTGGTGCGATGTTGCACGAGCTTGCAGGTGTGGTGCTCAGAGTGGCAGAGCATCTTACCCTTCCCCAGAAAAGTGCTTTCCCCAAATCTCTTCTGTCACCCTGCAAAGGCACTGTGAGCGGTACTGTGCTAGTTTCGGTGCCCAGTTGTGTCTTGGTAGCTTACCTTGGGAAATGAATGATTAAGGAACAGTCACAGGTGCCTCCCTGGAAAGTGAGCATGGCCTTTGCAAGTAGAAGATTGTTTTCTGGGGAATTGTGTACCACGGGTGCTGCCCAGCCTGAATGAGAGTGGTACAAGCAGGATGTTGTCTGAGGCCTTTAGCTCTTCTCTTCTGTCACCTTGCTTCAGTTATCAGACAGGACCACTCTGGCAGCTATGCATAGGGATATTAATTAATACATTAAAATTCCTTTGGTCTTATGCTGAACTCATAATTTGTCGCAAATGCACATTCCCAGTCTGTGGGATACCCAGCTGACTCCTTAATCCATTACATTATACAATGTATACATTCATTCTGAACTATGAACTCTGAGCACAAACTGTTTTATTTGCATTTCATTTGCCTATTACAAGTGGCAGCCAAAACTGGACTATGTGTGGCATTCTGGGGTTTTGTTTGTCTTTTTTAGTATGGGTTGTAATTTAAGGGCAGAGTAAAGTTTGTGGCAAAAAGAAAGTTTTTCTTCCTAAGCTATTGTTTACACACAGTTCAGTTTCATTTGAAAACATCTGTTTCATGAATGAGTGAATCCAAACTAACTGATGCAAGCCAGCATAGCTGAACTGTTACACAAATAACACTTTTTAAATATATATTAATTTTTAGTTAAGATAGGGTTGTCTAAAGACCTTACAATCCAACACAAAATGGATAATCTGTTCCTGTGTTGCTTAGCGCCACAGGGTTTCTAGGTGATACAATAATGAAAATACTCATAAATAACATGCAATACCTTCCAACATAGATCACAGGCTTTGTTATCCAGCAGCTTTTTGAATGCTGAAATGTAAAATCAGAACAAAAGTATTTCCCAATTAATGACGGACTAGATGGGTTTAAGACTGGACCAGCATTATTAGCTTTTCAGCCTCATGTAAGGTGTGGTCACATCTTGCCTGCTTCCAAAATATTTAGGAAATGTCTTGCTTTGTTTTCTGCTTCAGCTTAATTCCTCTCAGGGTCCTCCCTCTGAGAGACTTAGATTTTTGTCAGCACTGTATGAAACTGTTTTTCTTTAACACAGTGTTCTTACAAGTACAGTCCTGGAGAACGACATGAGTATGCGTGTGACTGAATGTTAATGACCAAACTTAGAAAAGTGCTGCCATTTACCTCTTCAAATTGTAAACATTTGTGGTCTTGCATTCCTGCCCAGTTCTAGGCTGCCTTTTTGTCTGTATTCCTGATTAATCTTATACTGCTATCTGTCTTTGCTGAGCAGTATTGGACATAAGCAATGCCAGCTCTGAATGTAAAGCAGCTATGGATGTTGCCTGCTCAAAGAGAACAGTGACCACAGCTGCTTTGTTCTCTGCATTGCCGTCAGCATGGTGGCAGCAGCAATCTGGAGTGACTACNATATGTCCAGAGCAGATTTAGAGTCAATTCATTATCTCTAGAAAGGCACAAATGGACTATAATCTCTATATATTGCCATGCAGTTTCCAGGATCTATCCCACACCTAGCTCCTGGATGTTGGCAGAGATCCTCCCGACTTTGAGTGATGGAACAAGGGACAGATTTATTGTGGTCTTCCTTCTTGTTGCACTGAATTCATTCACCTAACTTCATATGCAGAGTCATAACTATTTCATTGTTGACAAAAGAGAATTGTCATTAAGAAGAATCGTATTTTGTCTTAATTCAGGCAGCCTCAAATACAACTATGCAGGCTGAGGTAACATGGAAAAAGCCATGAGGAGCAGAATAGACCTTAACATAGTGCAAAATCAGGCTTATTTGCTGCTTAGAACTGAAGAATATCTAGAGGATCCTGACTGTAATGACAATTACTGATGTAAACAATTTAATGATGGAGTTCAGTCTGAGTAGTTCTGCAGAGCCAAGTTCTATCCAAAACATTCCCTCTCCTTTTTTGGGTAGCTTGCTTGTGCCAAATCAGGTCTGTTGAATTGCTCAAGTACTGCACTGAGTTTTCTCTATTTGGTTTAACTATTCTTAGTTATTTGTTTCAGCTTGGCAATATGCAATCAAGCAAAGGTGCAAGAGGAAAGGAAATACTTTGTGCTTTGTTCTTCAGTTAATTAAACTTGAAGTAAATTAAATTTCAGTTAGTCAAATTTTGGGGTTGGAGTTAAATAATTAGGAGTAGATAAATAAAAATCCCAAATGCTGTTTTTTTCCAGCTTGCTTTACCTCAGAAACAGGACATATAAAAGGATGACAACCTGGGAAACACCAAATAAGTGGTAGGGAAGTTAAACGTTGGCTGCCTTTTATGATTTTTTTGAAGACAGTTATTTAGGGAGACAACATCTGTTCAACCTATGTCTTACAGTGAAAGGAAAAACACTATAAAAATAGACTTAATGTGGGAACAGCTATATTTAACTAAACACAGTTGGTGTGTAATGAACAGAGTAGTCACAAGTGGCCACAAGTTAAAGTGGCCTAGTGAAAGAATAGGGTATTAGAATTGCTTCACTAACAGCATTTTGGGGCTTGGTAGTGGAATCAGAGGAGGACCAAGTGGCAGTGGAGAAATTGCCTATGTCAGGAAGCACTAAGCATGTAAGTACAAGCAGCTGTCATACACACAGATTAATTTCCTAGGCTGGCTGGTTGTCCAGGACTCAGCCTGACTGCTCATCAAGAGTGAGCAGTTCTGAACTGGCCTGTGTGTTTTGAGAAGGTATGGATATTACCCTCAATATAAGTTAAGTTAAAAGATACTCAACATTTATATGTTTAAATGAGAGAAATAAGTCCTTGTGCTGAGATGAAATTCACCTCATGTTAGTTTGTGAAATAAACACAAAAATAAATATAAATGCACTTGGTCTACTGCATTCCAAACAGTGAGAACATTCACTTCCACGTTATTTGTATAAACATCAAGAATATACCCTTTCTGGAAGGGACAGTTTAAAATATTTTTTCTGCTTTATATATTCCGGTTCTACATATCCCATCTTTCTCTCTGCTCTGACTTGAGAGCCTCTCCCTCTGCCCCATTCAAACTCTTCTGCACTATGTATGTTTTCTGCAATCAGTGGTTTCCCTTCTTGAACGTGCTGTCGGCCGTACCTTACTCCTCTAACTTCACTTCTGTTTTCTTTGCTTGCTTCCTTAGTAGGTCCCATCTGGCAACTATGGCAGCACAAGCTGATGACCATCATAGATGGATGTCACTCTATGTCACCTCTAAAGTACTTCTCATGTACACAAAAGACATTTGCATTTTTGTATTTTATACAGCCACGTACCAAGACCTCTCTTCAATGCACATGCACAATTAATGCCGACTTTTTGCTGTCGCAGATGCTGCTCTCCATTTCCGTGATGTTGGCACAACTGAAATTCTTGACTTCTGACATAACTTTCTTCTGTATGCAATTGCTAGCTTAACTTGCTGATGCTTTTCCATTTTCAGCATTAAACAATATTTTTGGGGCCAAACTGCACAGCCTTGAATGCCCTTAGCCAAATTTCAAAGTAACATATTCTACGGTGCAATTGAAAATAGGACATGTGAAGTGCTACTGCTGATTCTAGAAGTGTTCTACCAGTGCTGTGCTCTTTTTCTTAGCCTACTAATCTCATCTCATTCCTCTGGTACTCTGCTCAGTATCTTTCCCACCCTCCCCCAACTTTAATGTCCATATACTGAGCTCTCATTGGGCACATCTATCAAGAGAGAGTAAAACTGCACCCCCTAAAGGCAGGGCTGCTAAAATGCCAGGTGTACAGAGGAGTAAGGGTATTTCACAGGCTTCCTTTACCGTGTCAGGCATAAGTTCAGACTATATGATAAACTGACCTTCTTCAGAGACTTCCTAGTATTTGACATGAAAGAGGATTTTGTCTGTATGTGGAAGGAGGGTGCCCTCTGCATGCTGGACACAGCTTCCTGCTCCACTGCTTCAGCAGTCTAATTGCATCATGTAGCATGGCTGGAGAATGCTGAATTACCAAATAAGATGCTCCTTTCTGTTGCAAGGTCTATCATCTGCAGTTTTCCCCTCTTAGGATCCAGATTCCTTTACTAATTCCTCTAAGAGTAGAGCATAGCTTGGTACTTCCCATCAGTAGCAAAGCGAGGTCTTCTTATTTCCCTTGAGGCCTTTAACACCTTAGCAAGTCTGACCTTGAGACCTTTTGAGAGCCCTCGGTGCAAACAGACATGCTGCAAGTGACTGGCCCATCTTACCTGCTGTCAGCACCTGTCTTTACAGTGTAGAGGGAAATTCTTGCCTCCATCTCACCTCAGATCTTTTGGGAGTGATACTTGCATGCTGTTTCACCATTCTGGAGTCTTTCATAGCATGTGTCTGCTCAGCTATGTGTCTGTGATCCACTTTGTCTTTGCTTCAACTCTTCAGTGCTTTCTAGACATTCCTCTCGTAAAAGTTCAGTAAAAATCTACATGCAATTGCTGCATGAAACTATAAAGCCAGTGCCAGCACATAAAAGGAACAGTGTCTTACTGAGGTGACTTCTTGTACCAAAATAGAATGGCAGATGGTTTCCCAGCCTGGACCTGTGTAAGATGGATAGTAACTCTGGCACAACCACACCGCTGGTGGTCCAGGGTGGACGTGACTTGTGGTTCTTGAGCCTTAGGATGCCTCCGAAAAGCAGCCTATGTGAAAAGCTGTGGTCACTGAAAGCAGTGTGAGTTCAGATAAAACAGGTAGGCAATTTCCTCCCTGCCCTTAAATTTGTTTGGGTTTTTTTCCCCCCCTAGACTTGCTACCTAATGACTATGTGGCAGTCTGTGGAAAGCACCCTGGGAGACACAGTCCATTGCCTTGCAATATTTATATGATATTTTCAGCTTCCTGGGGTATTTTTACAGAACGCTGAGCAGTCTGTCTTGTTTGAAGAAACTGACAGTTAATGCAACTGGAGTATAAAAACATCTTTATCAAGTTATCAAAGCTGCTTCTTGTTTACCTGAATTCCATCTGGAGAAAATGCCTCTCTGGGCCTTAAACCAACTGCTGTCCCATTTTTCAGGTTTGCCTGCCCTCTGCTGCCCTCTCGGGCAACTTCATGGTATGCAGAAGAATTTAAAGCTCTCCATGTTGCAGCAGTTTTATTATGGATTTCATGGAGACTTTTGTAACGTGCACAAATATAAATGTAAAATGTATATGGAAATTAGAATGTACCTTGACATAGTGTTGCTACTGGAGCTACAGATCAGATTTAATTCCTGGTGTGGTAAAAACTACATATTGGCAATTCTTCAGATACAAAAGTTGCATGCATGCAGATTACTAATCTTCATTAGGGTTTAGATTACATCACATAACTTAAGTGTGTGCTTCTGAGTGTTGCGTGTTTGCTGTGCAAGTAGTATGCGTTCTGCTTTATTTCAGGAAGGCTTTTCATTAATTGATTCCCACAAGTGGCTAAAGATAGTAAGAAGAGCAGACTGCCTGCTGCTTCGTGCACACTCAAAGGTAAGTTGAGTTGCTTTTAATATTCCTAATAGCTAACAGTTCTATATAAGATTTCTAAATAGTGGATAAATTAAACCAGAAGTTCTGAGATACGTAGATAATTTAGAGTAAATGAAAACTTTTTTTTTTTTTTTTTTACTCTAGATATTAAACAAGAATGGACTGACTCATCTTAATGTCTTTTGTAGCTGCTAATATTCAGGTCTTTTAGACTGCTCTCAGAGTTAGCTACTGAGACAGCTAGACCGGTATTTATTTTAAAATCTATCATCTGCCATGCCTAATGATTAAAAAGATGAAGTGTTTCTCTTACATGTACAGGAGCATACTACCTCTGAGTCATACCTCACTTTGTCAAACAAAGTATCTAAGCAAACAATTATTTAGTCATTTTGTGGCCCCTGACACCTGGTACAGTAGCGGTAGCCTGGTGATTCAGGCATTTGGTATTCAAGGCAATGAAAGGGACCTAGGTTTCTGGTCTTCCCCTTGGGAATCTCATGAAAGTGGTTGGTTAGCCTTTAAGTAATTAAATGGCACTTGCTTGTTTCCAGCTTATGTATAAATCTTAGTTTTCTTGGTTCTTAGATGAACTCTGAGAAGTTTCTTCTTCATTTATACTGAGCACTCACCAGGTTTTTCAGAAACAAAACCTGTTTCAAAATGAGAAGAAACTTCTCCCCTGATAGTTTCTAGGCTTTTTTCAGCAGAAACAGCTGCCTCTAGTTTAACTATCTCTACTTGACAAGAGAATTAATCTCTAAGTTAGAAACAGGAATTCTGGAAAAAGATTGAGCCCCTTGTTCAGTAGCTGCTACAGACCAATTCTAACTCTTTGCCCCGTTCACAGAACTATAAAGGCTTAAAAACATCTGAAGTATTCAGAGATTTCTGGCATTCTCCCCTGACAGGAACTCTAGTACTGACTGGGTTATTATAGCTTCAGATAATAGCAATATCCAGAATAGCTGGAAACTCTAAAAATTCCTGTTTAGCTGTATCTCGATCTTTTATCTGATTTCTTTTATGAAAGATGCATAAATATTTTTTATAGGATGTTGCAGACCAAACACTATAGTTTGCAGAGGGGAGAATGTCTTGCTAATTGCAAGATAAAAGCAGATATAAGGCCTAATGAACATTGTTTAAATATAAGGACTCGTCTTGTTTCAGAATAAGCCTAGCTTAATGGTGGCACTAGGAACTACATGAATAAATATCTTAAACTGTTTTAAATTCATGGGTTATGCTTGCCTGAAACCAAAACACCTTTGCTTTCTGATTTTTGTCAGATTCTTATACAGCGTGGAGTATCACTGAAGAAGACTATGAAGCTGTTGCTGTAATTAGTTCTGATAAATCCAGTCATCAGGTTCCTTTACAGTTAATAGAACTAGCTCCCCAGCAGCCTGTTAAGGGATTCTGCTGCATCTCACAAGAAACACAAAATCAACATCACAATCACTTTGAGGCTTGAAAAAAGCTCTGAGGGCTGGTTCAGAAAAGGAGGAATATTAACATAGTCTTAAATTAATTTAGTGCATCTAAATGTTTACTTACCATAAATTCACATGAATTAAACTGCATTTAGTGGCACTGCAGTGGTGCTATCGTACAGTTTCTCTACTTTATATCCTAAATCGTAGCTGAAGTGATTCCGTAAATAATGTCAGTATATATAGCTTCCATGCTAATCTTCAAAAATACTTAAGTTCCGGAAGCCAGCCACACTGTGTAAGGGGTTACATCTCAACCTGCTAGACTTAAGTAAGGAAAGAGTCAAGCAGAAGCCATTTAAGCAGAGGAAAGCAAGCTAGGTTTTCAGAAACCAGCTCCTATGAGCACAGGGGGCAACTAAGTATTACACTATCATTTCTGATTTATCTTGTACTCCTTGTTTTTTGTAAGTCATTAATACTGCATTTATAGTGAAACTTATTCATTTCTTAAGGGTACTGTGAACTTTCAGCTAGCAGAATGAGTTTCTAAACTATATTTGAGAAGCTTAGCATTAATATATTCAAAGGAACAAGAAATGTAGAGAAGATACTTTGTTGCAGATCACTGTTGAAACTCAGCCCATACTAGTGGAAATTTTATTCTGTGAAGCACATCAGTGTCCGATTCTGAAGCCATACCCGTTAGATGCACGCTTCTGTCTTAAACTTAGCTGAAAGAAGCAGCTCTGTGGCTGACTGCCCTTTATACAGCTCCATCTGTAGTTACCACTTAACTCACATTAGCCTTTGATGCGCCTCTATGCATAAAAAAATCGATATGAAACAATCTGTAAACAGTAGCAAGACAAATGCTCTTAATATTCTTGTAGTAAGTCATTTTCCTTCATACTATTTTCATTGAGCTTGCCCCTCTGCCCCAGCATGGGAAGAAGTGCAAATTTGATGATCCAAGTGACCTCAAGGTTCTCTAATACTTCAGCTCTTGTATGGTTCAGGTGTTACTGCCCAGTACTCAGTTTATGCTAAAACTTGACATCGTTTTAGCTGAGTTTGAGTGCTCTCTCTCTTTCCATAAATGAAAAATGTTTAATTTGCAAAGTCTGTTGTTGTTTATAAACTCCAGTCTTAAGTATGTACCAGTCCTTGTGAAAAAGCAGAGGGCAATAGAAATAGCTCAGACTGAAAAGTGATTTGGGGATTGTAGGGATAACTAAAACAAGTGTTCTTTGAAAGTGGCCAAAAGAAATTCAAATTAAGATGCAAGTTACCTTTCTGTCATTTTAATGAGAACTCACCCATCTGGCATATCCACAAATCATTTCTCAGTTATGTGAAGCTGACCCAGTTAAGTTGACATCTTAGTTAATTAGAGGAAATGTAACTGGGCACTGGTAAAATGAGTGCTACAGTTCAAATTATTTTGACATTTTTCCCTTTAAAAGCCACTGGGACAAGCTTTTATGCTTACAATGCCCTAAAAATCATTTTACGCAATACAAGCATCTTAAAATAACATGCATGTAAACATACAGGCTGTCATGAAGAGCTGGCTCATCTCCGAGACAAAAATCTTTTAAAGTGAAAGCTGTCCTTGTATTCATGTAATCAGCAGTCTAGCAGCATGTCTAGCCATTAAAAAAATGGTTTTGACATTGAAGCCTCAGAAAGATGAAGACTCAAATAAGCTAGGTTGGTCCGAGGAAAATTTTTCTAGTATGTTAACTGTATTTTAAATTTGAAATTTCAAGATCAAACTGAAAGTCCCATTAATTCACTCTCTAAACAAGAGCCTGCAGTTATTTATTTGCCTTACACCAGTTGAACAGGCTTAGGGCAAGCTTACTGTGCATGACAGACTCTTCAGTCCTCCACTTCCAGTGCAGTTTGCTAGACCTCATGTACTTAAAATATCTATCATGGTAGAGCCTGACAACCTCTACTGGCGGGTCAGAGCTCTCCAGTTTTACTTTTTAGCATTATTTCACTCTTTAAAGTAACGCATTTGAGTTTTTTTGCACTCCTAATCAACTGCGTTAGCATCTATTCAAGGAACAGCAGCATTCAGTTGGAGTGCCAAACTGAATTTGTATGGTTAGCTACACACAGGCAGACGAGGTAGGTAGGTAAGGCTGGGTTTGATGCAGACAGGAACAGAAATCCTAAATGGAACATACAGTGCCCAGAACTTTTAGTTTAGATTCCAAAGTTAACTTCTGCTTACTTTAGTGTCATTTCATTTTTTTGTCACAAGTAACTGTTCCGAGTTGGCGTATCCTTAGAGGATACTACTTGCAGCAACAATAAGAACTTAATTTCCCTGCTATACGTGTAAAAATGCTGTCGTCATGGCAAGTTGTGTTCACTTGGCTAGACCTTTAATGAGTTGACAAGTGGCCCTGCTCACTTACCATTTTCTTGGGGTTTTTTTTAACTGATTTTCAAACTGGGAATCATAGTCTTCTGGTTTGGCTGCTGGGAAAACAGTGAAGATACAGCAGGGAAAACTTACTTTTTTTTAAGTTGGTGCAGTGATTAGAAAATTTACTGCCTTCTTCCTAACTTTAACAAATAGGAATTTAATTAAATCAAAATAGTTTGAGGGGATTCACAGTTAATTTAATTTCTCTTTTTGGTTTTTGAGCAGAATGAATGCCGCATGTTTCGTGTTCAGTTTGGTGGAGATTCAAAAGACCAGATGCTGGAACACTGCTGCAGTTGCGTTCAGAAACTTGCGGAGTACGTACCGGTTCAAGTAACTGATGAACAAAGTCAGAAGCTCTATCACAGTCTCAATCAGCTGGCTAACAGTGAAAATCAAGCGAAGGACACTGAACAAAACGCATCAGTACTACAGATGGTAAGTAAGCAAGAATGTACAGAAAACCAGAAAAATAATCAGCTATTAGTGTTAGATCTGTAAATGACAAGTCTTACTTCTGAAGAAAGTGCTTTGCAACTATGAGACCATCTATATGAAACA
>VYZV01021612.1:32159-44600 GCA_013401275.1 Pandion haliaetus | reverse complement strand
CAATTTGGGAAATCCAAAATTCAGTTTACATGCAGGGAAACCTAGTTAGTGAACAGGGCTAGAGTTATTCAGGAAGTCAGCTGCTGAAGCTGGCTATCATCTTCCCAATTTCTTGGTGTACCTCAAGAAAGTTAACAGAAAAATACTCAAAAAAAGCGGTTCCAGCTCCTCAAGCTTATTGTAACATATCTCAGAGCAATGAGATGTCTTTGTTTTGGCCTCCAAGAGGTCACTAATAACCAAAATTTAATAAATACATTTCACGTGCTCACAGGAAGAATATTAGCAAGCATATGGAATGAGATTTATAGGTGGGGAAAAAAGCTTTGCTTTGGGGTTTGAACTTTTCCTTAGCTAGGGAGCCTGGAAACGAAGAGAACAATTTATGCAGGGCTCAGGCAAACAAGGGAAGTTACTAACCATTAAAAGAAACAGCAGCAAATGCCACAGCCAAGTGTTATTTACCAGTTCCCAATCAGATGGTGGTATGGTTTGATGGAAGACTTAGCTGGTTTCTGCTGAGGTTAATAAACACAAATAGGGGGCAGAAGATGAGAGCTGAATAGTTACCAAGAAACCATGTCTACAATTTCATTAGTGTGGATTTCAGCTAAGACTGCTGGGAACAACCTGGCAGACTTCCACATGAATTACACAGGGTAAGAAAAGTGATCAGAGCCATTTAAGTAACCACGAATTGCGTCCTCCCTTTTGGGTTTATCTACTCCTGTTTTGCAGTGTTTGTAAATAATTGTAAATATGCAATTGTGTCAATTTGAGCTTCACCTGACACATTTAAAAGCGATTTCAGGGTAGGAACAGAACGTTTCCCCTCTCCAAAACAAAGACCTAAGGTAAATGGAAAAGGCAAAGGGAAATAGTGTTTCTGAGGGTGACTCATTCTTTAACATATGCTCTCTTGGGTATCCAGAGGATCGCGTTTACCAGCTCTAAAAAACACTCCTGCAGCTAACTTAGCCAGCAAAGCTCTTGGGTGTGTAATAAAAATATCCAGACCAAGACTGAGCCCTGAAAAAGGAATGTCAAAGCTTCCAGCTACATCATTTTCATTATACAATCTAGGAAGGTCCTACTCTACTGGGCAGTGGAATCATATTTGGTAGAGAAAGTAAGGAGGTGGGGGGTGGGGAAGGAAATGTATTGCTAATTTGACTCCCTCCATTTCCAGGAAGGCATATGAGAGACCTTCAACAGCTGGTATTCAAGATGTATTGTTTGTTCTTTAAGCAGATTGCCTATACTTTGGGCTTTGCTCACTTCCTGATAAGCTAAAGCAAACAAAGAAAGGTAAAGAAAGTATTTCATGGCAGAATGCTACTGAACACCAGCAGTCATACTGTTGGTATTAAAAATGCTTTCTCCAGAAGTAAAGACTGAAAACCTCACTCAGAAAATAGAACTGACAACTTAGACAGTCTTTTCAGTGATGTGACCCATGGTAAGGAGAAAAGCATGCTCCTGGGGAGCACTCATACACAGCATTTTTTAGCTACTTTCAGTAAGTAGTTTAAAAGTTATCTTAGACATGACAGTTTTAACTACAGGCCCATTATTTCATGTCTTTCATCTTTAAAGACTTGAGCAGATGTGCATTCACATTCCATAAAAAGATGCCTTTTTACTGCATAAGGTAGCTGAGCACACTCTTCCCGTTATCACTAAAAATGGAACTACTTCCCTTCTTGCACATACCCACACTCTGCTTGGTAGCAAGCCCTTATTTGCATTTGGTATTTTGTAGCCAGATGAGCCTTTACCAGATTCCTGTACAAGCCTTGGAGAAAGAAGATCTGTAACACAGCTAGCACAGGTAAAAAAAACCCACCCAACTAAAAATCTATTGTTTAGATCCTGTAACTGAAGCTCTTGGGCACAGAGCGCACCATCTTCCCTGAACATCAGGATGCCATCAGCTATACCAACAAAACCACAGGATCTTGTGTAATGGTCTGGAGCTAGGAAATAAGATACAAAACCAGGTATTTCATGGTGTAATTACTCCGTTTGCATCAGAACAAACCACACACTGAGAACAAACAACTACCCAGAGGTCACATCCAAATAAATGGCTTTGTCACTCTTTTGACTCTGCAGAAATGACTTCTGCAGAGAGAAAAGAGTGACAAACTGAAACTATCAATCCTCCTTTACCCACAGCAAAAGATCCCCTAGAGCAACTGACAGCTTCCCTGTGATCACCAGGGTAAAGCCATATTTAAAAGTAACTGGAAGTTAATTGTTGCTTGTGTACTGTGAATTTGGGACAGTGCAGAATCAGATGACTGAGGAGAAAACTCTACTTTTACACCCTCTGTTGCTGTGCAGTTCCTTCTGTGGGTGTTCCTTACCCTTTTTCCATATTCACAGGACCATCAAGTCAGTGGTACAAGGGACAATTCCTACGCTCCCTGTTATAAATCTGTCATCTCTTAAACCCAAAAAAGCCTTTTAAACACCTCTGTTTTCAGAAAGCAGAGTTCCCTGTACGCTCCTCTCAGCGGTGAGTGCTGTATTACATGCCCTGCTGGTTGGTTCCCAACAGTTTTGTTACTGTCCTTGTACAACACAGCAAGAGCGCGTCAACAAGCAAGAGTGGTCAGACAAGGGGCCAGTTTGCATTCAGCAACTGTATTTTGCATGACCAATCTCTGCTTTAAGAGGTAATACTAGGAAATGTAAATGAACACCAACATTATAAACTGCTTAGCTTCTAAAAACTGCTATTCTGTGGTCCCTGTGTAAGGTGGGAGCATGACACCTGCTTCAAACAAAGCAAAGCTTTCTGCCAGCGAGGCCTGTATTTGCTGTACACATTCATCCATCCCTCACTTGAGTTACTAACAAATCCCCTGGCACAAGCTGACTCCCTGACATAGTAGTTTCCCACATCCTCCTCTACTTACCCCTCTGCTTCTTAATCAGCTTAACCCCACCGGGATCTCCCATGCCTTGGCCCACAGGCCTGCCCTACAAAGTTTGCTCAGGGCTGAACTTCTCTTCCCCACTTGAACATTAAGAACAGCCCTTCAGGTGGTGCTCTGGAACGCTCAGCAGCTGAATTTCTCCATTACCACCACTTCAGGATGCTAGCAGAAGCATTGGTTTTAAGCATTCTCTTGCAGATTTTTTTTTTTTTTTTTTAAAAAAAAAGCTACTCAACATTACCTTTAAAGATCTTTTCCTCCACCAGGAAAAGAGCAATAGTGCAACATGAACCAACAATGAGCTTAGCAAAAATATTAAGGTGGGTGGTTTTTGGTTCTTTTGCTCCCCACAAGTCAAACACAGCTACGCCCCAGCTGTTGGCGCGCCTGGTCCATCTGCCAGTTGTCTCTTCAGGTTCAAGCGGCAGAAGCTAGGGCCTGACTGAAGTCAACAGCAATTCAGCGTTTCCCAGACAGAGAGGTTTGGTTTAGCCCGCGCTGCTTATATCAGCACATCAAAAAAGAGGCTAAGCTAGGCATTTGAAGTTTTTTAAAGCCAGATACAGACTGAGTAGCATTAGGCATTTCCCCCCAATAAGAGAACCATTCACCTTGATCACCAGCCGCCTCTGCACATCATACTTACCTCACCGTAAGAGTAACACTTCGGTGATTTTCTTTGCTTCTGCTCTCCCATGCAAAGCATCCCAGAAGTACCTGTAACTGATGCTGCAGTTTTAATGACTTCAGCACAGACAGGTAAAGAAAGTTAAAGGCTGAGTCGGGAGTGAGATCTATAGAACAGCTGCAGCCTGAATGATGGAAAAATTTTGGTACAAACACTCAGTCATTAACACGCAGTATGAGTAACACTGTTTACAGTGAGCAGCAGCCCTGGCTGCAGTAGGGCCTCTGAACTGTGAAGTTACTATTTCTTTACCATGGCTTACATCCAGCAGGAAAGCTGGCAGCTGGCCACAATGAAGTTTTAGTCGAGCTGCTTCAGCTTGTTGTCATAGGAACAGCAGCGCAGAATTGCCTGATAACCTCCCGGCCCATTAGACTTGTGCATTTCTCCAGTGTACCTGATGGACAGGAGCAGCATTGCCTATGGATGCTGGGAGGCGGTCAGGGCTTCCTCAGCCTCAGGACGTGGTGGTGTACATCTTCTGGTCTGCTGCCGCTAGTTTTACACCAGAAAGTGCTGTGATGCACATAGCTTGCCCACCACCAAGGGAAAAACAGGCACGAAAAGGATGTTTTAACTCTTTAAAAGCCTCATAATTTACTTCTAAAAGACATCTTGCTAAATTAAGAGCTTAGACCTGCATACTTGGTTATCCCAACAATTCAAGTGGCCATACATACACTTCATACAGGATCCCTTCCTCTTACACAGAATGGTTATGCCCTAGGAAGCCATGCTACCCAGGCAATTGCCATTTCTGATTTAAATAACTGCAACGGAATTCAAAGTTGCATAAAAGCTATATTGGAATCAAAGCTAGATGTCAGAGAAAAAAAAATTACAGACATGATTGCAGAAATTGTATCTGATGGAAGTATTCAAACACCATTAATAACAAGGCAGTGCATCTTTATTAAAACCAAAGGAAGACTCCGATGTTGCTGCAGTGTTACAAAAAAGGTGTAACGTTACCTTTTACGTCCAAGACTAGTGCAACACCTTGGTTGCTTTTTTTTTTTTACTTTTGTAGTCTGTGCTGAAAAAGAAGTTCAAGAAGTCTGAGCTCCCCCTTGTGTATCAGCATTCGGTGTGGCGTGCGCAAGAGCTGGGGCCCTTCATTCGCTTATGCCTTATGGATCAGAATTTCCCAGCTTTTGTGGAAGATGTGGAGAAGGAATTGAAAAAACTCACAGAAGGTTGAGAAATACCAAATACCGGAATACACGCTCCAGGGGATACCCAGCACTCGGGATACACAAGCTTAAGTGTGATTAAATATTTGAAAAAGTCTCACACTGCTTTTTGTCAGTGTTTTATTTTTAAAAACAGGTGAATCCACTTTTTATACATCATTGCACTTCAACAAATACACAGAACACAAGTTCATGCATCTACAGTTACACACATCATGAGAACCCTGTTAGGTCTATTTCTACAATCTTTAAATCATAAGAAATTACAGTGTCAAACTAAAGAGTATAACTAGTTGCATAGAATATCACCATGCTGTAACATTTCATCATTTAAACCAAAAAAAAAAAAAAAAAAAAATTATAAAAGTTTGCCTGAATTGAATGTACAAGAATATGTTGAACACATCAGTGCAAAAGGATTTGAGAATTTACATGAGTTAAAAAAAAAAAAAAATCACTTAAAAAGCAATCATATATATATATATATTTATAAACTGAAGTTTTGTTTTTGTTTTCAACTGCATTCCACCACCACCACCACGTCGAGCCATTCCAGCTTTTGAAGTCTGATTATAGCACACCCAAGTCTCTCTGTATAGGTTAAGCCCTTAAGATAATTTCAATTTATATTACTTCTCTAAGTACCAGAACAGTATAATTCTCTCATCTTTCAGACATACAGTAAGGAATGAATATCAGCAGCTTAAAAATGAAACACAATTACTGTATTTTGGTTTTCCCCCTCCCCAAAATATAAATATATACTGTATATATTTTTCAGTTTTGCTGTACTTACAAAAAGTATCACTAGATGGCAGCAGTGCGTTTTAGAGCTTTGCCAATTTAACAGCTACAGGAAGTAAAAAATGGCGCATGCAGGAACCGCCTTACTACTTCTAATGTTTAAATAGATTGAGGGGGGAAAAAAAAAAAAAAAGCAACATTCACAGCACATCAAGCCCAAAACAGTTTACACCTTCTACACTGAAGCATTATTAAAATTGATCTGGCTAGGTCACCCTTGCAGGAGAGGCTAAGTAAGGCATGCTTTAGACAGTCATATTGTTGCTCACTTGAAAAGGAGGGGAAAAAAAAAAAAAAAAAAAAATCAGACAGAACTGGAGTTCTAGAACCAAGAGTTCCAACCCTTAAATTTAGCAGGTCATATTGCCATCAGTCTCTCAGAAACTTAAAGCTCTAAAAAAGAAATGAGAAAAGGTGCTAGTCAATGCCTGGCAGCATTTTCAACATCGCGCCCCATAACAACGTGCAATCAAAGTGCTTAACATCTGTTTCTGTCTTACATGAAGATAAAGGCTTCCCGACCGAGGTTAGCTTCCAGATTTTAAGATTGAATGAGGAAAGGCTTGGCGTTTGGTTTGTTTTTACTAGCAAGAGTAGTGATTATGTGGAGTTCAACACCTACTGGATCATTAAACTACCTGAATATTTTATGAAAAAAATCTTTTGCTAACCCCCAGTGCCCTCTGAAGCGTGGCAGAAGGCCAGTGCCATCCTCCGAGCAGCTGGTAACTTTTTAATATGTGGAACAAGTCATGCTTACGCACCCCAACCACCACAGAAAAAGGACTTTAGCCTGACTGTTTGAGATGCGTGCGAGTCATACTTACATGATAAGCATTTTTAATTTGTGTTTCTCTGGCGTAAGTTTTTATCTTTATGATTGTTTGTAGAATTGGTTTTCCTGGAGAAAGAAAGAATAAAAAAAAATCGCACCAAAATCAGTCACAAACGTAGGAAAAAATGTCTTTGTACATAACAAACAGCATTTCATTCTTCCTCATCTTAAGTGGCTAAGGGTAACACAACTTCTAGCCTTTGTATCTTGCCCAGTGCAGTTTACCTCCTACACCTGTCAGCTTGCTTCCTAGTTTTACTGCTTCCTTTTTACAACTGAAGCAGCTTTCCCCCCCCCTTATGATATTTGTAAAAAGTGTATCAAATTAGCTACACCAGGCAGTCAGGGAGACCATGTGTGGCTTCAGCACAAGTATTTGTTTTGAACTCCTCCAGCAGTATTTGTTTTTCTAGCAAGGACCCCGCAGGTACCGCTTTTCTTTCCTCCAGCGCTACCAACCAACAAACCAAAGGCTCCATTACCATGAGTAATGTCATGTGTAAGATCAATCCGATGTACTGCAAACTCTCATGAACCCTCAGATTAAGCTCAGTAATTTTTTTTTTCTTAAAATGCACTTACATTGGCCCAGCTGGTTCATCATCTGCAGCAAGAATTCCGATGCAATCCAGGGAAAGGTGAGGAAAGGAAAGAAAAAGAGAGTTAGTCTTTGCACCGTACGCTGGCTGAACTGCAAACAGCAAACCGATCTATCTACAGCGTTAAAGGCCATTCCACTTGGTAGTGCAAAGAGTCATGGAGTTATTTTTCTGGATTCAAGTTTTAATGGCAGGTATGTTGCTTCGATGGTTTTAGTTAACACTTTGAATGCTTGTCATGAAGAACTGCAACTGTAGCGGACAGATTGTTGCAATATGTTCAGACTCATCTTGTCCCCAAGTTCCAGTGGTTCAATCTCATAAAAAATAGATGAGAAGACAAACCAACGTTTCAGTTGTAAAATCCTGCTGGTTGTTCTCTTGCATTGATTTTTTTTTTTTTTTAATATACATATATTTTTAAGCCATTCTTCAGCTGTTGATGGGTAATTACTGGTATATACACAACAGGGTATATACACTGTACGCTCATCTTCCCCCAACCTCTACGTATTCCATTTTTCTCAATGTCTAATTAGAACAGACGAGGTTAGGAGAAGGTTGAACGTGCAATACTTGAATCAAGTACCCAAACGTAGTCCTTGGGCAGCAGCAGGCATTGTGCGTGCGTCCGACAGAGCCCAGGGCTCAAAACGCGAGGGAAAGCTCAGGGTGTTGTAATACCTCCAGACACAACAGACTTCAGCTACAGAAGACTGACAGCATTGTTCTGCCTGTGTCTCTTGGCAAAACTATTCTCTTTTAAGGATTGGAAAAAAATCTGCCAATGAGTAATGTTTCACATTCACTCTTTCATGACCAATTGAACATTTTTTTTTTTTAAATTACAAAACACTTTATTTTGCTCCCAAGCTGCAGTACAGAAGACAGAAGTGCATTTAAAACAGCAGTACAAAAACCAATCCAGAACGTTAATGCTCCTGTAGAAGTATTTTGGGGGGACCAATTCAGGACCTGCTGTTTTTGGCACTCGACAGTTGCCGTTCCCACCTCACGCTGGAGGGATTTTTCACTGAAGTCTTTAAGAAACTCTCAGCAGGATTCCACAAGGGTGCTTAGTGCACATGAAGCAGTTATGGAAATTACAGTCTTAACAGTGTAGGCATCCGCATGAGCACACGCTAGGAGTAATGTCGGTCAAAGGGGACATTACTCCACCTGTACCTTGAAGGCAACGGATAGGCAAAGCCACCGCTAGCACAGACAGTGACTGGAACAAAAAAAATACTTCAAAAAAAAAAAAAAAAAAAAAAAAAACTAACCACAAACCAAGAGCTTTACAGCCAAAATAACACACTAGCGACACACCAGTGTCCACAGAAGTCCATTACCAGCAACAGTACGCTATTGGACAAGATACAGAGAGAACTAGGACTAGTAAGGACAACCAGACATTAATGTGCTGTTGTATATACAGTGGAGATATACAGAGACACATCAGGTACTGAAACACAAAGCACAGTAAATCTAGAACTTCCTTCCACAAACATCTTTTGATTCACAAAAGATCTCAAAGCAGGCTGCGCTTCGCACTCCGCACGCTGGCTGGGAAGAGCCTTAGACAGACAGTAAGCCCTTTGCTCCCCCCACCCCCAGATCGGTACTGCTACCGATGCCATTCTGCTTTAAGACTGTTATCTCAGCTTTCTAACAAGCATAATCAACATCTTTCAGAGTTTGTTTGGCTGGACTTCAGAAATATCAGACTGCACCAATAAGATACAAGCTCTCTCTCGCTATAAAATAACCACTTCTCTGTTAAAATCTTTAGATGCCTATTTCAGATAAGTAGTTTTGTGTGTTTAACCACCCCCCCCCCAAAAAAAAAAAAAAAAAAAAAAAAAACCAAAAACAAAAAAACCAAAACCAACCAACAAAGCTTCACCTTATAAAGGCTGCCATCGGGTGTTTTCCTAACAAAGATCCAACAAAAATGCCCATTAGAATACTTAAGCTTATATGGTGGATCACCACCACTCATCCCTTTCCCATCTATAACCTAAACAGAGATAAAATAAGACTGAAGAAAATTGCTCTTGTGTGTTACTATCCTGGTCAGCCATTTAACTGCTGGAAAGCATCCCCAGTACAGTACAGACAAAGACTGAAACCTAGGTGAAATCAGGGGGCAACAGAACAACAGAAAAGTAGGTACAAAATTAGACTAAATAAAGATTAAAAACAGCAAACTGAAATCCAAATTAGTTGTGAATGTGAATGAAGAAGTTTTAAGAAAAAGTGTTAACATTATGACTTGTGCATTGTATAGACTGAAGCGGAGATTAAACAAACTCCAAAGCATGCAGATCTCTCACTTACCACCATTTTTTTAAGGGTATGATGCAATTGAAGGGGGGAGGGGGGAAAAAAAGAAGTCATAGTAACCGACAAATATCAATATAACTCAAAACCTTTATGCCAGAAGACCTGCTCTAGTAACTGATTGTCTCTAATAGTATGTACAACCTATGGTCATAGAGAACATCTTCCCAGTATGCTGCTTCCTTCCATTCCAAACCCGCGGGGCTCCTGAAACGCCAGGTAAGCTGTAATTTTATAATTGATCACACTAAACCCCTCCTTTTGCGGTAACTTCCTTTTGAATTTGGAGGGGATCTGCAGACTCCAAAAACCCCATTGTTTATATAGTACAAGATTAAAAAAAAAAAAACCAAACAAACAAAAAAAAACCAAACAAAAAAGCCCCACCAGCCAAGCCTTTCTTGTGGGTATAGCGATTATCTGCTTAGCGTTGCCCTGAAATAGCACATTTCTGAACTGAAAGGTTAGAATTGCTGCTGTCTTTAATGCATCGTGTAACACGTGTAATCAATCCTTCCAGGCAAAAAATATATGGACATTAAAATTGCAAGATGATGACAAATAGATTTGCTTTAGCTCCTCCACTTGTATTAACTGTCTGGGAATGTAACCCGTGCTTTGGCAGCCTGAGAAGGGGGAGGGAGGGGGCGTGTTTTGTGGCCTCTGCCCTTATTTTCAGCCTTAATTTATAAGGCATTTTCGATGTTACTCACTTTCTTTTATCTCCTTTGGAAAGCTACAGTATTTACTGTTAGTATCAAATTAATCTTGTGTAGCCTCTTATGACTGGTGGAAGTTAAAAATGAAACACTAACAGGTGCTTCCTCGCTTAAGTTTCACATTTTTGCATGCGAAGGGACTCTACGTTTCTGGTTGTGCTTTAAAACTTGCAAAGAAATCTACACAGAGAGGAGTTGAGACCAGCAGCTTCAGCAATGGTTCTTACGCTGGCACGTGGCAACCCTCAGACCTGCCTTTACAGATCAATAGTGAACAGGAGCATTGTTAAAATGAAACTCGTGTTTGCTTTCTGTTCAAGTGCTCGAAAGGAAAAGCCAGCATTTGTGGCAGCTTTAGGGTCCCATCTTACATCTTCTAAGGTCTGCAAAGCAATTTGTTGGAACTATTACAGGAGGCGGCTGGGGAATTTTTATATTGAAAAGCTAGCTTAAGATTTTGCTTTCCGGGAAGAGAAGACTTGACAGTAGCTTGAAAACTTTTGAGAATAACATTTATAAGAACTTAGATGTTTGCCCAAGTTGGAAAAATCAAAAGTTTTTCAAAATTTTTCAGTTCTTAACTTGTAAAACATTCGGAAGGCTCCGCATCGAGCACTCTAAGCAGCCCACAGCCACGCAGGACCGTGACACTTTCTCACAAGATAGCTGTTCGCAGGGACGCAAGCGTTACAACCTGCATTAACCATTTAGGGCTTTGCTTGCACGCAAAGACCCAAAGGTGGCATTTACCACCACCGTGCACGTTGGGTTCAGAGCAATGCTCTCCTCTTTGGCTTCGTTAACAGGAATATTTTGGGGGGAGGTGGAAGAAGAGGTGAATGGAGACATTCATCTTGTTCCATAAAGCAAACCGATAAAAATAAAGCAGTTACTCTAAAATGGAAGGAAGGCACAAGCATATCAGCAACAGAGACTCTCTGGCCAAGATTACTTACATTAGACTGGAGGAACTCTGATCCTATAATAGCATCTAACAAATTAGTATATAAAGGCCCGGAGGAGCCAGGCTATTTGATTACCACTGTGATACAACGATGCTTGCTGTTGGGTATAGTTGACAACTACATGGTCTCGCAATGCACCTGTCTCACAGTCTTCTCCCTTTGATGAATTTTAAGTGTGGGAGAGAAAGGTGTGGGTAACAGAAAAAAAAAAAAAAAAAAAAAAAAAAAAAAAAAAAAGAAAAGAAAAAAAAAGACCAACAAACCCCCAAATTAACTTGGTACAAGGTAAACCATTTCAGTGAAAACATTTTGTTCTTTAAATTACTTACAGTAATACCAGGAACAGGGAAAGTCAAGAAAAAAAAAAATGAGTATTAGAAAGAATGTGGGGATATGGATGGAGCTGCTGCAGAGCCGGAGCAGAAAAACATTTATGGAAAGTCTTTATATTAAGCTGAGGAATGAGAAGGGAAGAATGAAAAAGGACATGTTATATATAACCCAGTTACCTCATGGTTTTGAACTAAAGATCATGTAGAATATGGATTTTAAAGTAAAAACTGTTTACATTCCTACAGGGGAATGTAGCCAAGAAGTTTTTACTTTCTACTTACCCCAGCACACACCCTTTAAAACAGCATCTTTGCTAATTTTAGACTGTATGATCCAACAACAACAGAAAAGACGCTTTCTTTAGGAATCTTTGATACACTACATTCAGGTCACAATGGCTGATAGCTACGTCTGTCAAAAATAAGAAGCTTAAGCTATACCACGGAGGAATATAAAACTACTTGCTTCCTTTTATTGTCAAGGGAAGTCCAAGCAACTTGCATTCTCAGCAAAATGCATCAGCAATCCCCTGCTGAAACTGTTTCCCATCGTACATGCAGCGATGTGCCAGTGTCTCTGGCCTCGACATGCCACATACATGCAGCTTTCATCACCAAAAGCCACTGGAAGCTGCACGTTATTCACCCACTCTTGATTTTACAAAACCTAGCCACTCTCTGGAAAGGGTATGCGATCTGTGTATTGCTTTACCACATGTAAAGCAAGTCAAAACTCTCATTTTGAAAGGATGCAAAAATTCAAGTGCAATCTGCCCTCCCTTCCTCCTTCCAGCACATAATTTGGATGCAAGAGGGATCACACCTGCGGGCAGGTTACTGGAGGTACTCACTGCAGTCACTTCCCCTCACAGGAGGGCGAGGATGCCCCTAATCTACAGGCACGACAGCAAGAACCCGCACTGGGCGTCCGCTAATGCCATCCTTGCGCCATTTCTGGTGGAAATACAAATTTCACAGGTGCAAAGTTCCTTTTTCTGCTATACAGCAGCTGGGGGGG
>VYZV01021612.1:15837-32153 GCA_013401275.1 Pandion haliaetus | reverse complement strand
CTCGCTCACAAACCTGAATTATGTGAAGGAGGAAATACTAGCAAAGTTGCTACTGAGCAGCCCTGTTCCGTGGCATCGAAAGCAATTCAATTGAACACAAAAAGCAAGGTCCATGCAAAAAAACCTGCAGTCGGGAAATGCCAAAGTTAAAGTCCTTGCTCTTCCAGCATGGCAGCACTTCTAGACAGAGGTAACACCTTTTGTAAGGCCAGTGAACACGTTGGTAAGTGTCTTGTAACACACAGCCCTTTATTCCCCCCTAACGCTGGAATCTAAGTGGCCTCACTCCACAGCTAAACAGTAAATTGAGAAGAACTGCCCCAAATTTAACCAGGTATCTGTCACACTGCTCATCTGCCAAGAGATGAATGAGGTAGTTGGCACGCTGAGACAGGTAATTTTTAGCCTGTGGAACATGGAGATGAGAGAAAGGGAAAGGGAATTAATTCAATTGGCTTTATTTTGCCTGGCCAGGCAGAGTTCCCAAGCGCTCTGGAAAGCATCCCAGACATCTTCCAGGACAGAGATAATGTTTCTCTCCAGTCACACTCCCTGCTAGCAACTGGGTGCTTTTGTTCAGCATCAGTTATCAAAAGTCCTTTTTGGCACTTCTTTGTTTAGCCTCACCAAAAAGGTACAGCCCTCAAGCCTTGTTTTGTTTTGTTGGTTTTGTTTGTTTGTTTTTTTTAAGGCTGATGCAGCTGTAAGACCACTCGCTTTTCTATGAAGTTCTTCCGAATATCCTCTTGTGTGTATACAAGCGCACTGCAAATACAAACGCCAAAATTACTGATCTGGTTTGTCAAAGGGTTATATATACTTCTGAGGTTGGCCTGAGAAACAACATATTCCTCTAAAAATAATCATCAGTCAGGGTAGACTGGGGGGACCCTCAGGATTTGCTGCCTCACTACCTTACGCTGCATTGAATTGGAAGATTCTTTGGAGACGTGGAAACGCTAAATAAATAGTTCAATGCAGTTCTCAAAAAAGAACAGCAAGATGGGCAGTTTCTGGTAGGTGGCACCTCAGTGAAGGCAAGCTAGTACAGCTGTGAAAGGTGAAAGGACTCAAATTAAGTGTGCCTGTTAGTAGTGGAGTCTGGAGCAATCCTGCTCCGGCTTTCAGCCTGGACTGATTTTGTCTGAAGGGATGAAGACAGCACACCCCAAAGGACTGCCTGTAACTTGTGCAGGCTTAACTAAGCCAGCCCTAGAAGCGATGTCACCTGGGTACTGCACGAGGTGAGAGCTCAGCGTGGGCACCGGCATCTCCCAGCAAGATGCAAGATAAATGCGGCTCAACTGCATTTCATCCTACACTGTTACCAGTCAGGCTCTGTACGGGCCACAGGTGTACTTCCAGACTGTCGATTTAACAGTTCCTTCAGCTCCAGAAAGGCTTTGATTTTTCTGTATACAGGGGAAGCTACCACTTTTAGCATCACTGTTTTTCTCCAAAACTTTTAAAGAAATCCTTAAAGCGTCCTGAATAAGTCATCTTTGCACTATGTCTATGCAGAAATCCTCACTCCTCAGATCCCCTCAACAGGACAGACATTAGCCAGTACATCAGAGGATTCTCAAGGGGGAAGAAAGCCTGACTGAACATGGGAGATCCCTAAGGTGGGATCTATGGCACCCCACGGGCCACCCCAAAGCATTGCAGAGTGGCGAGGCTACAGGTACAAAGCTTGCACCCCAACATTTAGGCTGTTCACTGGTAGGAGACACCTTATCTGCAGGAATAGACAGCCTGCAGCAGGAGGACGTGCCAAGCCGAATGATAACGATCCACTAGGCAGCAGTCCAAAGAAAGATGCAAAATGGCCATCCATCCTCAAACATGGCTGGAGATTTTTTGGCTGCTTCTACCTGCTACTCCAGAGCAAAGGAAGAACATCAGAGAAATCTGGTAATTAAGGAAGGTCCAGAGTTATTCCACCATGGGAAGACGAGGACTGGGGTGATGGTGAGCAATATGAAGAAATCTCAGTGTCTAAGGAAAAATTTGGAGTGGTCCAACGACAAGATTCACATCCCAGCAAGAAGGGCCGTCAGTGAGGTTACTCTGCTGATGAGGCTACCATTTTTTTCCCTGTTAGCAAGGAGGCACTAACTGCTCAATCATTATTGCTGCAGCAGCTTCACAGGAAGATCTGACACAACCACAACTCTTGTCCTTAAAGCTTAACACATTGAAACCAATACTTTAAAAAAAAAAAAAAAAAATCAGAAAACCAGCTGATAGTTGAGAGAGACCACAGCTGTTGCCAAATATTTATATTAAGTAATATGGTGTTTAGACTAGTATTTGCCCGAGTTGCTGGCTCAACCATAGGCTCATTGATGTTACCCGCTGCAGCTCATTGCAGCATGTGGAGGCGGATGATTTTGGAAGCAGAGAGTTTAAATTCCCAATAAGCACACCATTGCATTAAGACATTAACTTTGGCATTTCGTAACAATGTGTTTAAAATAATAAAATTAAGAATAAACTAAGTAAAACATCCAAGTGGGGAAATCAGCAGACTATCAACGATTTCTCACATATGCATTTGTCAAATGCCCGTGCTTATAGGGCGTTTCCCACCACGATATCACAGAAAGCTTCAAATGCCATTACAGAAAATGCAAGAGTATCCAAGGGAATGTAGCACTTGAGTCGGCCTTTGGTCAAGAAGATGCTATGCTGACTGTGTCTCTTCATCCAGGCAAACCTAATACGCAGATATTGACTGTGATATTCAGTACTGGATTTTGTCCACCAAGAAAGTGGACAAAGAAAACATTTGTCCACCACAGAGGTGCATCACTCTCCAGGACTCAAGCTTAGCTGCCTTTAAAACAACAGCAGACCAAGCAAGCAAATTTAGTAACCTCAGTTTCTTGGCTCATCATCCTGGACACCTCCACCAGAGATGATAAGCCTGGATCTCTCAGGCATCTGAAGAGTGGCCAGACCAGCCAGGAAAACTTCAGCCCTTGAAACAAACAGGTAGTGAATAATTCACCTCCAATGTGCGCTTAATCGCACTTACATACATGGTGGTTGCACTGCAATCTGGTCAAGCCAAAGCCAATTTCTACTGGATTAAGTCCATTTGAGGCTGCTTTCAACAAAATATTTACATATCAAATTACAATCTCATATCTTGTTTCGGTCCTTGTGAAACTTCCAATGAAATTCTGAAACTATGAACAGCCATCAAAGAGGCGAGTGTCTCCCTGGCCATCCTGACATCAAAGTTAGGCCAACATGACATAGCAATATGGGAGATGTGCAAAAGAACGTTTAAATAGTCTTTTTTGAAGTTTTCTGGGCTGGTTGAGAGCCACTTTGAGGACAAACTGCTGGCAGTATAAACCCCTTAGCAACTGTGAAGCTGTTAGTTACGCAGAGGAACATGCACAGTTTATATTTTGTTGGAAACAAACCTAGACCAGTCTCAATGCATGCTCTATAAGCAGTTACTAAATGCTACTCAAGTGGTTAAGATCAAAAGCTAGTTTCCTCTAGGTACGCACTATTTAAGGCAGTTTTGATCTGCTACAGAAGTGGTCCAAGGCTCAGCCGTTCTCAAAGTATTAACATTTATTNCCCCCCTCATTCTCTGAAACATAGCTCAGGAACCATGAAGTTGGTTTTGCCCAAACTTCACAAGCAGATCACTGTTTCAGCACCTGTATTTTCACCTCAAAAGGCAAATGTCATGCTGCGTTGTTATCAATCCCTTGTGCAGCTCGACAACAACTAGTTGTTTGTGCACAAGCTACAACACAGCTGCCTTTGGAAGTTATCTACCATGCTACAGGGCTTGTCCAACCCAGGAAGACTGTAATGATTCCGTGCTTCCCGTACTGATTCAGCACGTTGCCCTCCACATACTCTAAAGCACCTGCTCCATTACTTGGACATGTCATGTTGCTACACAGCACGATGGTATACCAGCCACTTCTCACAAAGATTCCTTGGATAGGTTTTCTTGATGAACACTGTAGTAAGCAGCTAGGTGTCACATTAAAACCTATTTCTTGATGTGGTTCTTTCAAATAATCCTTGTAGCCTCAAACTGCCCCCTCCTCCATTTTTTAAAGAGGAAGGTATGCAGAAGAAGCTCAAAGATGAAACAGTTACTACTTTTTTTGTGTGTGTACAACAGTTTAACTAATTAGTGCTACAATCAAACCTTATAACGAAAACCTAATCTTTAGAAAATACAAGTCAGTGGCTATTACAATTAGATACAGTTTTAAGAGGATTTCTTAAATACAAATTCAGTTACACACCAAAATAAGAGCCCTACCCCCACTCATTGAAAACATGTTTTATTTCTGAAGCCCGTTTGCGGTCCCAATCCCTTTAAGTGTACTGCTTCCTTACAAAACCTGCCCAGTGTCCAACCCAGATGCCACATGGAAGAGTGTTTCCACCTTTCCCCTCTGTGCTGCCCCACGCTCATTAGGGCTGACACTCATTAGGACTGACGCACAGGATTTCTCAGGGCTACTACAGCAGGAAAGGGATGGAAGGGCTAGACCCTTCATGCAACAAAAGCTTTAAAGATACTGAAATAACCACCCTCCCACCCCATAGTCTGCATTCTGTGGAAAGTCCAGTGTTAGGACTTTGCACAACACTTGGACCCTCTGCGCTTGCTGGGCTTAATGTCTGGAAAGGGAACAGATGAGAAAGCAAAGAGCTCCAAGCTGAATTAACTGGGCTGCTGATCCTTCCTGCCACAAAGCCCCATTCCNTTTTTTTTTTTTTTTTTTTTTTTTTGCCTTCCTCCTTAGAAGTGGCTTTGAGCACACTTACCGTCTGGGACTTCATCTGGCCGCTTCCTTTTCTCATAAACAACTATGATGACAACGAGGATAACGATTTCTGCCAAGATCCCCAAAAAGGGCCAGAGGGGAGCCAAGTGGCTGCGGACACGCAGGATGGTTGTGACTGAGACAGAGCCGACCTGGTTGGTTGCGTTGCATTGGTACTCGCCAGGATCCTCATTTATCTGTAGGTTTGTGATGCTAAGCTCAGTGTAGTTGTCTTTATTTGAAATAAAGAATCTGCCGGAGGAGTTGTTGATGTCCTGATAAAAGGAGAAAGATGGAAAAGAAAAAGAGCAAGAATTTTTGTAAGTTCTGGTGCCTTTTCTTTCTGTGTCACAGCAACTAGAAGAGGTTTGAGAGACTCTTGCAAAGAGGCTGGTTCCTTAACACAACAGAAAAGCCCACTGCTACTAGTGTTTATTCTGTATCTCTCACTAAAGTGAGCTGTGCTTCAAAACAACAAAAATTGCCAGCTTAACTGACAACCTGTATTTTCATCCTACTTTAACAGTATCAGCCATGAAATGCCAGTGCTTGTGATCATGTAAGCTACCATGTTACGTTCCCCAGCCTTTTGCTGCAAGAGAAACTGTTACATTCCATTCAGCGGTTAACAGCAGTTAGATGACACAGGTCGACCTGAACAGATGAGACAAGTAGCAGGAGAGAGGATACATTCCCTAGCAGGGGACAAAACAATTTCGGGGGTGGGGAAAGCAGTACCAGTTAAGATTCTCCTATGCTGCATTAGATAGCATTTTCTAACTATCTGAGGTATGATGGCCCTAATAAAATTTTGCCTTTGCTGTGTTTTTAAAAGAAACACACACTGCTTACAGATTTGTGGTCAGGGCAGCCTAAGCCACTGACTTCAGGAATATTTCTAAAAGCTGGAATTCAAAGCACCACATTCCTTCTACATTTGAAAAAGAGAAATCCAGAGTTGTTTATATTTAAAGAATCAAAAAGGGGCAAAACTTTGACAAAATATGGATGTTCCTGAAAGTTAATCTTGGATGAATTTATCAAATAACTTCACCAGAAAAGCAGTGTGAAGGGAAATCTGCACACCACCACAGAGGACTCTCATGACTCACAGCACTTGGTAAGTCACTCATATAGCACTGTCCCATAAAACTTTAAGCGCGCGCTTAACAGTGAACAATCAACCCATACTGTTATTTGCTTAACAATTTTTCTTCATCTATCAATCAAATTGCTACCTCTCTGGCAGATCGTACAGCAACTTAAAATTGGTGGGCTGAAGGACTTAGCAACTTCCAGCTTCTCTTCTGCTATTCCAATTGCTGGTCAAATTTTCTTGCTCGCTAGATCAGTTGCTACATGGAAAAAATATGATCACTTAAACACTAGTAGGTATCACTGCTACATCCTCATATTAAGTGTTATGAGCTCAACCAGTAAAACTGGAAAACAGGTTGAAAAATTTATAACCAAATGCATTTTTAAATCACATTTCATAACTCACATCTTGCAATTTGTAGCAGATACCCTTAACATCATGTCTTTCTGGACAGTTCATACCTTTGCCCAGCAGCAATGCAATGAGCAACTCCGTTCACTCAACAATATAAATAGCCATTTTTATACTCACTAATGCTGAAAAAATTTCATTGATGTATCAGACTTTTGCAGAACTGCATTTTGAGAAGTTAAGGCACCCTAAATAACATAGCCTTAAACCCGAGGTGTTCATTTCCTTCCTTACTGGGGGTTTTGGCCAGTTAACACATACCTGACACCCCAGTTTTCTTACCTCAAATACTCCATTGACCTTCTTGCGCCACACCCACTCGGGATGTGGGAAGCCCACAGACTTGCAGTACATGAGTGCCTCCTGCCCCTCATTTTTATTTTCGCTTCGCTTGTGGCCAGTGATGTCAGGAGTAGCTACGAAACAAAAGAAAAAAACCTCTGTTTACAAGGTGCTCATTAAAGAGAGAGTTATTACAAGTTCCGAGAATTTGAACAGAAGATAAGTGCCATGTTCCCTGGAAGCTGTTCCTTTCCCACGCTCAGCCTATCTTACAGGAGAAAATTGCGATTCCCATGTCTCTCCAAGCAGCATCTCAACTGAAGATCTGCAAGAATGTCCTTCAGGCTTGCTTTGCCAGACGAATTGACGGGCAAGGGAGAAATCTCAACATCAGACTTGAGTTATCTACCAAAACCCTACAAACCTAAGACAGCCTAGCCGTTCCCCAGGGCAGGAACCAGAGAAACATCCACGTCTCGCTCCCCACTGCTCAGGAGGCCCCTGCAGCTCTGCAGTACCTTCAGCTTTGAAATAGAGCCGTCAGATTCTGGTTTCAACTTGCCCATGGTGCCAGTACTCTGAACTGATACTGTCTTAACAGGAGTTTCTGAAAGCTGAATCAATGTATTCTTCCTCACAGCAAGATTTTAGATTTGGTCCACACACATGCTGTGACTTGTTACACTTTATGCTTGTTACACCTTAGAGCGACACTACTCCTGGGTATCTGTAATGCAGTAGAAGTCAAAATCCCTCCAACACAGAATCATTCCATTTAGCCTATACACAAATACATATATTCTAAGGAGGGTTGCAGGTGAAGCTGGGCAACCGCAAGCAAAACGCAGCCCTGAATATCAACAGAGGGTCTGCTGAATGAATTTCTCTATAAATAACATCACTGCTCTTTGCCACGTTTGTCACAGCAGCCTGTTACAGCCTAATACCTCATGAGAGATTATGACGGATCAATGGACTGCCTGAGCTGAACCTTGGCTTAAGCAGATGGCTTTGGTGCCGTAGTGACCACCTTTAAAGCCCATTCGCTTTCTAGCTTGCTAATTATGTCACACGTGGCCTGCTGTGTGATCGCAGGACACTGATCTGTTAATCCAGTCAAAGTCCTATCTGAGTGCTCCAGGAAAAGACCCCCAGACACTGGAATATATTACAAAGGTCTATTGAAGGAGAGTTCCCTTTACCACCAGCAACCCCTACAAACAGGTACAGAGAGGGAGCACAGGTTTGTGACAGCTTATCTGCAGCTGCAAGCTAAAAGAGTTAAGCAAATTTTACAGTTCTGATCAGTCACAGCAAACAAAAACAAGCAAAACATCTTGTGCAACCAGACAGCATCAAGTGAACCTGCTCTTCCCCAGAATTACATAACAACTCTTTGGGAAAATGTTCGGCAAGTTTAAGTGCTAAAGGAATTATCTTATTTCAAAGGCAAGGGCTTTTCAAATGCAGAAAGCATCCCACGCCTTACTCCTGCAAGATTCTTTTTGGACAGTAATGCAGCTGATTGATAATGTTGTTAGAGGCAGAATTAAAATAAGCTTCTGAACAACAGAAAAATCATGGTTGTAAGAATACTTAAGCTACAGCGTTCATTAGTACGTGTGTATTCACCTGAAAAGACACCAGTAGGAGAGGCTGATCAACCCAGGCTTTTCTCAAAATGCCTGTGTAAATTCAAACAGGACTTCCAACACACGCATGAGCTTTGCAGAAATTCTGACCATTTGCCATGTAAAGAAACATGCGTTTGCTGCTTACAGAATTATTAACTCTTAGCTGCGTTTTCTAAGGCATGATTTCGCTCCAACTCAGCAACAGCCAGAGCTGTCAGTATGCACTGACAAGCTGAACAGATCCTCCGTGCTGGATGCTGCTGCAGAGGATGCAGAGGCCAGTTCCTCTGCAGAGATACTGCCCACCAGAAATTAAAATTAACTCCAGGCCTTCTGGTAGAACCCTTAAGGAAGTTATGCCACTTTAGAATATTTTAATGTTAAGCATATTCTCTTCTGATTTTTAAGTAAACACCTCTTCAGCAGGGAGCTGAAAAAGAGCTCATTACCTAAGAAAAATACTATGATTTTATCATCCCATAAGGATGATAGAATACCTAAGAAGGTAAAGGAAGTACTTGATCAAAGTCTGTAAGCATCCACACAGGCAAATAATGGCTTTGCTAACAATAGTCAATATACATGATCATACAGGAAGACCAACGGATGAAGCTAGACAGATGCAGACTAATTGCAAGATGATGCCAACCATAACCACGATATGTAAGAACAAGGTGCTACAGGTTTTATCTTTAAGAAAACTGACACCTAAAATGTGTCTTTACACATCAAACATGAAAATACTTCGAGACACAGCAGACAAACTGAATGAAGACACCAGATCATAAATTCTCTGGTCTTTTTGTGCAAGAAGCTGTCAGGTATAGAAACTGAAGCAAGCTGGACAGGAAAGAACATTCCATACTTGCTGAGTAATCACATACTACCTACAAGGGGCAATAATACTTGGAGGAAATTAAGTTTTCAAGCTGAAGGTCTCCAAGCAGAAAATAAATCAGCTTTAGGGTTGGTTGCGTGTGCTGCATTACATCTTCAGGATCCTAAGTACCAATAGGCACCTGCAACGTCCTTTCAAACCACCATGTTATATTCCTCTTTGAGGCTGCACATGTATTCCAAAAGATGGTGGTTCAACAAGAAGTGAGTTTCATGTCGTGATCTACTGAAAGGCATCATCTCTTCCTTGCTAGGCTTGTAAAGTTCTCTTTTAGGGAGGAGCTGGGTAAGCCCAGTGACTTCCCTGCGGTTTTTGCTTACTTGAGAACGACATGCAGAGATCTCATCCAACCTAATGAAAGTGAAAGGCCAGCAGAAGCAAAGCACAAGAGACAGACTTAAGGTGGCAAGGCGAAGGTCCCAAAACTGGCACTGATGGGTTGTCAAAAGTGATTGCAAATTACCCCCATTAGGAAAAGAAGAAATAGGATTCATCAGCTTAAAAGTTGAAGCCCCATGGAGTCTCCACCTGTCAGCACTTTGGTTTTCACTGCCATCTACCAGCAGACAGCGAATCAAAGCAGAACCTTGCAGGTGAAAAGGGTACAGTAAGTCAGCATTCTGCAGCTGGCCCACTTTTTCTATCAGGCTGCTGCTAGAGAAAGAAAGAAAGAGAGAAAGCTTTCTAGGACACCTTAACTTCTACTGCAGAGTGACCTAGTGTTCTCTACAGCCAAGAGATAATTATATTTCTTTAAGAGGACATCTTTGCCAGGTTATCCCAATAAAAGCATAAGTGACAAGAATACATTCTGCTCTTTCCTTGCCAGGCATAGTTACACAGCTGCCATTTCCAGCTCTACTAGGACGGGGACTATTTTTGTATGCACTCTGAGGGGAGCACTACATGGAATATTAATATTTCAGGGCATGATGCTAGCTATGGCTGATTCAGTACTTATTCTACCAACCTATTTGGCTAATTGTGTTCTGCTGTACAAACTACAATTAAAATATCACTGCAACTGACCTCAGTCACAGATTTAGCAACAGAGCAATGTCTTCCTCCGAATCTTTTCAAGTCAACATTTTTCTTAACACCATTCTGCTCCAGTGCCAGTAACAGATAAAGCACAGAATGAAGCAGGTTTTGTTCAGAAAGGATTTAGATTTCACTTCAGCTTTTAAGCAGCAGAATCCACACCTCTTCAGATACAGTTGGCTGTGGAGATGTGGGCACTAAATGCTATATCAGCTCCTACATCAACAAAACCAAGATAATGCCTCTGATAAAAGAAAGCAGGTTTTTTATCCTTACATTGTGAAACAGGAAAACTACATTCTGAAGGTTTGTTTGAAATAATATAAGGAAGAAAACAGAGAAAGGCAGGGCTAGTTTAAATTAGTTGCTAAAAAAAAAAATCAAAATACAGATTTAGACATTCTTGACACAAAAGTGAACTTCTGATAAGCATTCTTTTGATAGTTTTAAACTGAATCACAACAGAAAGGGGGTTTGTGCCAGGGTAAACATCAGACCTCCATGTTTCAAGTACCCAACAGGCACAAAATACACTGTGCAGCAACTTTCTGAATGGTATGCTTTTAATACATCCCTGAAAAGAGGGGGTTTTGTCTTGTTACAGGGCATGCAATGTCTTTTCTTGATATATAGGAGGTATTCAGCCCTTAATTTCCAGGTATTTTACTAGCATTGCTAAAAAGGAGAGGAGCACTAACATGCATAACACCTCCAAACCATGTCCCAGTTAACAAAACCCCTTAAAGTTTTCTCATTAACAGACAAAATTAAAGCAAGGGCAAAAGCACCTAAAAATATTCTTGCATGTAAAAACTATTGTTTTCTGGGTGACCTAGTAAAAGGACTCTGGAATATTTATTTTTCTGCATTGTAATTCTAATCCATGTCTACCTTTATAGCCTGGATGGAGAGCTGAGAAAGGTACTGCAAGAAGGGAGATCATGACATGCATTTTCTGTGTAATACTTAAGATCACTTTAAGATGCCGTTGTGCTAAGAGAATGCATGATTTCTTAATTATTTTCTGGTACAGCGTTAAGAAACCTCTGCTACAGTTTTACAAGAAAACCAGAATTCAAGAAACCAAGATCTTCCAAGGCTGCTGAAATAACCACTCATTTTCCAGCATGCTGCTTGTGCTGGAACCAAAGTAAAAGTGGAAAAATAACATTCTGAGTGCAGGCATTGTTTGTGAAATAAGAGTCCCTGGCTCAGCTGAAGTTAGGGGGTATAATAAGCATTTTTCAAAAGTGGTAAGTTTTGTCTCTCAGAAGCAGCAAACAGGACTGGTCTGAGCACTTGCTATTGGGAAATCAATAGCAACTGGGGAGGATAGAAGAGAAAGGTGCAAAATGAGCAAGGGATGAGGGAAGTCAGAGGAATCCCCTTGATGAGATAATGGCAGAAAGGCCTTATAGGAAGAGGCATTAAAAAGCTCTACCTGTCCAGGTGCACAGAAAGAAGGGAGCCTTTGATGGGAAGGCAGGGCAGAGAGAACAGATGACCTCCATCAGCATCTTTCTTGATGCTTGTGCTACTTCTGGGCAGCCAGAGAGAACTGGAAGCATGTTCTCCCCCATCTGGTGCTCGCTGCTGCTGCTCTGCACCAGACGATGGTTTGGACTACCAGAAGACAGAAAGACAGGCTTGTTTCCTCCTCCTTCTCCCAAGATCTTGGTAAGAGCAGAAAGATCGCGGAGGCAGAATTCTTCAGGGTTGCATTTTGGTTTTGTTTTTTTTTTGTTTGTTTGTTTGGGTTTTTTTCCCCTTTCTTTTAATCCTCAAGTTTTCAGAGCTCTAGCGTCACAACAGAACAGCAAAAGCACTGCAGGTATTTCCACCGTGTGGCAACGGAGCAATTAAAAAAGCCTACATCCAGATGGGGAGTAGACAGCACACTGCACCTTGGCTACTGCCTGGCAGGATCATCATCACTGTTCCTGCTGAAAACCACATCATACATCACGGCCTGCTTACCTGCAACACTCTCAGCCAGCTGATTTCACTGCAAGAGCAATGGGTGGGAGAAGGTCCCTATTTCAAGGCAGAATCTTCCCAATATCAGCATTTGCTCAGCCTGTTGTTTCAGGCTTAGAGCTGCACTCACACAATGCCCCTAACAGCTCTGAAAATTTGAGCAAGAATACTCAACATCTCCACCAGACACTTCATCCAAAAGCCAACTGTATGAGGGAAGCCAGACTTATGCCATTCCTGGGAATTCTGACAGACTGACATTAAAACCCAGTATTTTCAACTGCTGTCATACTAGTGCTGCCCTAGTAATTGTTTTTACCAAGAAAATCTGCTTTAAATATGCAAGCACACCTAGCAATTCTAACAGCAATGCTCACGTTTCTGCATTTTTATCTTCTTACATAGTACATGCAGAGATTCAGGAAGAAAATAGGCAACATTACATAAAAGGGAAATGGCACTGGTATATCCTGGATTACATCTGCTGCAAGGCATTTGTTAAAGTTGTTCACAAGTTGTCAGAAAGTCACTATTTTGGTCCACAAGCACTTTCATATCCAGAACCATCTTTTCTATATGCATCAGCAGTTAAAAATTGCAATGCAAGTACATTAAATTTGTACAATTGCTTAACCACAAATACTGTGACAGGCCACACATGCAGGTAAGCATTGAATTATGGCATCTGCATGGTCAAATGAGATTCATACATCACTGATACATCATATATGCCTTGATTAACAACTAGGTAACATCTCTACATATGAAGTAGTATCAAAAAATCTGCTTGCTTTGGGAACTAGAACTGTTTTGGCAGAATGCGTAGAATATTTACACCAAACTGCGGGAATCACAGAGAATGCCTTCCTTTGCAAAGTACAAAAAAGCCTGTGTATCCCTTGCAACTAGCATGGATATTATTCAGAGACATTTACATCCAAGAAAATATGTGCGATACCATACAAGTTTAGCTGTATGGCTCTTCCAGGAGCAGTAACTCAAATGAGTATTCTCTGATCAGAGTGAATTTGTATACAGTGGCTAGGACTGCAAGGAGACTGCAAAGCTCTCTTGTGCTTTAAATGCAGTCCCAATTTATTACTACGTAAGTTTCCAAGTAACAGGAGTTAGATAGTAAAGCATCTTTTCTGTTTAAAAGTGTACATGCATTCCAATTTGCTTTGCAGAAGACGTGACAAGGTACTTCCCACTCCAAACCCCTGGTACTTCTCTCTGCCAAGAAGGAATTCGAGGCCCATCAGTCACTCTTGTGATGCCGTAAGGAGGAGCTGGAGCATAGGGTTACCAAGTCCTGGAATTGTGACTCCTGACCAAGCTGCAGGTGTAATACCTCCCAAGAGCAGTACTGGAGTCATTATCTTTTAACTGATAACTACTCATTTGTATTTATATATAAATTACCTGTGAAAAGTTGTTACTAGGATTAGGGGTTTTTTTTCTCTCTCTGCCCTTTGTGCCAGTACTTCAATCAGATATATTGGCTTTTCTTTCTACAGTGTTAAATCCTATGTCCCTCTAAACCTCTCTGCCAGGTTCTCTTGGTATCCCCGCCTGGCACCAGACAGCAGAGAAGCCCTAAGCCAAACACTTCCAAAAGGTCTTTCAAGAGATTATACAAAGCTAAAAAAGGTCTTAATCTATTACCAAAGTTAAATTTCCTGTCTCTGGCAGTGGTTTGACACCCAAAGCAGCCTAGAGAATGCAGAAAGTACTTAAGATCTCAATTGACATAACATTGGAAGATTTAGCAATTAGAGCATAAGAGCAGAATGCAAAAAAATTCCCCCATTACAAGAAAAAATGCACCCAGAAGACAAGCTCACCAGAAGTACCACATAAGTTTGAATTCAATTTGCTGTAAGCAAGGCAGCAATTATTTTTAGAGGTGCAGTTGGAGTTTTTTTTAATCCTAGGCCAACAGGAACTTCTGGTGCATTCACACAAGCACATCTTTTAGATTTCCTTTTTCCTTGCAAAGATAGCTTCTGCACCAGATTTGGTTAAATACTGGATATATTTTGATAGGTTGTTTTATGCAAGATCATTAAAAAAAACTTTTTAAATCAACACAGGAAAGCAGAAAGCTTTTCTTAGTAGAGTATTACTCAGAATGCTTATTTACATGGCAATATTTCTCTTCCCGAGGAAACTGTTTGTATGGTTCAAAAGATACTGTTCTCAAGAGAGGAAAGATGTATTCAGGATAATACCGTGCATTTGTCATTTCACACAGACTGCTGTATTACTCCCACTTCCTCACTTTGGATTCAGGAACCTGACCATGCAGTCTTCAGTGAGGCACCAGAAATTCCCAGGAAAGAAGTCAGCTTTCAGCTTTTGTTACAGATCTGTGGTACCCAATTTAAACAGTAATGATGACAATATAGATCAGGATAGGCTGCATCACTGGTGCAGGGATGCTAAGAAATAGTGTAAAGCACCCTCCTCCTTCCCATTTGCTATTTGCAAACAGCAGCAGACGAAGCTCTACATTTAGGCTGCAGATGCAAGGAAGATGGTAGGTAATACTAACTTAGATTTCAAGCAAGTTTACAGTACACCTTCCTAAAACAAGCATCAGTATAGTCCCAGACACACAGAGGCTGGTTGCGAGACTTTTTTGCACGAACTCATCTGCCTTTGACGAACGAAGCTGCCATAATGCATCAATTCCATCTTAACTGCAGTACTTAAGGGGCAAACCATGGCTGCTGCAGAGCAGCGGGCCAGTAATTTCCACAGTTATTCAATGAACAAGCCACTGTATTGTGGCAGCAGTTTAATACTGTATAAAACACCATCATCTCCATGTTACCTCTATGTTGTATGTCTTAACAGAAACACTGTTCTTTTGTTCAACAATTACAGTAAAACTCTGCACAAACCTTTCACATTTTGCAGTTTCTAGCCACTATTTTGGGGTCCTAAAGATGTCGGAAGACTACTAACATGCAGAAGACAGAAAAAGGTGCATGAAAGTAGAAAACCGCAATCTGGTACAGGGCATCTGCCCTAACCAGAACCCAGGCGTTCCCAGCAACTGAAATAGCCTCTGCAGACAAAAAACAGTTCCAAGCTGCCACACACAAGATACTGGTTCTTTTTTTTTTTTTTCCTATTCAGAACAGACAAATTCAAAGTACATTGAAAACATTCAGATGGCCTCATTTACTGTGAAACAGGGAAGAAACCACAGCTGTCTTTGTATGAGCACAGATATATTCCACAGCAATCTTGATCCTGCAGGACAGGCATGCTCTCTTGTGATAGCCAGATTTACCAAGGGAGTGCAGAAGTGCGTGCTAGAAGGTGTTTTAGTATCCTGTGTGGACCACAAATGCAATGGTGATATTCCCATATCTGTGAGATCTTTCCCCTACCACTGCATGCAAGACTTCCCCTTGAAATTATAACCAAGGACTGGACATAGGCTCTGTATCATGAGGAAAGGCCTCTTGAGTTAGCTCTCTTGTACGGACACTGAGCGAGATGGCAGAGGCAGTGAAAGCACTTCACTTTGAGGGAGAGGAAACAAAACAAAACAAAAGAGTACCTCTCACTTCTATAGTGGCGTTGGCTATAGGAGAGTTTGAAAACACAAACACGCACAAGTATTCCCCTGACTCTTCTGCTCTGGGCTTCAAAATCCTGCAGACAGGGAGAGAACACATGAGCCGTGTTAAGTACTGTGTTAGCAACCAAAAATGAGCAGGCTAGGAATTTATTCCCCCCCACCCTCACCCCTCACTTTAATCTTTTAACTGAATTTCACAGCTATTACTTGTTAATTCAAGGTATGTTGTACAGATGTACCTACTTGAAATAAAGGATGTTGTTTGCCTAGAAAAAGGGTGAGCCCTAGTCTGGAAAGTCAGTACCAATTTAGCTGGAGAAGCTGCATTTAATTGAAAAGCACAGAAGGAGCCCAACACCTGTTAATTATGCACTACAGTTAGTTTGATACAAGTCATCCTCAAGTCACCAGCCTATTAGGCAGGTATCACCTCCCATTGAGGGAGAAATGTGATTTGTATGGACTACCTGCACTGAAGAAATCATATGTGGCCAACTGGAAAGCAACAGACTACAAATACAATCAAGGCTGACACTGTCATCTCATAAGCTGTTTCCTTTTT
>VYZV01021611.1:205940-256956 GCA_013401275.1 Pandion haliaetus | reverse complement strand
GCCCAAATATATGAGAGGAATATTTTGGGCTCAGTTATTATTTGTTTTCATGCCTGTATTCTCACTACTTTTGTTAGACTTAAATACTTCAGGCCAAATTCTGTTAGTCCTGTACTATTTAAATAAGCCCATAGCCGTCAACATGTTATATGAGATGGGAGTAAGGGTAACAAATTTGGTCCCTGAACAGCAACACTATTATTTAGGCAAAAAAACAAATTTGGATGGAATGTTAACAACTAGAATTTCTTGGTAATTATTCTCTAAATGTACTGACCCTTAATTGACAAATCATTATCCAAGCATGATCAGGCAAGTAACAGTGTAATTTTTGAGCTCACCAAGAAATCCATTTTTATTAAATAAATTACACAAGGCAGTTCCTTCTTAGATAAATAAAGATCTGGGCTTACAATCCTTGTTCCAAGCAGGTCAGGACTCACCCTTTTCACTGAGCTTTAGCCGTCCAAAGACCAGGGAATAAGTAGGGGAAATGAGTGTTCCTTCTTTTAATTCTTTTTTTCCACACATTCCTGTAGTCTGTTTGCTGGAGGTGAGATATTATAGCAGAGATGGCAGGCTGGAGGCAGGGTCAATAGATCATTTGTGAAAGCATAAAAGCAATACACGTGAAAGTAATACAAACTTTTGTAGTCTCAGGAAAAGCTACCTAAAGGAGCCCTCTTGCTGCATAGTATGAAAAAACAAGGCTACCAGTTCATTTTTCAATTTCAACCTGAACTATACAAAGACCAAATTATTCTGAAATTTTCTGAAATCCAGACCTCCCAATAAAATTTGAGCTTGGAAAATCACCATCCATCACATTCTATTTACCTCTATGAAACTGAGCAATGTGTCAACTCCAGTAAGTAGCTGTAATGTCAGCAAGACTTTTGGTTAGATTGCCGAGGAGGCACAGACCCTCAAAACCTACCCTGAGACATACAGGGCAGGGATTCATCTTGCTGTGATTTAAGGTGAATGTAATTTCAGTGTCTATATATGAAGTAGGTGTCTTAGTTGATGGGGATTTAGTCAATACAGTCAGTGGAGTCTGGAGGCAAATTCAGTCCACCAATAGGAGTCTATTTTAGGAGGCAATGGATAATTCTCTAGGTTTCGTGTACTAGATTGACTAGATGAACTGACTTTCCTGTAAATGTAATTGGAGCTTAGACACCTAGCTCATGTGTATGCAGTTCAAGTGCTGATCAAAAAGATTTAGGGGCTATGTCATATCCACCACCTGCATGCTGGTGTCTGAGATGTCATAGAGCATCTCAAAAAGAGCAGTGCACCTTCAGATTGGCAACTGAATCTCTCTGTTGCAGTCCAGTTCCAACTCTAGAGCAGGAGGACAGCACTGACAGCCCTGGCCCTAGATATGGTTCTTAGGGTTCTACCTTCTAGCTTCAGGACAAAGAACCTGGTGCTTGAAACAACTTTATGTTGACATCTCTGGCCTTGAGACAATCTGTCTGGAGGGTCCACCTTTAAGGCCAGGTCCCGCTAGTTTCCATAATTACCTTATCTCATTAGACAGAGACGATGATGAGGTAATGGATGATAGTCACGGGTGAAGCATTCAAGATAAATGTCTGAAGTTTGCTCTGTTACACCGTTTCTCAGTTCAGGTTTTCATTACTGAACGTTATTGACGTACGTGACACATTACTTCTCTACACTGCTGACACGCCTCCTCCATCCACACCGTTTTCCCTGCATTATCAACAGCAAAGTGCTCTCTTCTTTCTCTGAGGTTCCCCAATGTGTTCAGGGACCTTGGCACTGGAGCAGCCCAAGAAGAGGCTTTGATTCAATGATTCAGTTCCACTGAACCTTCTTGAATGAATCCTTCAGACTATTTACCAAAGTATCAGTATTTTGTGGGAGATTTTCCAGTCAGCACCTCTATCAATGATATTCCACAGACACCCAGACCTGGACAGGACTTTTGGAAAGGAAGAGATTTACAGAAAATCCTTTACGTGGGTGGTATATTATATGAAAAAAAATTTCCTCAACAGAGCTTTATAAAGATTTCTGTCTGGTGCACTACTCTTACTGCAGAAAGGTGATCAGGTCTGCCATATTTTTAATGTGTTTCATGATGGCAGGGTATGTTCCTGCTTTATTTACATAGTCTGCAGACACAAGGCCATGGAAACCACTTCATAAGAAGCTCAATGACAAAGTTAAGCTTTGTTAGCAAAAAAGCAGACATGGTTTCAAAGAGAATTTGTCTTTTGGAATTAAACATTGGTCATTGGAAAATGAAGATGTTAAGCAAGCTAAAGTCTAAATGATTCTTTGCTGAAAATTACATTGACTGCTTTAGACAGCAAAAAAGCTTGGTCAGATTTTCATGATGAAGTAAATTCTTCTGACCCTCCAATATTCATCTACTGGTGAAATTAGAAGGCATTTCATCCTGGAAAAAAATTGTTGCTGATTGAAGTAATCACAGCAACAAAATACATCTACCAGATATTTTGTTTTCTAGTGATAGTTTTTCTGAGATTGTTTGATAAAACAGTTAAGGATAGTTGCATGAAGTTTGATACTCCCTGGATGCTTCTGCTGCCTGGAAGTATCCTGTATGCCTGTAGCACTTTTTCTGTCATGTGACTCAAAGTATACCTAACTATCAGGAACGTGATGAAGAGAAATCTGCAGTTTTCTATTCCTTCTTTTGCTTTCTCTCTCAGGAAATCCATCATTCTTGTGTATATGGGCAAATTTAATTTCTTATGCTCATATCCAAACATATGAACATAACTTAAGGGGAAATTTGTAATTTTTCCTTTCTTTCTAGATGTAATCTTTCATGTCTTGCACATATTGCATTAGAATAGGTGGGATGTGTTCTAATACCTAGTTGGGCCCTCAGTATGTTCAGAAATGATTTTAGGATGTTGATTGTAACTAGAGCTTTTAGAAGAGCTATTAGAAGTATCATATCTAAGATTAGTGATGCAAATGCTGAAATCGTGGAGCTAATGTTGTGTGAATGACTACCTTTTTCTTGTACAGCTCTACTCAGATTTAATCCTTTTTGCATTTGATGAAAGAAGTCACAATTTTAACTGTTTGAGAATTCTAAATATATAAAATATATTCGGTAAGATTAACACCAATTTTGAAATACAGCAGTTTGAAGTTAAAATGTTTTGTTTGAAACATTGTCATTGAGATTATTATTTTTTTTCATTATTTATTTGCTCCAATTGTAACAGTTCATGAATCCTATATATATATGCACATATAAAATAATCTTTTTTTTGCTTAAAATATTTTTGGAAGAAAAATTCTGTCTGGCTCTGATGTTAAAGGTTCTGGTCTGAAGGCTTTTTCTCACTGGGATTCATTACTATTTGTTTTTGACACCACAAGTAGCATGTTTCTCGTAGTTCAGATGTAATTAAGAAGTGCCATCTCATGAACAACTCTTCCATGTAAATACAAAACTATGCACATGACTAATCCTCTCAATATAAATACTATACGTAGAACTGTGTATTTGGATAAGCATTTTACTTGGAGACCTAAGCATCTGTTTTTAAAAACTAACCAGTGCTCACCCATCTGTTCAATAATCTAGAATAACTTACTCTCTCTTTTCTTCTCAAAAACAAATTACTTGGATATCACTATATTCACTGCAAGGTTTATTTTAATACCAACTGGTAATACAGTGAAGGCGTTTTCCCTACTGTTCTGCAGATGTCATACTACCCCATAAAATGTGCATGCTTTAGTTTCTACGGAAACTGAAGACAACTATCTGCATGTGTCTTTTCTTCAGTATAAATAACGCTATTTCCCCCTCCCTTTCCTCAGGTGCCTATCCAAGACTTTCACTGAGCTTCAGGTTGAAGAGAAATATTGGATACTTTATTCTTCAAACCTACATGCCCTCCATACTGATTACCATTTTATCATGGGTGTCATTCTGGATCAATTATGATGCATCAGCAGCAAGAGTTGCCCTTGGTATGTGCTAAGAATGAGTGGGACATTAAAATGTCAGACTGGATGTAGCCTTCAGAGATTGTTAGACTGCAACGTGATGTCAGTATTTTGATATTCCAAAATCATTTACGTCAAAATTATGTCATTCAGTATTGCCTCAAAAGTGATGAGGTTTCCCCTGCATGCAAGAATGTAGCTACCACTAAATCTCTGACATGAGCTGCTCATACGGGTCCCAGCCCTGTTGTCATCAAAGTTAATGTTGTTGTCAGTAGCTTCAGTGAGGGGACAAGCTCCAGAATCATACTCCAAGGGCCTGAGCGTGGGTGTTCAGTCCAGCTCAGTGTGGGAAGACAAGTGTGGCTCCAAGCCTCCTCCTGAGGTCCTAGCTGCTTTAACTGACAGTGGCAGGAACAGATCTCAAGAACCATGTGCTCCTTCAGAGCACAGGGGAACGTCAGCTATGGACCATGACATCCCAGCTCACCCTCAGAATGCACGGTATGCTAAGTGCATTTTTATCACTGCTTAAAGTGTCGTTTACCTCATGGCAGAAAAACATGCATTTGGCACAGGTTAGCAATCCCAGTCCAAGACCTTTTCAGATCAACGTATCCTTTAAATAAGGGAAGGTGTCTTCAAAATATCTCACAGGAAATATTTCATCTATTACAGAAGCATACTCGGGGATAGCGAGAGGCAAGGAATATTAAATGCATCCCTAAATAATCCTTATGACTACTGCTGCTTCTCATCTCATCCCAAATCCTGTCTTCAACCCTGTGCTTCCCAATAGCACATGCCTGCCTTCCCAAAACTTAACACTAAACCTATGCTGTATAACTTCTTGATACACTCTCTTCTCTTCTTAAAACAGAAACATATTCCCTAGTTCCCTTATTCTTCTGATAGGTACCACAGCAAACTGTGACTCTAACCCATGCCCATGAGATTCCCCATGTCTGTGCTGCCTACCTCCCAAGATCCCATATAGCAAAGCAGGCTGGCCAGCTACACCTATACCTTTGTGCAATATAGTATTACATCCTAGCACCTGAGCTTGGATAATTGAAGATACGTAGATTAACTGCAGTTACTGTACAGTAATTCTACAGATACTGTGGATTAGCTGGTGCATATGGGCATGACACAATCTGACATTACCACTCAGCAGCTAGTACATGTTCAGCAGGTTGCAGCTAAGTAATAACTTAATGGGATGTGGGACATAGAGTCCAAACAGGGCTGATGTATTCATAAATGAACTACTGGTTACCAAAGATCCACCCTGGAGACATTATGACCGAGTGAGGGGAGCACTTCAAACACATCAGTCAGCATCCGGATTTTACATGCCTGCCAGGACTGCAGAGAGCAGATGGTTAGACAGAAGTTACCAAACCCAGTGACATTCCATGCCCTTCTACAATGAGTTCACACAGTTTTTTCTTGTTTAAGGAACAGGACTGTCTCATGTGGCCTGTTTCTCTCTAGCACAAGTTCATCAACTACCATACTGTGATAACACAAATATTAGAACAAAAGTTGGAGAGTACATTCAAGGCAAGCTCAGGAGCCCAGATGTTCTATTTCTGATTGATAGAAAGTTCTTTTGAAAGGATGAAAATCCATCTAATAGGTTATTCTGAGAAAACAATTAGTGCCTTGGTGATTATGTCTGTGATATTTGTATAATAAAGTTCAGTAATGTGGGTCTAATCTTATGTTCCTTTGTATAGTCCTTCTTGCGAGTCTGAAGGTGATATGAAATGGTATCGAAGTTTAAAGGTGATATAATATCTTTGGACATATGTAACTGGCTCTGAAAATCGTGGTACAGAGAAGGGTAAGGCCTGCTGGCCTGGGTATTTGTTAGAGAAAGGATGCCCTGTGCAATTCTTAGGGACATGGAGACAAGCTTTTACTCAACCCCTGCAGGAAGCCTGTGTTCTCCACAAGAGCCTGATTCTAGTTCACTCACTTCCATGTTTTGCTCCTGTTACAGGTCCCTTGCTGCACACACTGTCTATGCTCCAGCCTGCACTGAACCAAGTAGTTGCCTCAACAGAGAAACCCAGGCGTAGAGCAAAGGCCAGCTCATTCCAGAGACTATGTGCTGTGAACAGTGCAGATAGAGGCTGATACATGGCTGATCTCAAGAGAAATATTCAAAACTAGCAATTCTGCTCAAAACTGAGTTTTTGCTAGTTAGCCCTAGAAGTTCCTACATTCGGTCCTTTGAGTGAGGAGGAAAATAATTTCCAGAGTTCTCACTCTGGGGAAGGGCTGTAATCACAAGATTATCCTATTTTTGTATGATAGGTGAGTGTCAGCTGCTTCCCCTCCAGCTGTGCTTTAAAATAAATTACTGATCTTCAGAAGGGTGTTTGCCTGCCAGGGTGTCAGGATCTCCCAGGGGATGTATTTCCTTTTGGTTTGTGATAGCCACCTTTCTATTCAGTGTGTTTCATCACCAAACTCTTCCTGTGTGGCCTTTTAAGGACTTAGCTGTGGAATCTAGATTACAGCCTGGGAACAGGTACCAAAAATGTGGGCATCATAACCCCCACTGGGCAGGCTTCTAAGTCCCTTGTTGACCTAGGCTTTGGTAAGCATCTGTGGGATGCTAGTGAGATGCCTAGGGTGTGCTAAAAGGAATCTGTGGGATTTCTGACACAAAAGTCAATTTGATCTTGGGTAACTTTTGGAATCCTTTATGGGAAGCGGCAGCAGGTAATCCTACCAAAAAAAAAAAAAAAAGCTAATCCAGGCTAGAGAAAGCCCTTCATCTGCAAATGTATGATAGTGTTTGCTGCAGCCCTCCACCCTTCTCACCCCTGTTCTTGTGCTGGCATGGAGGTTTTCTAGAGACTTTGTCGAAGTTTCTTTAGGTAAAAATAATGTGTCAGCTATACTCCTCATTTCACTACAGAGGTGGATGAGTTATACCCAGTATAGTTTTTAAATAAGCTTGTGCAGTGTCTCCGCTGTATTTCAACCTATGGAACATCTGACATCAGCACACACTTGTTTCACAGTTTAGAGGAAAAGCACGTAAAACTGCGTGACGCTGAGCTACTAAATATACAAAATACCTGTTACAGAACCTCATATGCTACTACTACAGTTCCCTGGAGTGACACTTTTTACACCAACAGCTTGATTTTGAGTTACATTATCTTTATTTCTGTCTCTTCTGGTAAAAGCAGCTGTGCTTTATAATATAGCAGCAATTTTCTTTCATCCTTTATTTTTGTTCTGCCTGTGTTTTAGTGACTACTTACAAACTGATGGTATAATTATGGAATCAGAGAAAATAGTAATAGAGGGGACCTATGAGAACGGCTTGCCTCTTTTACCAATGCAGACTTATTCCACAAATCAGTGTTCTTAGCCACCTGTGATTTGCAATTCCCATAAAATTTCCAGCAGAGATACAGACCCTGCAGTTTATTGTGAATTCAAGCAGACTGACAATAAATTTGCTTTTCTTACCACCTTTTCAGAACAGTGCTCTGTAATACATTTTCAGGTGCTATGTCCACGCTTAGGTAAATAAATGAGGGTTTGACATGCCTTATAGATTTTTCGAGGTCCTTTATTAATGTCCAGTCAATCACTATAAAAATGCTGCTCTCCCTCCTTGGCTTTTTCTTTCCACAAATGCACATATCTGCTCTGGCATGGTCTGCCTCTAACTGCTCATCTCGCTTCTTTCTATGTAAAAATTAGACTACTACTCTAACCTAGTCATCTCAAATCCCTCTTCTATATTGTCCTTTCCTGGAATAGGTGTCTAAAATAGATGGGATGAACTGCTCTAGAAAGGTGCCTGTCTCTCTCCATCTGCTACTGGGGTCCCTACAGGACTAACTTCAACCAACTGCTTAACTCTTAGAAATGTAAAACTGCATGAGGGGAATCTTTCACCATCTATTCAAACACTCTGCCTTAATAAGTGCACATGGTTTTATCTATCCAGACCCCTAATTATTTTCGTTACTTTTAAAAAATGTCTTTCCTTTGTGTTGAATGGCACTGTGCTCTTCGCACACCTTTTAATGCTTGGCAGACTATTTGCTTTCGTGTTGCAGATCACTTTGGTCTTCGTGGAAGAGATCCTCAGTACAGCTACGCTGCCTTCCGTGAAGCTACGTTAACTCACGGCAGTGGTACCAGGCCCCCTTGTTAGCTGTTCCCCCGATCATAAGAAGGAAATATTGTAACAGAATAATAATGCATGATGCTTTAATTTTGCTTTCATTTGCAGTGATGTCACCTGCGAGAAATTTTTCACAAATTTATAAGCTTCTTCACACTGACAAGGCAAATTTGCCAAAAATGAAAATAAAATTGAATCATGGCATGCTTGGAGTTGTAAGATATGTGCTCTTTCTTTTCTTTGTGTAGGAATTACAACTGTGCTGACTATGACAACAATCAACACTCATCTGCGAGAGACTTTGCCTAAAATTCCATATGTTAAAGCCATTGACATGTATCTCATGGGCTGCTTTGTATTTGTCTTCTTGGCCTTACTCGAATACGCCTTTGTCAATTACATTTTCTTCGGAAAAGGCCCTCAAAGGCAGAAGAAGCTTGCAGAAAAAACAGCAAAGGCAAACAACGATCGCTCAAAGTTTGAAGGCAACCGGGTAGGATTCTTTAATCTATATGTAGTTTCTCTTTTATTACAAAAACTAACTGTATGAAATAAACAAAAAAGCTTCCATAAAAATGTGACTAATCATATCTTCTTTTGGTGGACAAAGTTTGGCATTTTTATATTCAAGAACCTACACAGAAGACTATATTTAGGCATACAGAAATCAAAATGAGTATGATCTGTATGACAAGTAACTGTAAGAAGAAGAAAACGATGGGAGTGCAGGTAGCTTGAAAATAAAGGCTCAGATCTACAAAGACATTTATTTGTCTACATCAAATATAATTTAACTGTGATTTTGTTTAAGTACCTATGTAAGGGAACCCAGGATCTGAGCATAGTTTTTTCTCACTTCAGTTAGAGCAGATGCGTTTAGAATGGGAGAGCACAGGTAAAGGATTAGTTCTGCCATGCTAATTAATTGGCCAGCATAGCTGGACCACTGTGTGTGGCATTGTCAGCTGCTGCTGTTTAAGACCAGCAGAAAATTATGATTCCTAGAGAAACTTTCAGAATTATTTCTGAAGCATGGTATTGACATAGTCTGTGCTGATTACACTCCAGCCTATTTCCTTGCCTGGAGTATTATTTCATCCAATGAATACCCTTTTTTTTTTTTTTTTCCCTTTGGAAGAAAAATTCAAGGTATTCAACACTATATGATATTAACAAGCTGTGTCAGTTTGAACAGAACATCTTTTTTGGCTAAAATACTTCCAGTGAGGCTTTTTCATTCAGTTTTGTTGAGTAAGACTGTTTTTTCTATCAGCTATAAATTAGAAGAATTTGCAGTGACAAAACTACTACCTGTTTATTAAATACCAGTATCATAAAAGTAATTTCAAGTTGTATTTTTTATCCTAATGATCTTTCTGCTATAGTAAACGTAATGCAGAACTACACCTAATTATCAACACTCATACCTGTGAAATAATTTTTGAACCAATAAACTCATTTTTTCTACACCTAATTATCAACACTCATACCTGTGAAATAATTTTTGAACCAATAAACTCATTTTTTCCCACTATATTATGAAACCAAATTCTTATTGTAGTTGGCAGCACTGCACAGGACTAAGCTAGCAGCAAGAATGAATTCCCTTCCCTGGAAAAATAAATAGCTATAGTGATAAAAAAGCCAGATGGGGAAAAAAAGAGTATGACAACTGAAAGTAATGGAGAAGATTTGAGCTGTAAGCACGTAATGCAGGTGTATGCACTAAGGTTCAGTTTTCCCAATGGAAACCATCTGGTGAATCTCATCCATTTAAATGATTTACATAATTCAGTACAAGTCTTGCTAATGGACCCAACAGCACCCCATGTCTGACTGTACTTCTATCTTGAGATCAGTTGGTCTATATTGTCAAAAGAAGCATATGAACCTTAACTAATGAACATGAGGGGTTTTCACACCCAGATCATGTCATTTTTAAATCCCAGATCTGAGCATACCAGACATCAACCCTTTCTTTTTTTTCCCCTCACTTTTGACTTACAGCTTTTTCTTTCCAGACTACCCTAAGCAAATACTGTGGACTTTTCTGACTTTTCTGCTGGTTTAATATCAACCATACATGAATGAAATTGGGACACAAATTCAGCACACCAGAACTGAAAGAAGAGTGTGTTGCTTTGTCCCTTGAAGTCCCAGCTGTGAAAGAGAACTCTGTATGCTTTGTAGAGCACATATACTCATACTGACTGTGAATATTTGCTGTTCAAATGATCTAGGATAAATAATGAGATATGGTTCCATTCTCTGTGGAAAACATTTTGTCTCCAGGCCTCAGCTGGTGAAGTCAACAGAGCTTTGTTGCAGTCACTGGATTCAGTGCCTTCAGAGAAGCAGTGCCAGCATACAACAGGAAAAGACGGGGACATTAGCTAGAGCTGATCAGAAATCTTCCTTTGAAACAAAGCATAGACAGAAAATGCAGATTCAGTGGCTGTAGGATGTCAAATCTGAATTTCTGATTTGAAAAGCACTGGCAAATGCCAAATGCAAAGCAGAGGGAATTTCTTAGAGCAGGTAAGAGGTCCCAGTGCTTTCAGGATGAGCAGCTCAGGGAAAACCCATCTAGCAGATCTACTTTGGACAGTTTACCAGGGCTTCCAGACATCATAGCCCTGAAGAAGGAAAATGGTTTCTGTGGTTCTGGATTGTGGCCATCATGTACCATGCTGTACAGGCATCCATGGATGTAGCAGGACAGGTGGGCGTGCCAGACTTTTTTAACATACCTGCCATGGAAGACAGTATCTGAAAGCTCTGCAGCCTTGGCTCTGACCTCTTCAGGGGCAGTAAAGAAGCATTAACTTCCAACCTGTTCTTTGGTGGCTCTTGAAGACCATTGAATCTGATGGAAATAGTGGCTGCTTGGCATTTGCTTGCTTCTTTAGAGTTGGGAATCAGGCTGGATGTCCTGGGAGAGGCTGACAAACTGGAAGGCATAGTGCACAGTAAGGGAGGCTCAGAGCCACAAATGAAGACTACCTTGGGCAAGTTCAGTGAAATAATTGGGGGTTTTTTATTTTGGTGAGGCTTCAGGCTTCCATGGAGTGTATTTCTGTTCAGAAAGGGGAGGTTTCTAATCCTGGGAGATATTTCAGATTTCACATGATTTGGGGCTGAGCAACATTTTTAAAGAATGGGAGAGTGCCTAAAAACAGGCAGCCCCCTTTGCAGCTATCACCACTATGTACGCTGTGCTGGAAAGGAGATTGAAAACAGTTCAGATATAAAACTGGAAGAAGGCATTATTTTTAGTTTGTCTCTAAGACTACCATTTTGGGTTGATTTGTGTTGCTGTTTTGTTTTAGTAATTGAATTTGCTTGTATATGAACTGTGTGCATGAGCTCCCCATCATTGATTTGGAGTGCTAGCTCAGGGCACTAGAAAAAACAAACAAACAAACAAACTCTAGTCCATTGTCCACATCAGATGCTGTAACTTGTGGGTGTAGTGACAGAACAACTCTGGGCTGTGTTGGGTCCAGCCTGAGTCAGTGCTCAGACAGGAGGGGCTGCGGTGCAGTGGAATTCGCTTGTCTGCACTGGGAAGCAGCACTTACAGAGCAGAGACAGCACAACGTATTGCCTGGCATTCAGGCCCTGAGTTTGAGCGTTGCTCTTATGTTACCTGAGACTGGGAGTGCTGCTGAGGCACTGTCTGTCTCTCAGGCAAAGGGTACAAGAGGAAGATGAGGGAAAATGCTGCATTATTTTCACTCAGTAGTCTTTTAGCCGTTGGAAAGCAGTAGAACCAGTATGGACACTGGAATTGTAGTTATTTTTTTACACGTCAGAGAACCAAAGTCTGGCGTGCAAACTAGCAGGCTTGGTTATAAACACTCTTATAGCAGCAAAAGGGCTTTTCATGCTTTCCTAGTCTTACTTGATTGTAGACCAGGAGAATTTTAATAACAAAAATGTTCAAGGCCACAAAATCCACAGATGTGGGGATGTCTGTGTTTTATTTGATAATTGCTTTGCAAATCAGCCACTGTTCATGCTTGGTAACTCTGCTTCCTAATGCATTTGCATTGTTCTGCATCAGAGGTTACGGGTTTGAAAAGCCAAAACTGGCACAGCTTCTCCATGTTGATGCTGATGCTATGGACATGCCCCTCCAACACCAAGCTTTTAGGCACTTCTCTCTGAGTTGTTCCTGAAATGCTGCCACTGAGGCTTCCTGGATTGAGGAGGGCTCCACCAGCTGCTGCCGCTGAGGTGCCTGTTGGCTTCACTGCTCCCATTAGGGCCTTCTGTCCAGCTCTGTCCACCTCTGCCCATATGTTAAAGCCAACAAACCCAATAGCTCCAGGCATAAGGGAAAGACGAGCCCTCGTAGCATGGAAACGGCACAGACAGTGTCCTCACATTGCAGAGATGACAAAGAAAAGCAGTAGGGAGAAGAAAACTCTGCCCTGTATCCTCCCATGTAGCACTGCTGAAGGTGGCATGACAGCTGAGGCCCATCTGACTAAACTGAATTTCTGGAAATGGTTTCAGAAGATTCAGAACTGGTGATGAGATGAAACCTGAGTGAGCCTTTACGAATGACTCATCTGTGGATCAGCAGCTGACTACAAAGAAATTTTCACACCTAGCCATCTTTTCTTTTGACTGCTTTTGCATCACATTTTATTTCAGATAATGCACTGTAAATAGTATTCCTCGCTGAACTTTTCCAGCCTATCCCAGTAAACCATAGTTACTGGAGACAAACATAGGATGCTCCTTTTTGTGTATAACCAATTTTCATACACGTACTGGGTTTGGATTTAAAACACTTTTGAAAACCTTGATAGACTGCTTCATATATGAGGACAAGCTCTAGGATAAAGAAAGAACTGAACCTTGATTTTTCATAAAACATTTCTTCTGCCTATGGTATCAGTGCCTAAATTAAAGTCCTCCATTTGTGGAAAGACTGTCAGAAAAGAATAGGTGGCCTGTAAAAACGTTTTCTCTTGAAAATTGATCACCATCATTATGATCAATTCTGTTTCTCCTGTTTGCGTTGGCACTTTCAGTTTTGCTACATAAATTGTTTCTTTTAAATAAGGCTCAGATAACAGCCTAATTTACAACTAAATCAGCATGAGAGAGCTCTAAGGCAATCCTGTTCTCACTTGTTGTTCTCCCTTGTGGTAGAGGCTACTAGCATAATCAGCTGGTGAGCATGTGTTTTGGACATTGCTCCTTCTGGGCCAATCCACAGAGGTTATGATTTGTTACAGTCCCCTGCTAAAAATATTGCTTCTTAGTTCAAGCTGTGGCAATTTACGTTTTCAGTTTGGTGGGACGAAAAGTTCAGCCCCAGGGTATCAATCAGGAGGGTAACGATCACACAAGCTCATTCAAGCTTCAACCCCCTGTGGCTGTCAGACATGTGGGAAGAGCTTCCTTTGTACAAAAATAATGCATAACCCTTTATAAAAAGGCCCTTCTCGTCAGGCAGTCCCTGCATGTTTTTTTAGCTCTGGAGATTCCTGGTTCAAACCCCTGCTGTCAGCCAAGGCAGCAGCTTCCCACCAGGCACTGCTGAGAATAGAGGCTCAGGCCACTTACATGTACTTAGCACTTTTAAAGAATTGTTAATTGTAGCAACCCTTCTCACAAGTGGGTTTTTATTCTGAGAATGAATATCTTGGCTGCTGTGGCAGAATTATCACTCAGTTTAAATTGGGAAATATGAGAATAGCAAAGCTGGCAGTGTTCTGCTGTGCATCTTCATCTTTCCTGGATATTTGGTGCTGTTTTGAACAGTGGGATATTTCTGAAACTTGAGTGTGATGAGTAGGTGCCAAGTTTTGACAAATACCTGTCAAGGGTGATGAGCACAGTTCTTGTGGGAAGAACGCTCATCCTGTAGCGCTTACAATGGGGACATTCAGTGTGCACTGGGAGACTCATACCTGTACTAATTTTGTTCTGCAGCCGCTTTGCCCAAGTATGAATTGGTGCAAATCCAGAGACAGTAAGAAGGATTGTACGTGCAATCCAGAGTAGAGCCCAGAGAGTGTAAGAATCCAGACAACGTGAAATACAGGGCAAGGGAGGACGATACATTTATTTCCTTTTCTTCCTCTGTTCAAATACATCAGGGTTTATTGTCAAACTCCAGTCTTACTTGGTGGACAGTGACATTAATATGAAAGTTCCTAATTATTTTTCTTCTTCATACTTTCCTTGTTTTTCAAGATATCTCCATCTTCCCAGTTCTGTTGGCCACCCCGGGCTCATCTACCAGTCTGATATAACATAATTCTCTCTTTCATTTTTTTGTGCTTATTAATTAATATAAAATATTAAAATGGTAGTGAGAGAAGTATCAACTTTTAGGCTCAGGGAGAACACTCAATAATACCATTTTTGTTGTGCTTGCAGTTTTAAATTATTTTTAAAATATCCAAGGCATAATGTGGGCAATGAATTTTGCACAGATAACACTTAGGGCCTGATCATATACTGTCCTACATGTTGGAAAGCCATTTATACATGAGTAAAGAAGATGAAAACTGCTACCAGGTAGTTTAGCCCTTGCAAAACCATAAATGCTTACACCAGGGCAGATCAGGTGAGAATCCGGTAGCTGGAGTCTAGATTACAATTTCCACCAAAAATAATTTCCATTTTATTACTATTTTAAGGGGATATCTATTTTGTAGCATGGTATACTTGAATAGTAATTTTGATGTAAAATAATGCAAGACTAACTACAGAGACAGCTTCTCATGCTGTTATTTAAACCCGCTATTTGCATTTATATTGCTTCATATGATGGAAAGTGTTTACATGGTATTTAAAAATTTGGGATTGATGAACTCCTAAACATACCTATGGGGTTTGAGCAAAATGCTTCCTCTTTTTGTTTTTGTGTAGTTGAGTGAAAGGCTTGTGAGGAAAAAGAGATCTCATTGTGAAGTACTCCTTAAAATTTATGGAATATTAAACAGAGAACTAAATTAACCTGAAATAATTCAGACACTACCTAATAGTAAATCAAGCCTTATGGTAGTTTCCCAACCCTAGTAAAGTTTTTTCAAACTGGCATTAAAGCTGAAGTTTTCCAAGAATCTTGATTGGAGAAAGGTATTCAATAGCAGCTCTTGTCTTTCATGTCTTTAAAAATATAATTCCTAACATCTAAATGCGCTGCTATCTTGTTTAGAATTAAGAAGTAGATTCAGGACTTTCCAGGTGTAAAAGGGTGTTGAAGTTTCATACCTACAACATACAATTCAAGTTGAGCCCATTGGTGACGTGGTGCTCCTCCAAGAGCAAGGACCAGAGGTTCTTTGTGAAGCTTTATCTTTAATTCTCTTCTTTCTGGCTTCAGTTAGGTAAGTTATGGTCATTTTTGTGTAATGACATTAGGCTGCTAGAGTCTTTGGATTTTTTATTTGTACTGTAATATGACTAGTTCAGAAATGGTGAACCTTCAAACATGAATCGGTTTTTCTGTGTATAAAAGGTCTCACAGCACTTCATGCTTCTTCAGCCTCCAAATGGAGTTATGTGAGATTCAATCACGTCACCCCGGTGCAGGAGCTGTAGTTGTTCAGAGGTGGGAGGGATGGGGTTTGATTAAAATTGATTCCGAAATAAGAGCATCAGTTTTGCATATTTGGATCCATGCTGATTCAGCAGGGAACTAATTAATGATTTGGTACTCAGCTGTTTCCATGTGCTTTGATGACCTCACTGGGAAACACTCCATGGAAACAGCCAGCCCTGGCTTGTGTCAGGGAGGAGATGGGAGCACCAGCAGTGGAGATCGCAGCAGGGAAATGGGAATGAATGGCTTCAGGTGGAGCCACAGCGGGCAGACTATAAGAAGCTTGGAGGCACAGGGCTGGCAGAGAAGGCAAAAAAAGATAAATATGTAGGTTAAAGAGGGATGGTAAGGAGTGAGAGGAAATTGGCCAAATCCACAGTGCAATCTCTCCAATTGATAACAAGGTTTGAGAGCAAAGCCTGGCGTTAACGTTTGGAGCTGGGGATGGGGCGGGGGCATGGAATGTCCAGTGCACAGAAAGTGACATTTTTGAGCCAGGTGATAAAATTATATTCTAAGGTTCATAAGGAGTAAAACTAAAGTTTTATTAAAGACATTGGCCTTGTTCATCATGTGTAGCCATGACTGTAATCTGTTCAGCTGCTTTTCTTAATCTGTATCTGTACTGGGGGTAACATTTACCTGGGGTAACATTTTCCCTGGAGCCACTGATCAACACTCGTGGAGTAATTTGCCTTACCTGTATATTCAGGCAAACATGAGTTGACTTGCACAGGACATCCTGCCGTTATTGGTTTGCTTCTTTTTTCATTGAGAGCTTGTGTACATTTGTCAAAGTCATTTAAATCATTGCTTAAATCATTCAGAAGTCATGCTTATGTGCAAATACTTTTTAACATGTTGCATGCATTAAGTATTCATATTTCACAACATCACCTTAAGATTGTCACAAAGTATTAGCATATATTGCTGTAATGTTGTTGAGGGATTAGGTGGTTTATCCAAAACCTCTGAGGGAATCAATACAATTTGCAGGAAAAGCAGGAAAACATCTCAAGATTATCTGTGCACCAGAAGCCTGATTTCAGTTTCTGTGGACCCCTTCTCTCTCCATCTGCTTCTTCCTTGTATTTGACATGCAAGTCTGTTGCTCTATTCAAAATGTTTCCAAATATGTTTCATTTGATATTTTGAGAAAATATATGCTGTCATGCAACTTCATAGGACACAATGGTATCTTCAGACAAAGCATTTACACAAACATTGCAACTTTCTTGACCACCTTTCTAGTTTGATTTATAGATGCAGTGATGAGCAGTGAAAAGTGGCAGCATCATTGGCAGATCAGAGGCAGAAGCCACATTGGGGCGGCATTTAAGGTTGGCAGATAAGGTGACAAAGGCTATGCAGTGCAATGAAATAAGTGGAATAAAATTAATTCCTTGGGCAGGAGAAGCCTGAATACATAGGCATACCCTCCAGAAACAAGCTTTCAGCCAACACCTCACTTACAAAAATCCAGGCTCGCATAGAAGGACAAAGTACCCATGGATGGGCTAATGTCTGTATGTATGTAGGTGGCAGACAAAATCAGGAGAGATCAGGAAGCCCTGAGGGAAAGAGCAGCTGACATCTGTAGTGGTGGAAGGAAAGGGAGTAGGGACCTGCAAGGGGAAGGCAGTGCTGTCAGAGTGGAGCCCAGCAAAATGGTCTCTGCTGGGCATTTTTAGTAAGATGAAGGACATTTCTCAAAGCCTGGGAGGAGTTGGGAAAGGACATGACATGTGACACCCTGGGGGCCTGGATGAGAGATTTAGTTTTAAGCTTCATAAGGAAAATGCAGATAGTGGAGACATTTTGCACAATGGTGTTACAAATCCTGATCATAATTTGTACTCTCTGTGAAAAAAACCAGAGAAAACTGAATCAGTTCTTTTCAGAGACCACCATAAGTAGTGATGATATCCATGGCTGTATTTTACAGCTGTGTATATTCCCTGTTTACAGATATTGCTCAACAGCAAAAACTCATTTCTACAAACCTCAAGCTTGTACTTTCGTACCCAATGGGTTTCTGCCATGGGGAAAATAAATTCTTAATCACTGCTGACTATTCTCCACCTCCTTATTTTGGTTAACATTGTTTATTTTTATTTATGGGCACTCATCAGCGTAAAGTGCTGTTGCCTACAACAGCAGGATTTTTTGGATACCTTAGGATATTTTTTTCTACTTTTCTGTATGTCATTCATAGCATTTTATATTCTTTTTCCATTTGCAAGAAGCTTGGCAAAGCATTACTGATATACTATTATAATTGTTTTCACTGAGAAAAGATAAGCTGTAGTATCAATAATTGATGAAAGAAATATCCACTTTACAGAATTTTAACAAGATTGAAAAAAGCTAAATGCATGTGGACAGACACATAGCTACACATACTTCTAATGCATCACACAAAGCTTGCAAAGGATGTGGTATAGATAACTGTACAAACTTCAGAAGGCCATGACAATAGTGTGTTTTCTCAACCACTTTTAAACATATGCTTCTAGGATGAGATGTTCAACTGCTGCACCGTTAAAGACAGCTAGATCTTATGGCAGGTTAGAAAAATGTATTAATTGCAAGATGAATTGTGGATGAATAAATTGTCTACATAAAACTGGAAATTATCCTGTATGCCATGATTCACTATTTCTGACATGGGGAGCTCAGTTCACTTCAACAGAGTCACACATGCGTTAACTGGCTGAAAATACCCAGCACAGAGCATTTATTTTACCTTCAGCCATCATTTTCCTTTCCCAAAAACTGGCAGGAAAGTTGGAGCTGATGCCTGCATCAGCAAGGCATGGGGCACAAGGGGATGTGGTGCCCCACCACCAAAGCTACCAAATACTGACAAAACCAGCATTGTTTGGGACTTCTCATCAATGCCACTTATGGGAACTGGAAGTTTTTCTGGACTGAAGGAGCCGTACCCAACTCTGTGCTGCTTCTCCTCTATTGCTACTCAGGAGGACTGGGGAGTCAGGCCCAGACTAAGTGATCAGATCCTTCCTCTTAATTACCGAAAATGGCGTTGTGTTGCTCACCTGTGCTCAACACTGTGCTCGCTGCCTTTTGGCTATGGAGGTGGAAGAGTGCCACCTATTTCCTCAGTTCAGCAGCTTTCTTCCATGTCTAAGTTCATTGGTCTTGAGATGACTTACCCAGGTGGAAAAGCTCCGCAGTTAAGCATTGCCATGATTGGAAAACTGTGCAAATGACTTTGGAAGGAAAAGTTTAAGAGAAAAGTTGTAAATAAGTTTTGTGATTGCAAAGTGCAAAGAGTCCAGCAGGTCAGAAATATTCTTGTAATATTAGCAAACTTCACAGGCACTTTTTTCATCTGGTTTTAAATTCCAGATAGAAAAAGGTTAGTACAGTTTAATTTAATCTCCTACTGTAGCAGAGAGAGAGAATCCATCCCTTACCCTCTCACCCGATCACCAGCAATGTAGAGATTTCACTGAACTACACCACCCTTTAAAATGCAGCTGGTTTAGAGGGAGAGGAAAATGATTGGTTTTGCCAAGTATGCTTTTGTACTGGGTGTTGGTAGTATGGTGATAACCCTGTTTGTAAAAGTATTTTAAGTACTTGCCTAATTTTAAGCAGCTGAGTATTGCCATTTTTTTCTAAGATTATCACATGCTTAAAATGAATACATGCTTTCTTAAAATATGTATGGGTTTGGAGGTTTAAATGCGGCCACATTCTGCTGATAGATGTCAAGTCTTTTGAAACAATTTATATTTCTGGGTTTGCCCCCTAGGTGGACACCCATGGAAACATTCTGCTAACGTCGCTTGAAATTCACAATGAGGTGGCAAGCAACGAGGTTACCACCAGCGTTACGGATGCCCGAAATTCAACGATATCCTTTGACAGCTCAGGAATCCAATACAGAAAACAAAGCTCACATCGTGAAAGCCTTGGAAGGCGTTCGTCAGAAAGAACAGGCTCCCACAGCAAGAGAGGCCATTTACGAAGAAGGTCTTCGCAACTGAAAATAAAAATCCCTGATCTAACAGATGTGAATGCCATTGACAGATGGTCAAGAATGGTGTTTCCTTTCACATTTTCTCTTTTCAACTTAATTTACTGGCTATACTATGTTAACTGAATGACTGAACTTTTTTAAAGGACTTTAATTATAACAAGTGAAGTACTACTTGCCTGCAGAGTTTATATATATATTTATATATAAAAATATATATATATGAACTTTTACTATGTAGACCATACTCATGTATGTGTGAATACATGTAGCAAAGAATTGTGTGTACTTAAAAGCACATACCACAAAGCAAAAGTATATGTATGCACACACACATGTACACATTTGTTCTGAGGTTATGGACACTTTAACATAGAACGCACTTCAGAGGAACTTTTTAAATCGAAAGGCAGGTGTCATCAAAACAACAAGCCTTGAGAAAGTAAGTGTTGTATATTATCACTACAAAACTTTGATTGTCATAGAAATTTTCAAACAGCTGTAATCGTGTATAAAGTCAGTATTTAGTAACATTGTTTGTAAATGCTGCCATACACACTAATCATAAAGCCGTAGAGTTACACTGGTAAGTTTAAAATAAGTCATTTATATTGCAGATCCATCAACTACGATTTCATCAAGCCAAATTTATTTTTCTTTGCTAAAATTTCTTGGGTTTAAGTATGTCATAATATGTTTTTTCCCAGTCCTTAATGGGCATAATTTTTAATGATCCCTTGCTTTCTCTTCTGCAGTAAGCAAGCTGATCATGGGAGTGTTGATCTAGGTCTTTAGAGACATATACGTGTTCATAATATTTCAAATAAGCATTGTAAGTGTCCATCAACAGTGAAATGAATCTCTGTAAGTACTGTAAATGTACAGCACATTTTCCTTCCCTTGGACTGGTTCCCGCTGCCATGTCATTTTGAAAGAGAACAGCACATTTTTAGTATAATTTAGCGGAGAATTCAACTACTGTCACTGCGTTCTACATCTGCTGTAGATTTAAAATTTTTATTCCAGTGAAAGCATAGAATATGTCTCAGGTTATTTGCTACTTCGACATGAAACCACCTAGCTGTAGCCTTTTTTAAACATGCATTCACATTATTTAACATTCTTATAACATTGTATGTTAATGTAAAATATATTTGCATAATATGCATATAAGTATTTTTTCTCAATATTTTTCTTCCCTGTGCTTGCTATCGTGACCGCATGCTATGTCATATTTTTGTTTCTGTGATGTTACAACTTTTTATTCTCTAGAATTCAGCAAATAGAGGACTTCCAATACTTTGATTCAGTAATGGAGCATCTTCATATTTTATTTATATACTGAAAGTATATACACATACACGTATCAAGCTAGTGTGCTGCTGTCACAGATCACAAGAGATAGCAAACAGTATGTTTTGTTTCAGCATTACCTATGTTCTAACATATCCTTCATGCAAATGTGACCACTTTGGTTTTCATCCCAATTTGTTCCCTCATCGGGATTCCAACTTTTTTCAGTCTAGTAGATTGTAGTTGTCAAGGTATGCCAATTTCAGATCTGTAAACTTAATTTGTTGTTTATCAGAACTAAACCTTTCTAAAGAAAAGAAGATATATTTTTTGTAAACAGTATTTCTATCATGTACATTCTCAAATAACAGGAAATACAGTAGCATAAATAGATCTAAAAAAAAGAATTCAAGCTTAGCCCTGCCAGTTCTCTGCATGTAGAATTCCTCTGGACATTGATGGGAATTTTTGGCAGATGGAGAGCTTTGGATGCTAGTTAGACACACCTATGGGAAAAAAATGTGTGGATATGCATCTACCAAAAACACCAAAAAGGGATGAAACTGAAAAGGCTGCCTTGGCTCTGTAATGACCGGTGTTCTCGCTAGTACTTGATTTATCTGTGAGTAGAGCAATATTTGTGTTGCTGCCGTGTATGGTCCGTTACTGTTCCCACTCCTGACTATTTGCAGCTGAACTGTGAAACTTCGCTCTGGGCTGAAATTCAGCATAGATGAACCTGGGTTGCAAAGTTTGTGTTGCAGTCCCATCCTCGGGGCTACTCCTTGAACAGGAGCGGGCTCTGCACAGTTGCCTTGCAGCAAAGCTGCAATGCGATCCCCAGCTGGTAGCGTTCACTGTAATCGGCTGCCGGCATGTGCAGGATAAGCACCGCAGTCCTGCTGCATCCTTGGCAGTGGTGCAAAGTGGCTGTAACTGCAGTTTTTAAGCACTGTATCTGCAGACAACTATACAGTATGAAGAGCCTCAAAGGAACCCGTATAGCTGGAGCAGAAAAACCTGGGTTTTAAAAGCTCCTCAGTGTTAGCTCCCATTGGTAAACCGCAATGTATTACGAGCTCTGTAATATCTCTTCAAACTGTGAAGGGATTACAGAGCACATTGTCATCATTATAATCAAAGTAACTAAAAAATTAACACCTTCCCAAAGTACCTACTTGCGGAATTGTTGAAAAGCCCCCCCAAGTTTTTATCCTAATAACAAAATATAATTAAACAAAAAGAAAAAAATTAATAAAACTTAAAAATGGTAGGCTTTAGAAAAATTACCCTAATGAAATGATCTTTGAGCAAGTCTTTCAGTAAGTGCCCTAAAGAACTACCCTGAAAAGTGGGATTCAAGAAGAGAGTGGTCCCACCCTCATGATTTAATCACAGTTCTTTCTTTTCTTCAAGCCCCAGCTCCTAGAAATCGTGTGATAAGGCATAGATCTTCAACAAGAAGAGACTTTAGGTGTGATAGAAATGTGTACTCCAAATCCTACTGAAATCAGTTTTCCAGTGGCTTCAGCCAGGGTTTCCAAGCCGATAGAAAATTACTGTCTGGCCAGAGCAAAGAGGCAATGTGCATTTTCGGGAGCCTGCATGGGCAATAGAACTGAGTCTCTGAGGACTCTCCCTCTCTTACCCTTTGCACAAATGGAGGGCAGTGTGTAACTGCAGCCCCGTTCATGAAACCGAACTCCCCACCTTGCCTGTCATTGCAAACAGTGGGCAGTTGCACGATTCAGCTTTTTCATGAGATTTCCTATTCAGCGATCTTATTGACTTCCATGGGGCCCAAGCAGCTTGAACCTTGAACAGATCCAAGTCTTGGTTTGACTTGAAAAAAAAGCCAAGAAAATCTCACTTAAGGTTAACACTTCATCTTTAACATGCATTTTTGTGCCTTTTTTTGCCAATTCCCTTCCTCCGGTCCCAGCACCACTTCTTACACACAGACACAGACACAGACACACACGCACATAACCATGTGTTAAGAACAGTGTTTGCCTTGACCTCCCATTTTCTGGCTCTTGTCCCTGTATGCTAGCTGCAGTGTGTGATTTTAACCATAGATGGCTTTAAGACTAAAAATTGTGATTTCAACCAAATTGCACCAGAGTAACGTATTTCATAGCTAATTAACTCCTTTCTAACTCAACACTAATATAAATAACATTTACATACCATTTGTTTGTAACAGGCATTAAAAAAAAAAGAAAACTGGAACTATCTTGTGTTATAGCCCAAAGGGGCAATAAACAGTAGAAATATTATGGTGTTTTAACTCTAAGGTGGTTTCATCCCATTGTAAAGATAAACTAAAACCCAGTCTTTTTTGCTTAAGGCACATCTATGTATTTTTGGTATTCTTCAGCAGTGAAAAAAAAAAAGAATAGTAAAATGGAATGATGAAGAAATGCTTTATGAAAAGATTGATGAATGAATATTCATTTATTAAAAAGGATTTAAAGATTAATTGCTTACTTTTTTTTTTTTCTGGGGATGGAGCAAGTGTGATGACTGTGTGTTTGGCTAAATTTTAACGTTTAATTATGTGTCAACTATCATGTAATGTTTAGCCTTACACTATTGTAAAGAAAAAAAAAAAACAACATGAAAGCATTTTCTTACTGACACACAAGTAGCAAAAGGGATTCTTAAGCATTAAACTACTATATTTCCTAGTGTTTTCTATGGTAGATTAAGGAAGAGGGAAAAACTACATCCACTGACTTAGCAAGATTTCTTAATAGCAAACCAGCCTCTCTTCAAGCTGGGGCATTGCCAGTTAAGAGCAGAAAGTTTGTCCTCTGCTTTATATGAAAGCTCTGCCTGCCCAGGAGGCAAAAGAGCTTTTGATACCAAACCAAGATGGTATCCTGTTTATTTGTTTCAATAATCAAGTCATAAATATTTCAAAACCAAACTAAAAAAACTTTCTCCACCTATGCTAATTGTATCAGGAATGCTAACTCTGTTCATTACACTTTTTATTGTTTAGCATTAGTAAGTTATTTTAGAAGAGTCTGGATATGGACAGATTCTGAGAGGGGTTTTAAAGGTCATTTTGACAGTAGTCCACCAAGCCCTTCCGCCAAAACCAAAAAATACCCTTAAGATTTGGAAAGCAGACTGTCCTTAAACCCAGTTGCCATGCTTTGCGTTGCAACAAGCTGTCACACGCTTGCTTAAATCTCATAGTAGTTAATGATACACGTCACAACTTTTAGGACTAGATAAAATATTCAGCGCCATAGATGTGATTGCAAGGCATTTGAAATCTACAGAAAGACTCCCTCCGATTTCAGCACGTTTCTGCTCACTTTCAGCAAACCTTCCCAGATCATAAGTAACATCTATTATCTATTTATTCCAGCCCAGCCCCTATTGTACAGTAGGAAAAATGAATGATGTACCAAGCTTAGTTTTGTGATTGGGAATATCTGGTAAGAGATGTATTTCTTTGTGTATTTTGGAGCTGATGTATGGATAAACATTATCAATTAATTGCTTAAATACTACTCATTATATTAAAGGAGTTCAGCTTCTCATAGAAATTGGCAGTTTTCCCCAAATAAATATGGTCCTATTAGTATGAAGACTATTTCCATAGATGTTGGTTTTCTAGTCACGACTGTCACAACAGCAAACGCTACCTGCGAATAGAAGTACGTCAGACAGCTGAAAACTAAACTAAAAGCTGTGGGAATCCTAAGGCATCTCTGAACAATTTTTGAACAAAGAATGACTCCTAAGTGCCTTCAAACTCCTCCAAATACAGGGTCTGAGCTTTTCTAAAATTATTTCAGATTCTGGGTGTTAAATTTATGTGATTCTTATAGCTTGTGAGGGCCTGACTCTGGACTCAGGCATACACCTTCTGAAAAATTAAACCCTTTTGCAGCTTACCCAACATACAGCATCACTTGTCATACTTGAAAACTAAAGCCATGTGGATGGGATATGTAATAGTACAAAATGAAAAACTACTGCCTCTAAATTCAGCCAGAGTTTAAATTATTGCCCAGTTAACTGAACTGTAGGTAATGCTTAGCGAGCACATATCCCTTACCTTTGCAATGTGCTATGCGGTATGCCTTTGTCCCAGCGTTGCAGCCTAATTTAGATTAGTAGGTTTTGTTCTCCCCTGGAAGCAAGGGGAAACCTAGAAAGTGGCTGCTCAGGCCAAGTTTGTCTCTGTGCTGGCGTACCTCCAGCGAGGCGCAGGGAGAAAACCTCCCTGGGTTTTCCCTAGACAGAGCTCCCCAAAGGCACTCAGGTCCCTCTCTGAATCCCTCCTTGGAGGCACCGATCTCTCTCCTTTGACTCCAGAGGGAGCCTTAGGCTAAATTCTGAATTATCCCCTAGCATACCACCAGCAGTTGGCTTCTTTCAGATGTTATTGCTCCTGCTGCAAAAAACTGAAGATAAAGTAGCTATTATCCTAGCCAGCAGAAGGCACACTGGCAAATGGCATGTGTACTCGGGGCTATGATATATCATGGTAATTTTTAGGTTATTTTTTCTAATATTGTATTTAAATATATTTCAGTTTATGTTCTAGCCTTCAAGAGTTAGCACACTTGCTTCCAGGTGCTGATGCTTTTTATATGTATATACTTGGGAGTCTGGGACAGAGCATGGGGAGTTTTCTAAAGACTTTAAATCCATTCAGCAGTACTCCCCTGGGCATTTCCTCCGTCCTTCATCCATATCAGAGGTCAGAGTTTACAGTACCCTTGCACTAGGTTAGCCACACATCTACAGGTTACTGAGAGCTCAAGTGTGCACACATGTGCTGCCAAGTGCTGACTTGCTCAGCTCTACCATTAGCTCTTCTGCTTGTTAGAAAGTGTCACACAGATCAGACGCTGTATTAGTCGAACAACTAACTGCTGCCTCACACTTCCTCCATCTAAAATGCCAGCACTGCCACTAGAGACTCCATTTTCCCATCCTTTGAAAATTACTAGAAAAAGGGGAATTTGCAGGCTGTCAGGCAATTAAGGACCTCTCTCCATACACCCAGGCTCAAAGTTTGCTTCAGGTTATATATTTAATCCACAGGGAGACAAGTAATTTTGTACAAAATTCTTCATGCCTAGGGCTACTCTTAAGAGTTTGCAGTCCAAAACACCAGTAATGTAGGTAGATGCAAAAGTATTTAAAATTGCTAGCTATGAAGTCTTTCTGTCTTTTTTCTTCTGGGGATATTTAATGTGAAAGGCACAAATAATTGCAGGAGCAGGAACTAGCAAGCAGGAAATCTGCCAGTGCAGGCAGCCTGAGAGCTAGGCTGGAAACAGGCACTTGTGCCCCTCTTGCTTTCAAAGGTCTTTCTTCTTGGCTGAGCAGCTGGAGAGGGTTGATGGAAATTCCCAGCTCAGCTAAGAACAGTCCTGGGACATGACCCAGAGCATCCTCTGGGCAAGTGCTCTAGGCATCTGCCTCTGATGTAAAAAGCTGACAAAGATGGAGGGGAGCCTCCTTGTCATGAAGGGGCTTTGGGTGCCAAGAATCTACCTGTGAGTGGCTTAAAGGCACGGATTCTCCCTAAGCTCTGTATTTCCTGCCACTGCTCCTGGACAGTTGCACACTAGATACGCTGCTTCGCCCTTCAGAGCTAATTCGTCTGCCACTGCAGAGGACACATGGGCTGAATTCATTCCATCTCACATGGCACAGTTATCTGAGGCATCCAGTTAGTCCCTCAGTCACTGTTGACCCTATTTATAATCAACAGGAATACATACTATCGTCCTGAAGGCTATTTAAAGCCCACATCTGGAGTTCCAAGCCAAAATGTTTTAATTCTTTGACTAGCTGCAAAACCAGCCTCCAGAGAAACTTGTGAGTGACGACAGAGGGAACTGTGTGCCCAGCAGTGCTGCTGCACGTTGCTCTGCAGCTGGAGTTGCCATGCTTGAAGTTTGCACATGGCAGGGAGTGCGACAGAGAAATAATGCCAGAGAAATGGAAATAATTCCTACACTTGTCTAGATTTATAATGTTTTGGACTAAACTGTTTCAGTTGCAGATGACTGAAGACATCCTGCCATGCAAGTGATCCCATATCATGATCGACACTGTCCCACTCACCTCCCCTTCAGTATCAGTGACAGCCAACTGTGGGTTTACAACTTTGGCTGGAAACTCAGGACCATGTTGGCTGTTGGGAAATAACTTCTGATTGCTTATTGGGATTGGAAAACTGTGACATGACTTCATTTGCAAATGGGAACAATTTCAAGACACGTTTTTTCCTGTGAATTTAACACTCCTGACTTTGCCTTATTCTAAGCTGGAAGCTACTGCATCATTAACTCATTTTCAAATTACCAGTTAATTTTTCATTAATGTGAAGCACTGAGGTTTTTTATTGGCTTTACTAAAAATACAATACCCATTTGCAGCAGGAAAGTAATTAATCTGTGTAATAAATGCATATACAGCTGCACATAGTGCAAGGTATTAATAGTGAAAAAAACTAAAAGATACCCATAACCTGTTGCTACCACTTGGGCATTATTTAAAATACCGTCAACTATCATATTTGCAAAGTATGCTTAGTTTGTGATGACACTGATCAGGTATTCTATATGGCCAGTTAATATAGCATACTTCCATGTATCTCATTTGCTTTGACAAGGCAGGTTTTGGTGAAACCAATGCTGGACCAATTTCCTAATGACGACACTGATGTTAAATTTCTCTTCATCATCATTTCTTGCAGACCTGTAACTTTCTGAATGCAGATGACAGTTTTGACATTCACAAAGATGTTAGATTTAATTATCATCTTGATTACTTGAGCTGGAAAGCCAGATGCCTAAATATCATTAAAGGTCGAGTAGAACAAATCCTCATAGTTGGTACCTTTCAGTGTTAGAAATGTTGCTTGGATTGAAAGGTGACTTAAAGAATAACAAGTAATTGGAAAATCAAGGGTTTTTTTCTTTGCACAACTCTCTTCCTGCACAAAGAGTTGTTTAAACATTGTTTGAACAAGAATCTGGTCCTAAAAGATGTGGGGATTTGAGCTGGAGTACCAAAGACATGTAAATTTCCTCAAATAAAAGAGAGGTACCCAAGACACCAAGATATATAAAGATCTGATAGTTTTTCCCAGTGTCCCATGGTAGTTAACACTTTATTGTTGAGACACTCACATAAAGCACAGCAAGCCTCCTTTTTTATAGCTAAGAATTTGTCAATATCCTTTACTTTTATGTGCATGATTTATAAATCTATTTTCTAAAGCAATTTGAGGGTTGTAAAATCATACCATTACTTAGTACACAGCTCCTTACGGATTCTGGTTTATCAACTGTTAGGTAAAGAGTGGAAAAAACATCTGCTAATCACTCATTAAACTAGAATAGACTCAAACAAATGACTGCTATTAAGAGTCCTGATCCAAAGCCCATTATAGCCGACAGAAAAGCTCTCGGAGACTTTGACAGGCTTTGCATACTACCTGACGTTAACATTAGCCAGACTGATGGAAAGTTTGTATCTTAATTGATTACATAAAATTTAAGAAACAAAAAAAGTCGTAATTTAAGATATCTGTGGGAAAGATCAAAATACAGTAGAGGACTGAAACCATTGCAATAGCCACAAGGGATAGAAATATGTGCGATTTTAGTTCAATCAAGTACATTGCTACTGGTAAGGTGACAAACAGCCAGGTTGTGGTTTTGTTTGTCCATGAATGTCCACAAAACCCAGGCTTGCCCCTTAGCAGCAAAATGCCAAACCAAATAAAAAACCTTCAAACCCCCAAAAATGGAAGCAGAGCACATCTGGCAGGTCAGACAGCTCTCCTCGCCTCCAGAGGCAGGCTGATGTCCTACTGCAAGAGATAGGTATTTTAATTATTTTTTATTAATACAAAGTTGATATCATAATGTTAATAGTGTTATTGTTATTTAATAATAATAATATAGACATATTACTTGCTTTGTTGAAAAGGAAACCTTACCTAAGAGCTGATCGTGTTGAACCAGGTTACTGTAGCCCAAGCTATGGAACCTCTCTGCTTAGGAAGCGAAGAAAATTTGGCCAGAAACTGCTTTCCACTGTACAAAAGTGAAAACAGGGCCTGATTCATGTCCTGCTTCCTGCCCACTGACACCAGTCCGGCAGTCTGATGGTGCGTTACGACAGGTTTAAATGAGGACAGAGAAATTGCGACAACCAAAAAGGATGAGAAACCTGAAGGAGGGAAGGCAAGGGGGGAATACCCTCATGTTGCCAATAATGTGGCAATTTTGGAAGAATTTCTGCATAATATTTAGGTGGCCCATTTGGAGTTCAATGCTGGCTGGCGTGTCAAATGATCCTGAAAAGCATATTTAGAACCTTCAGCTGTAATAAGAAAGACTGTTGATAACCACTGAAGCACCGTTTTCACAGATATACACCTTTTTCCATTGTAAAGTGATTGCAAAACATGAAGGTAAGAGCTTCAGGGGACTGTCTGGATGAGGGTCTGATAGCTAGCTGTGGAAATTTTCAGTGCACTCAGTCCTATTGATAGCTGCTAGCTAACAAAAAGGCTGCCAGAAAATCCTCCACTCATTTCCATTTTCATTGGCTTTTTTGAGAGCAAAACCTGTACATTTGGAGCATCCTGCCTTGCCAAAGCCAGACAGCCCTGTCACTCACTCCTTTTCATGCAGTGATCAGGCTCTACCGTTAAGTCCCAGAGATTGCCCCAGTGGCTCCAGCTGAGAGGACGCTGCAGACTCTGCCACTCAGATGGTTTCAAAGCTCTCCAGGCTGAATGTATTTACGGCTGATTTTTTCCCCCCTTTTGTACTTTTGCCAAAATTGCCCTTTAGCTCAAATAGCCCTTCTCCATCTGGTATTTACTCTTTTGATATATTTCTAGAGAGAAATCACAACTTTCTGCACCTTCCCTTTGCTGAGCTAAAACAATTTCAGCTATTTTTAGTCACATCGTGCTCTTCTCTCCCTTGACCACCATCTTAGTCTTTCTCTCACCTGTTGCAGAAAAAAAAATAACAACCCTCTTTCTAGAACATAAATGACCAAAATATTATATACTGTTCCTACTGTCTTTATTCCTCCTGATCACGTCCTCTCTTGTGTTATTTGGCCACACTCTCCCAAAAACTGTTGTCGCTCTCTTCCCCTGCCCAACTCTTAGATCATAATTTATTTTCAGTCCTCTTTTGCGTCCCCAATTCTCTTTTCCCTGTGCTGTCCATTTGCCTTCTGATGTCAGGGAAGGAATTCATGTTAACACATATTACAGGGAAGGAGAAACCCCGAATTAAAGGTGAAGGGAAAGCTTGCATTTCATCTCACTGATAAATAACGGACCAAGTCTTCTGTACCTTTCATCCAGCTTCACCGACAAGGCAAGAAGAGGTTTTGAAGCACAGAGAAAACCAGATATCGACAGGTGATGGGTATTTTCCAAGGTGCCACATTTCCTCCACAAGGTCCTGGGGCTCAGACCTAACACACCTCTGTTATGATGTGGGCATTAGTGCTGGCAGGAAGAGACTTTAAGCACTGAATTAACTCAGGATTTGAAACTGAAGCCAGCATCTACACATGAAGCCAGTTGCTCGGGACGGGGCTGCGGCAGACCGCAGCACCTACTCTCACCAGCTCCGCTAAGTGTAAAAACTGCTCACAACTGTCGCCCTTAATAACCACCCGGGGAAAAATGGCGGCGACGGCAACAACCAAGCACGGAGCAGAGCGGTGCACTATGCTGATAACAAATTGTTGGTGTCTCTGGCTGCCTGGCGCGGGTCGTGCCCTGCCAGTGCAGCCAGCAGCCTGCTGGAGCAGGGCTCTTTCAGAAAGCCAAAGGAGTTTTCCTGCTGATGCAGAGAAGTGTTTTAGAGAGGTGTTTTAGAACCCACCACCAAATACAAGCTGACATTTTCTAAAATGACTAAAACTGCTTGCCCTTTCCTTTTCTTTTTTCAGTACTCCACTTGCAGGGCTGCACAGAAACCTGCTTTCCAAAAGGTCCCTGCCAAAAATCAGATCCCATTCAAGCCCCAAGACAAGTTGTGATCCCACAGCCAGCCGTGACCTGCTGGTTCTAGTGAGAAATGGGGATATGCCTTGTTTGACAGGACAAAAATTGCCTGAAGACAAAGCTAAGGACAAAGGTCGTTTAATAGAGACCCGATCCATGAGCAGCTGTTGAACAAATAAATTCTGTGTCAGTCCTCTCTATGCTGAATATCTCTTACTTCCCAAAGGTGTCATGGACTGTCTGCTTGCCTGGGTTTGGGTGCACCAATGCTCAGGACGACCTGGAGGCACCGCTGTAAGGAAGGTGCCAGTTTTGGTACTGAGGGCTGAGGAAGCTGGGGAAAAGAGGTGATATTTATTTGCAGTCCCACTCTTTTGTATCTCTTTTTGCCACACAAAGCCTCAAAGACTCTGTCTTTGTCAACAATACAGGTGGGGAAGATGGGGACGAAAGCATCTGGCCTCAGCTCCCCTTCCTAGGAGGGCATATGCTTCTAGCTCCAGGGGAGCTGATGGATGTCCACCCCTAGAGACCTTCATCTCCCTTTCATCTGAAGGATGATGAGCTGCTGGGACACCATCCCACACTGTGTGCCAGGAAAAGCCTCTCTGTTGCTCTGAGGCTGCTCTACAGCTGATCTTTATGGTGCCTGAAAAGATGCTCTGTAAAGGGTCAAGTGCAATACCAAGAGGAATTTGTATTATTAAATACATATCTTGTTTGGACTCCAATTCTTTTAGGTTTTCCCATTATACTGTATCAAGGTTGAAAGCAACCCTGAAGAGGCAAATGTTGAGTGCTACACTAAAATTAGTTCTCATCAGAGCTGTTACTGGAGGACAAGAGGATTATTTATGTTTTTTCACATAACAGAGTACTTGTCACAGCTGCAGTTGTGGGCTTTTTTAATCTAATTGCTGACTTGAAATGCAAATGACTGTAAAATTTCACAGACACATTTTAAAAATGCAAATTGCATGTGATGACAAAGTAATTTTCATGTACTATTTTTCATTGCTCATAAGTAGCATTTTTTGTTTGTCTGGGGATATTTTTTTTGGAAGCTTCCCAGGCAGTTAAAATGCCTAGCTTAAACTATGGAGATACATCCTCATATTGACAAATACAAATGCATGTAATATTAGGGACATACTTAGCACATATTGAAGAACAAATACATTACAGATAAGCATGCTCTCTGCAACCTTAATTCCCATTGCTGTATATGAGTTAATGCAGTAAGTTGCAGGTCCTTATCTGTGTGATTTTTTCCTGCAGTATCTACATACCAGCGTGGGCCAAAGTTTTAACAACTGTCTGGCTAAAAAAGTCTAAATATTTGAAGCTGGTGGGGCTGCTTGGATGCTCAAAACCTTCAGTCAGGAGTCTGAAAATGTAAATCTGCCCTCAGGAGCACGGCTCTTTGATGGTGGGGTTGGGTGTGGGTGTACAGTTTGGACCAGGCAGCTACTCCATGGTTGCCTGCAGCTGTTGGGTTGGATGCAGTGATGCTGGTGGTCCCTCCCCCTTTCTATTTTTAAAGATCTTGGCCTTTAATGTTTGTGCTAGAGTGTAGCTGTGTACTTGCTAAAAAAGTGGGATGAATCCCAGTTGTTGGAACAAATTGCTCTTGCTGAGAACAAAACCAATCAGTTATTAACATAACATGCCAGTAGGAGGCTTGCCAAAGTTGACTTAGGCCTCCAGGCGATAATGCTGTGCAAATAGCATTAGATTGCAACTAAAAGCCTGAAACTGAGGAACAGGAGAATTGCAGAGCAGATGTGTAGCAAGCAGAAAACTAAAAGAAGAGGAAGACATAAGAAAGATCTGTAACAACATAGGAAGTTTGCGGCTTCGCTGCAAGAATACTCTGAAAAATGAGCTGGCATGTCAGTGCCACAGTTTTTGTATGCACATCCAGTGTAGCCAAGAGGGACTAACTTATTTTCAGAGATGGCTGCTCTGCAATTTCTCCAGAAATCAGATTACTGGTGTCTGTCTCAGGTGAGATATCCAATAACAGACCCCTAAAATTGCTTACTACCTTAGCTGAGATCATAAAAGAAAAACCAGAAATCATTTGCAGACAAATGTAAACTCAAGGTGGATCAAACTACAGCCTTGTTATTCGCAAATTATCATGGAGTTTTGCACCCTCAAAATTTCTGTTCCTCCTGAGGGATGGGAGCTGATACTCAGATTTTTTTTTAAGGTTTTGTTCCGTGGGTTCCTTAATACACAGCAGTGCTTAGTCAGTGGATCTAGGATATTTTAAAGATATTTTTAGGAGTCTTAAAGAAGGATTTAGCTTCTGCTTGCTGAAATCTGATATATACACACACACACAGGCAGGAACACTCAAAGGGAGTTCCTGAGAAATAACTGCACTGAGCTGCCTGTGATTTTTCACCAAGTGGAGACAGCATGAGCTTAAATGAAAGCAGAAAAACCATGACTCTGCAGCTCTTCATAGAGTCTAACAAATCCTTCTGAGAGGCAGAGCTTATGAGCTTGACATGCCTTCCTTGTGGCTCTGAGACGGAGACCCAGCCGAGTATCTCTAGCACTGTACAGCTCTGTGCTGTGCCAGCACACAGATTGGGTCACCACTAGTTCAGGCATATCTATGCCATGCTCCATTGCATCATGTAAACATGCTCCTCATGTCCCTTCTGTTACTCTCTGAATGGTGCAAATGTACAGTATAATCAGTTGCATAAAGGCAGAGGTATAAATAACAACAACTGATTAGGAGAACATTGCAATTAATCACAAGAATGCAGGCTCGATGAACTCTGTTGTCATTTTTAATGAAGCATACATTATAATTAGAGACACCAAAGGGGAATTGTCAGCCCTTGCCAGTGCAGAGATCTCAAGTACAGGAGTACTGCATCAAGAGCTTGTTCTCACGCCTTTTGTTAGGCTGTTTGAGCCTGGCAAACGTCACAAACCATGAACTGTGTCTCAGTGATGGCTAGAAAACTGAGCACAGAAGAGAAGAAAGTGAAAAAAGAAAGGAAGAAAAGTAAGTCCAGACTATTCCTTTATATTTCTGTAGGGCTGCATATGGTTCTATAGGGTCTACAATAATTGTGAAAGTAATGCAGAAGAAATGCCTCTGTGACATCCAAATACAGACTTGTCTCAAGGGTGGGATACCAAACCAAACACCAGCAACTGAAATGTATTTCCCTTTAATATTACTAAACTGATACTGACATTCCTAGGTTTACAGTAGAGGATATCGGAATGAACAATTCTGCACACCCAACTTTGAAGAAAAGCAGTGTCTGCACAACTCAGCTGTGTGTGATGGAGTCTGATACACACAATCTAAGATATTAGTTATGGTCAAGTTTGGTGATTCTTGATGTGATTAACTTATGTAATCCACATACAAGGTTAATTGGTTTTCCCACAGAAGGTTCCTATTTTCTCTAATTTGATAACCCATCCATTCTGTGTACCATCCATCAATGTATACTTTTTCAGACAGTCTATTCTTCTGTGGATCATTTTTCCCAGATAATCTGCTTGTCTGTGGAACATCCACCAAATTTTGTTTTACTTCACCTGCAGATTAACAATAGTTTAAGACATAGTAACTTCCTGGTATTTTTCCAAGTGTGATTCAGGATAGATTTAATATATTGTTGGTCACACATAGATTCTTCCTTTAGAGTTCCCAGATTCCTCAGGGTTCCTAGAAATTAGACTTACATAGCTATAGGAAATCAGGCACAGTCAACATGGGTTCATAAAAGGAAAGTCCTGTTTAACTAATTTGATATCCTTCTATGATAAGGCCACCCAGCTTGTGGATGAAGGGAAGGCAGTGGATGTAGTTTTTCTGGATTTTAGTAAGGTGTTTGATATTGTCCCTCACAGCATCCTTCTGGACAAGTTGTCTAACTATGAGATGAGCAGGTTCATGGTGCGCTGGGTGAAGAACTGGCTGAACGGCAGTGCTCAAAGGGTTGTAGTGAATGGGGCTACATCTGGCTGGCGACTGGTCACCGGTGGCGTTCCTCAGGGTTCAATTCTAGGGCCAGTTCTGTTCAATATCTTTATCAATGATCTGGCTGCAGGAGTTGGATGCAACATTAGCAAGTTCGATGATACCAAACTGGGAGGTGCTGTTGATTCTCTTGAGGGACAAGAGGCTTTGCAGAGGGATCTAGACAGATTGGAGTACTGAGTTATGATTAATTAGATAAAATTTAACAAGAATAAATGCCAGATTTTGCACCTAGGACAGAGTAACACCAGACACAAGTATAAACTGGGAGAGGAGTGGCTGGAGAGCAGCCCTGCAGAAAGGGATCTGGGGGTGCTGGTCGCAGCAGGCTCAGCGTGAGGCAGCAGTGTGCCCTGGCAGCCAGGAGGGCAAACCGCACCCTGGGGTGCATCGAACACAGGATAACCACCCTCTCAAAAGAGGGCATTATCCAGCTGTATTCAGCGTTGGTGCAGCCTTACCTGGAGTACTGTGTGCAGTTCTGGGCCCCACAATTTAAGAAGGATGTGAAGGTCCTTGAACGTGTCCAGAGGTGGGCAACAAACCTGGTGAAAGGGCTGGAAGGAATGTTCTATGAGGAGTGGCTAAGGACTTTAGGTTTATCTAGTTTGGAGAGAAGGAGGCTGAAGGCAACTCCATTGATCTCTACAGCTTCCTGAGGAGGGGACATGGAGGGAGGTGGTGATCCCTGCTCCCTGGGATCCAGTGATTGGACACATGGGAATGCTTCAAAGCTGTGCTGGGGAGGTTTAGACTGGACATTAGGAAGCATTTCTTTACCGAGAAGGTGGTCAAACACTGGAACAGGCTTCCTAGAGAGGGGGTCGATGCCCCAAGCCTGTCAGTGTTTAAGAGGCGTTTGGACAATGCCCTTAACAACATGCTTTAACTTTTGGTCAGCCCTGAAGTGGTCAGGCAGTTGGACTAGATGATCGTTGTAGGTCCCTTCCAACTGAAGTAGTCTAACAGTATATATGCTAGTATATAACACTGCTATACTATTTATATACATATTTACTGTATACACAATATAAAAATATATTTGTATATGTATTATTTCACAAATTTATATTTGTATTTATATTTCTAACTTCTTATTACTAAAATCTATCTAATTAGGGCAAAGTTATCAAACTTGCTTACCTACATTCGATTGTTTTCAAGCTACTACACCTCAGATGGCATTTCTAGCGGACTTTCAATCGTATTTAAAAGACATCCTGACATTCTGAAGAATAGGGAAGTAAAGCTACCTCAGGAGTTCCATGAGACAGCTGGTGGTTTGGTTTGTTTAGTCAGACAATATCTGTAAGTCTCATACACTAGTGTTCAGAGGAAGCAGAAGATTGTTGAGAGGCTGAAGTAAGAGCCTGGCAGCATAGTTAAGTGTTTTTTTCCCCTTGGTGATTACAACTTGCATGAATTGTGACACACACTAGTCTGAGCTAGGAGGGAAATTTAAGAAAGCTGGAGAATAGAAAAACAACACTTTCAAGAGCCTTCCTGAATATTTATCTTGTTTGGGATATATCTGAGATCATCCTTAGGGTCAAAGACTCCTGTGCATCTAATTCAAAAAGTTAAACATGGTTAAGTGCTTTTTTTCCCTCAGAGGTTCCCTTTCTTCAATTATGTATCTGAGAAGAGCCATCAGGCATCGCCCAGAGAGATTTTTTTTGTAAGCAGATGTGAGGAACAGGAACAGCACAGTAGTGAGCATTGTTTTAATTGAAAGGCAAATAAAGATCATAGGTGCACACAGCACTACTTGAGAACCACAATACAAAAGACCACCTACCATTAATCTCCCTCTGAATTTTAAGAACTTCGGGCACGTTCATTTTCAATTTGGTGGACAGCCCAAACTGAATTTAAGCAGGAGGGTCACAAATCTCCTGCCTTTACCTGTTGGCATCCAGAGGAACTCCAAATTGTAATTAGAGAGAAATCACATCTAAAAGAGGGAAAGGAGGAAGATGGGATGCGCCATAAAGAGAAAGGTGGATACAGGTAGTCCTCTTGGTCACAGGCAGTCATAATGCCTATCCACACAGTGTCAGGAGATACCGCCTGGCTGTACTGACCTCAAGAACAATTTTGGAATGGGCTTCTCACCCAAACTTTGGACTCCTAAATACCTACTTGTAGATCAAGGGGAAGATGGAGAAGACATTTAATACCATTGAGGCAAAATAGCATTTTTTGCCATTTCCAGTTAATGTATTTTTTACAAAGACATTACACAGAATTTTCCCTCTGTGTATGTCTCTCTCCCTTTTGCACACATGCTCTTCTTACATAACTTGAAAAGTATAAACATCTCAACAAGTGGAAGATCCCAACAATACCATGGGAATGGTATGAGTCTGCTCCCACTCAGCTGAAGTGAGTGTTGCTGTTGCTATTGTTGTTTTCTGTCCCCAAAGTGCTCTTCACCTGTGGTGGCCCTGAAGAGGAAGGATGCAAATATATAGAGACCCTTAGGACCAACAGACAAATGACCATATGGCTACATTTTGTAACTAGATATTAAAATTGCTGGTTCAGAAAATCACTAGCTTCCACAGCTCATGCACAGTTACAGAAGAATGTGTGACAGCTTTAGGAAGCAGTGGCCAAAGACTTCTCCACTGAGAAAATGCTGTCTCCATGTCAGCATATCACCACTGACTTCATTGCACTCGCAGTTCCTTTACGCTCCTGTAACTCAGAGAAAAATTAGACCTAGTGGGGCAAGAATATAGGAATGAAAAATAAAAACAGCAAACAAAAAACAGATGACAAATCACTGAAGAGACCAAAATGTTCATCACTGATGTAAGAGAAACAGCTGTTGTCCAGGTTATCCTTAAAGTACAGATGGCCTGAGCTTCCTCTTCATCTGGCTTTGATAAATTACAGAAAAAACTGAATTCACTGCAAATATAGCAGTGTGAATTCCTTGTGCCCTTTTCCAACATTTTGAAAATTGCCCAACTGTGTTACACCTTTGTTACACTGCTGCAAAAGAAAACAATTATTCTTTTTTGGGATCGGAGCAGTCTGACTGAGCATTTGATGCCCACATTCTCAGGGACATCCAAGGAAACTCTGGACACTGGTTAGGGCTGAGGTTGGGCCATTCATGATGCAAGCATCAATGGAAAACACTTGTGCTTTCAGTCATTTGTCCCACTGGAATAAATAACTTTCTTCCACAGCAAAACCAGTACCCAAAGGAGAGGCTGTGCAAGACTTCCCTAATGAGAGTCTTCTGCTCTCTGTGGAGTGGGGCTTTGTAACAGTGACTTTCTGCAGTTTCTCCTTACTCAATTAGGGCACCAATGATCTCCATCCTTTATTTTCTTGCTATTGATGTTATTGACAGGAGTGAATGTGATTTATTTTTTGTTTTGCTCTTCAACAGTCTGGAGAATGGCCACTTGACTGCAACAAGTCACATAAGGTTTGAAAAACATAATGTGCCTCTCTCAGTTTTGGTTCACATGTTTTGTATCTCATCAAAGTGTGTCAGCGTCTGAGACAGGGGGAAGGAATCACTTCTGTGCCTTCATCAATTCACAGAGGAGCTTAGGTAAATAGCTTAGAGCAGATCCCTGACTTCTAGCTGGAGAGATGACCACCTCACCTTCCTCACTTTGTCCCAGTGCTTGGCACAGAGTGGGAAAATGGCCAGTAAACAGCATGGCTTTGCCTCGTCTTCAGGCACAAGAACCTTCCTATAAATACATTTCCAACAGTCTATTAAAAAATGGATTTCCAGTTCTATCACAGAATTAGCAGGTAATATACTGCCTCTGAGATCAAGACAGAAGCTGGGCATGTGCTTGGGTGCTCCTAAGCTACCTCAGCTGGGAAGAGATGCACAGCATCCCCTTGGGGGACATTTTATAACCAAGTACTTGCCAAGACAGTCTCTCCTCTGATACTTCCTATTCTCCTTGGAGGAGAGGAGGGAAGAGGGCAGGGTTCAACTGGTATTTGTTAGGAGTTTAACTTTATTTAGGTGCTTACACTGTTTTCCTACGCACTGTACCTAATCTGCAGAGGCAAACTTCCTCTCAAAGAACAATTTAAAGCACATTAGTGACTCTCCTCTTATTTGCCCTCCAGACATTCCTTACTTGCTCTGTTTTCTTCATAGGAAGCTAGGCTTCAGACTCAGACACCTGATGGTAGGTATTTGTATCTCTGAAGCTCACTTCAGGAACCCACTGATTAAAAATGATCTATCAGTTTCATAAACGCACTCCATTCCCATCTGTATCTATAGCATATCTGTGCCTTCAGTGATAGATGGAAATTCAGTAATTATTTATCTAATAAGTTGTGAGGCCATAAAGGCTAGAATACATCTTACTGCAGAGTATACAAAAGATTTTACTGTATAAAAGCAATTTCAAGATTTGACTGTGCGCAATATTAAAAACGTAAAGAAGCCATCTGTCTTTTCTTCATGGAGAACGGTTTTGTGCACTGTGCAGTCATTAATGATGCATACTGGAAGAGTTTGCTATACTTCTTCGAAGTGAAGCTGGCACTGTGCCTAATGGAACACCAATTACGGTTCCTAGAGGTCAAAATGCTGTGGAGAAAGATGAATGAGTTACCTAGCTACAAACAAACATTACCACATTCATGCATTCATGGTATAGAACAACGCAAACAGCAGAATGCGAAAGCAAAATTTTTTGAGAAAATCTTCTGTGCCCTCTCTCTTCATAAGCATGTTTTTAGCATAGATACACATATGCCATTCACATATATCCCATATAAACTAGTAAGTAGTGTTCCATTTATAGTTCACTTGAGGAAGCTGATGGAATAATGTTTCATTATACTTGTTGACATAAGCTCACACACATACGTACACACACAGACTGTGTATATAGACTTTGTAGAGGTTAAATTCAAACATGTGAAAGACTGAGCAATAAACACCCAGTTTAAGCAAAAGCTATAAACTGTTTAAAGGGCATTAATGCTCCAAACTCTTACAGCACAAATAGATGTCATTATGCAGCTCAGTGTATACTGCCTCTCATTAACTTCAGCACTGGCTTACATAGAACTCATGAAGTTAAAATAACACTGCTATCATTGCCAAAAAAAGCACCATGAGCTGGGAAAACTCAAATTTTGCTTATGTAATTTGAATGTAACACCTCTCCTCTACTGTGTATACCTTGTGAGAGAGTCCTTACATGTTCAGACACTCTTTTTCCATATGACACTGGCAATATTTAGTATATATGTCATCACAGACTGACTTGCACCTGCTTCTGACACAGCTTATCTTCAAGATCATTAAGTCTGCAAACAGCATTATTTCAAATCATTTTTTTTTACAGTAGTTTTGCATAAAGTCTTCACAGCTTTTTGAAAAACACAAATAGAGGAGGAACCCAAGGTTCCTTTAGGTACCATCCTTTTGACACAGGTTTGGTCAATCCACAGGGCTGGCATTTTTAGTTGTTTTGCCTGGGGCTGGCGGAGGCCCCCACAGCAGGAAGAGCCATGTCCCCACCTGCAGGGACCTCCACCGGACCCGGTAAGGCTGTTGCATTTCACAGCTGTATGTTGACAGCTGGAGAAGACTGACACTCGGAGTTTCGGATATAATTCTCCATCTCCTTCCATGTCAGCCCCAAACCTAAAACTATCAACAGGTTTTTACCTTGAGCCTGCTCTCTACTCACTGATCTCTTCATCTCTACCTCCTCTTCCCCATCCTTACAGCAGCCACAGTCTATTTGGCAACAACACCGCTGAATTGGTCTCTATTTCTGTGAGGTCCCGCTCCCTCTTCCCAACTCCTCACCCTGAGATACCCTGTCTCCTGCTCCAGGCCATCAGTGTTCTCTGCCCCAGACCCTCTTCCCACCTCTGGGGACTACTCCCTGGCTTCAGGCCTCAACTTCCTCCTCAGTCTTAATATCCTTGACTGACTTTAACTGAGTTTATATATGCACCTGGAGGGCTCTAAGGCTTGTGCTTTCTGAAGGAGAAAGCATAACAAAATCAGGGTGTATCATTTTTCCTCAGAAAACGAACTCACAAATAATGTGATAAACTCATGAGAATTGGCAGCACTGAATACTATACATTGCTGAAGGCCCCTGAAAGTCACTAATACTCAGTAAATTATTCAGTAAAATACTGAGTATTACATTAATACTCAGTAAAACAGACCACACTGAAGAATTTTGTGAGCTGGCAAATACACTCCCCCTCCATCAGAGGAAATAACTCGCCTTGCAGACAGGACAGCAGGACCTTCTCCCATACCTCACTCACCCCTCGGCCCAAGTTTTGGAGACTATTAAACCAGCCAGCTGAGACTAAGAAGAGGAAAGGAAATGCTTTAAGAAGAGCTACAGTAACTTTAGAGGACTCAGTATGACATGAGGAAGGGATCACATTTGTCTTCTTGTTTCTAGAGGTGTTTGTAAAGCCTTAGAGGAGTCTGTTGTGCCTCCAGCAGTTATTTGTCCCAGTGATGCAGAGCTGGGCTCTTGTTCCTTTGAAGCACATGAAGTCTTAAAGAAATGGAGCTATAAATCTTTATTCTGTTGCTTGCTTCTCCACTACTTTCTGAGGAAGAAATGAGTTTCCAGTTTAATTTATGACAGGGGTGAATAAAGAAAAAATTAGGAGGACAACAATAGGAAATAATGTTGTCGTTTCAGAAGGAGCTGTGGATCAAACGGAACAAGGTTTTTGAAATTCCCCTGTTTCTTTCTTTAAAAAAAATCTGTTCTGGTGCCCTGCTGATGTACACCTGTTGAAGTACTGCTCTATCATTGTTGGTGGTTGAGAGGGACTCACAGGAGCACAGGAATTTGAAGTAGGAGAAGGCAAAGAAGTGGATAAATGAGGCTGACACCAGCAGGGGCTGAGAGAGGAGCTGAGCTGTAAGATCATGACTCTTGGGGCTAACCGATGAGCCAGGAAGAAATGGCAGCCCAGGAAAGGGTCTGGCTTCCTTTGCTTGCCTCAGAAACTTGGAAACATGCAAGAAATTATGTCTTTCAGGCATAAGGAGAGACATATTTTGAATTTCAGGGCAGAGAGAGTATGTGTTCATGACTAATCTAGTTACAGACAACCTCCATAAATGAGACGAGTCCTGAGGCTGAACAGAGAGAGGCAGCAAAGGAGATAGTATCCATCCTTTTGAGATGGTATCTACCCTTGGGTTTTTGACCTCTTCTTTAACCTGTAACAGTTGGAGGTCAGCTCTTTTTCCTGTGTACTCCCTCAGATTGTCCCAGGAAAAATACAATCTCCTCCTTAACTCAGATAAATAAATCTTGACTGGCATATGTCCATTTCCAGTGATTTTGCCTAGAGGCTGTTTCTTGGGAATAGTGCAACACTGACTTTTATGCCTACCTCAGTTCATCAATGTGGCTAAGTCCCACTGTCCAGTGCTATCACTTACTTGAAGGTATCCAGCTATGCTGCTTTCTTATTACCAACAATATCAGAGGAAGAATGGCTTCACGGTCACGTTAAATCTGAGCAAATATACTGGGGGCTGCCACCTTCTGCTAGGACTCTCTGGCTGAAGGAGGAGCCACCCCATGGTAGGGTGGTAAAGGCAGAACTGTATGGAGAACCTGAGGAGGAAGACATAGAGGAACAACCTGGGATCCTGAGTGTGTCACTGTGGCTGTGATGTGCAATGGTTTGGGAACGATTTTTGTCTTTTTCTCAAATATTTGNTTTTTAAGTCAGTTTTCTCTTTTTTGCTTCTTTTCCGCTCTTTTCTCATGTCATTTGGACCATGGTACTGATTTCAGCTTCAAGTCACAACAAAGGTAGTCTTCAGCTTCTGTAATTTTGATGTATGGCTTTTCAGGGAGCTTCAATTTAAGATTTTCTAAGGACCTTGAAGAAATTAATGCTCAAAGTCTATAGATTCAACAGACACCTAATGCAACTCCATATTGCAGCATCCCTGCTGGAAACTTGTGGACATTTGAAGAGCTTGTTTCAAGACTTTCCTCTTTCATGTTACACCATTCAGTGCACTTCTACTTTAGCCCAAAATGCTTTCTGTCAATATGAAATACAGCTAATCTTTCGCAGCATGTGATATACCTCATTTGGTGATACCTTATCAGTATTACTGTAGAGGATGGGTTTCCACTGAATGCCTAGAAATGGACGATCAGTCTAATGTATCAGACTCAGTCCTCAGCAGAAAACACCTGGGGATCCTGGGACCCAGACCAATATAATGCGGTCTCATCTGAAATCTGATTAATAAGCTTGATGTCCCTGTGAGCTGGAGGCTTGCACTTAACAATGACTGGGAGAGGCAGCTAGAAGTGAAGTGAAGCAAAGCATGTCTGACCCTGAAGGGCACTATTAAGTATTTTGGTTTGCTTCCATGAACATCAGAATGACAGGATGAAATATTTTAATTAACCTAGCTTTTGGCTTTGCAAGCTTGGTCCAAACTTTTTCTCTCTTTTAGAAGCAAGCTTGCTCTCCATCCATACTCTTCCACCAGATGTCTCTCCCCTGACCTTTCCCAGGCTAAAGTAACTTTAGCAAAGGTAGAAAAATCTACCTTGGCAGACAGCTTGCACTGCTAAAAATAATCTCCCCTATGCCCTGAGCAGGTGGGGCAAAGACTATTCAGAATGTGTACATATTGATCCTATCATTCACATGCCAGAAGTAATTGCTCACTTTGAGCATGTTTATAGATCTATACTAACTCCTGGTTTCCTCACAACATGGCAGGATTGAACAAAGTCTTTCATAAATCTGTGTAGTTTCTGGAGCACATGGAGAGCCACAGAAGTTTCTGTGGCAGGTCTGGCAGAAGCTGACCACCTGGGACAGATTCTTCTGATGGCCAGTGCTACCACAAAGCTTCACAAGCAGCTGGAGGGGCAGCAGGGACCCTGTAGATGTGCCCCTCTGAGGGCTCACAGGACCGCTGACATGCTAAGCACAGCAGTTTGCACTGCAGAGATCGTTTCAAGCAAGTTTTCTTCCCCAGTGCTTGTTTATTCAAGGAACTGTGATCCTAACCTCTCCTCCCTCAGTTATTCTCCAGGTTCAACCATGGTTTCCTATGAAGTTTAGAAACAGTTGGAAATCTAGAAACAGCTTTTTTTTTTTTTTTTTTTTTTTTTCAAAATCTGTGAAGTGTTTACAATTAATTGGATTTTATTCTCATACTGGCTGACTTCTGTGAAAGGCAGAAAGTCTCCTGGTCTCTCCATTCCCCACACTGGACTAAAACACAGTTTTCTGACATTTTTGTAAATGTGGAGCAATTAGCCTCAAAGCCCAGGTCACTCTGGCTGTGTCTGCAGAGCTAGATAAAAGTTGGACAAACACTGACTCCTGGTGCCGTAGCCAAATGGAAGGTTTATAGTGCCTTTGCAGAAAACTTATTTTGAAGACAGCCAGTCTGAGGAGGTCAAAACAGGGTTAGGGAATGAACTAATAGCTAAACAAAAAGCTTCAGAAAATATTAATTTAAATTGACTCCCTCCTTCCTGTATGCATGTTTGCATGGTCATGTACCTATGGCCAAAAGAACCCTGTTGTTTTGGCATTAAGATAACAAGTTTTCCTACTCTTGCTCTCCTCCTTTGGCAAAACACCTAGTTCTCTTGGGTAATGCATGACTCCGCTCCTGTCTCACTGAAAATGCTTAAAGCCACAGTAACAAAGTCTCTTGTGAACCAACTAAAAACATGTCGCTTGGCATGTTTGTTCTAACCCACTGAATCGGCCTTTCTTAACAGGGAACACGGGGCATAGTACCTGACATGTTGACATGACAGGTAGCAATTAGACAACACTAGGACAACTGCCAAAAACGCTGCCTGCAACTGTGTGACCACTGAGGATACACATTGTTTAATCAGTAATCACAAAGCAGGAGCACCTTGAACATTTAATATCTTCATAGGTTTCTCCTCCCTGCCAGAAATGCTTATACACCGTGATCTAACTTCTCAACTAACTGAGCTCCCGGGAGAGGTTTTGCTGCAGCTTATAAGGTAGGATGGAGAATAAAGAATTTACTTGCCAACTGCTTGTAATTGTTTCTGAAACACAAAACACTAATTGTTCAATTCATAGCTGCTGTGGCTGCCTGGGAGCACTGACAAGTGGGGAACCACAAGAGGTAAGGAGATGACAGGTGACACTTTGGTTCAGTTGCAGCCAGTGCACTTTCTGCCATTGCTTTTAATGTGCTGTCTGTAGGAAAGCCAAAGAGCCAGGAAGGCCCAAAATAAAAATCAAGAGGCAGCAAGAGAGCCAGGTTTAGGGGCAGGTAACCCAAGCAATTACCCCTGGCCAGGTCTGTCTGGGAACTAATTAACCTCAAGCAATTCTAGTCATTGAGTGTGGGAGGAGGGAGGGGTTTGCACTTTAGTCTATGCCTGAGGCTCCGTAAGTGTAGCGTAAATGTAAGTGAAGGGGTCAAAATATTAACTAAGAAATTAGATGGGAGAGATTTAGAGGGGTTTCCACCATTGCTGTTTCCAGAGCCCAAGAGATCCTGGCACTTGTCCAAAAAGAAGGACCTGCTGACCTCAAGCCCAGCAAACTTTTCCCCTACCAAAATGATCAACGATAAATAATTCTTCCCTCAAGAAATGCAGCCTTGGTGTGATGAATTAGTATCAAAATACTTGTTGGGCACCTTGCAGTAAGGGAGGGAGTGTTGCTAAAATTTTGTATGAAGAATGGTATCAGGTGAATTATTGCCAAACATTGAAGAAAAACAGAAGGGCCAAATGATCTCATGCTTTTATATCTTACCTTAAATTACCATCTTCTGTTTTCCTGTTTAGACAAATGTGGCATGCTAACAGTGTGATAAGGATGAAGGTGGCTCTACTGACAGAAGGCTTACAGGGACAGACAGGTGGAGAAAAGGACCAAAAATGCAGAAAGAGGCCAAAGTATGTAGTAGTTCAGGTATACATGTCATCACTGAAGGTGCTCAGATATCCCCCAGTTTCAATCACAGTGCCACTACAAGCCAGAACAGCTCCTAATATGGCAAAGATGTTCATGTGAAGTACATGGTCAGGAGACAAAATGGTGAGTGTGTTATGTGTGTCAAGTATATAACTGCGCTTTGACGCCACTTCTTAGTAAATACATAAAGCAGTGGGGCAGAGTATTTTATGCCAAGGACACAGGGCTGGGAGACCTGGGACTCTAGCAGCTGCCCACTTAGGTTGTAACGGTAATTGCTTTAGCAGCCATCTGCCAAATGTTGTACTGTCTTGCTGCTCACTACCTTGCCCAAAGAAAGCAAATGTGAGTGGTGGTTCCGGTATTGTGTTTGTGCTGGGGGAACTTAGGCAGACACTGAAGGAGAGGACAAAGTTTTGGCCTAGAAAACCACTGAACTGGAGTGCAGGATGGATGCCTACGTACAGCAGCATGTGCTGTCTTGAGGAGGAGACAGCACAGGGATTGGAACTGGTTTGCTCACAAATATCAATCAAGACACAGTGCGAATATAGAAGGATTAGGAGCCATCATGGCTCAGACTGAAGTCCAACAAGCCCAGGATGTTTACTCCACAGGTAGTCGAGAGCAGAAGAGTAAGACATGCAGATGGGTATCTCCCCAGAAAAGTCTTCCAGCTCCAACAACCTGAGACTGGGGGACATCCTGAGCAAGATGTGGTGCCTGTAAGGGCTTTTCTCTCATTAATTTTTCCTGCTGCTTTTGGGATCAAAGTAATCTTAAAGGATTTATCATAGAATCATAAAATACTTTAAGTTGGAAGGGACCTGGTCCAACCCCACTGCGGTAAGCAGGGACATCTTCAACTAGATCAGGTTGCTCAGAGCCCTGACCTTGAATGTTTCCAGAGATGGGGCATCTACCACCTCTCTGGGCAACCTGTTCCAGTGTTTCACCACCCTCATTGTAAAAAATTCCTTCCTTATATCCAGTCTAAATCTCGCTATTTTAGTTTAAAACCATTACTCCTTGTCCCATTGCAACAGGCCCTGCTAAAAAGTTTGTCCCCATCTTTATTATAAGCCCCTTTTAGGTGCTGAAAGGCCGCAATAAGGTCTCCCCAAAGCCTTCTCTTCTCCAGGCTGAACAACCCCAACTCTCTCAGCCTTTCTTCATAGGAGAGGTGTTCCATCCCTCTGATCATTTTTGTGGCCCTCCTCTGGACCCACTCCAACAGGTCCATGTCTTTCCTGTGCTGAGGACCCCAGAGCTGGACGCAGTACTGCAGGTGGGGTCTCAACAAGAGTGGAGCAGAGGAGCAGAATCACCTCCCTCAACCTGCTGGCCATGCTGCTTTTTTACGCAGCCCGGAATATGGTTGGCCTTCTGGGCTGTGAATGCACATTGCCGGGTCACATCCAGCTTTTCATCCACCAGTACCCCCAAGACCTTTGCAGGGCTGCTCTCAATCACGTCATCCCCCAGCCTGTATTGATACTAGGGTTTGCCCCGACCCAGGTGCAGGACCTTGCACTTGGGTTTAGGGATGTGTTCAGTCTTCCCAGTATTTATTTTTCCAGGATGGTTGTGCTTAACCTTCTTGCAGCACAAGAGGCAGAGCTAACTGAAATATCATGGTGTACCATACAGTCTTTGTGACTATTTTAGGCCGTGTTAAAACTATTATCACATTTGAAGAAGTTGAACTTTGAGGATCACAACATCCTGAAGCATTGCACATTTGGATTTATTTATAACTTGTGCAAATTTGTACTGTGATAAATGTGTGACTGAAGGAAAGAGCTGAGGTAGGCAGAGGCATTTTCTATATCTGTCTCACAAATGAAGTGTTGTATATCTCTTTGTATGTGATTAACTGTTGCCTGAACTCTTATAGAAGACCTATAGCTGAAGAACTGTGACGTTATTATATATCCATTTAATTCTACCTCAAAACCGTACACTTCCATTGAAAGTACCACACAACTTATCTGAAGCTCCACAAGTCTAGATTTCCTGTGGCTTTTCTTACTCTCTGGTGAGTATAAATTTGAAACTTTAACAAAAATAAGTGTGTTTGAGCAGTTTGGGAGAACAGAGAAACAGGAGTAAATAAAGCATGGTATTTATGGATTTACAGAGCACAGATAGAGTCACTTCATAGTGCAAATAGGAGCTTGTTCTGCCTCAGCTGTGCTGAGGACCAGAAGGCTAATTTGTGATTCAAGTGTGCCTTTGTTACACTGAGGAGTGGTATCTTCCCAGGCCAGCATGATGCACCACATTGTCACATTATTTGCCTAGAGTAACAGCAAGTCCTCTTCACGAGTCTCCTGGCTGCAAGATAATATGTAATATTTATGGTCACAGGGTAAGCCTGGTGGTTTTGTGATGCCTGGTCCCCTATGCTCTCACCCGTCAGACCAACTCTGCTTGTGTGTCTCAGAGACCTGCTTGCACTATTCTTGATAGACAGTTGATACAGTTGATTCCAGATATTTTCTTCTCCCCCGTTGCCCTTTTTCATTCTCTTATCAGGAACTAGAAACTCAGTTTTCCTGACTTTGCAATGATCTGCTCCAAGATTTCCTCAGATAGAAAGCAATATCTTAAACTTGACAGCCAGGCACAGGGGTGCTGTGGAAGCAGGTGCTGTGGAAATACACCCAAGCCAACATTGAGCAGCTGCTTTGCTGATAACTTACATTGTTGTGCTCCCACTCAACACCAGAACAAGACCCTTCCTACATACAGTATGAAGACCCCCACCCATGCATCCCCCCCTAAGGAAAGCAGTTACTGGGTTATGAAATGTGCTTTTAGTTAGTTTTGGCCCACAGTTTTCATCACATGACAGCATTTCAGGCAGCTACAAGAAAGCAGGAATTTACTTACTAATTTACTTAGACATCCATCTTCTCCATGCCTGTTATCCTGGAGGAAAACTGGAGCACTGTGTTGATAGAACAGCCCCAAGTCTCGCTCTGCTACTCAATCAAATTTGTCAATCAACTCACATCGTAGTAAAATTGAGATGTGCAGTGGTAAATGGAGAACAGACAGTACACTCAGGCAAATGCAGATTTGTGTGACCAATCAGTTAAACTCCTCTCTCTTTCTACAGTGATGAGATAGCTTCTCTTTGTTAAGGGAAGCCCCAACACCAAATAGCATTGATGCTTCTCTTGTGTGAGGGCAGGCTTTTTACATGTCCCTTCTGGTTTGATGGGGAGTAGGAAAGAAGGGGATCCTTCTGGCTGGTTGTGACTGTTTTATTTTTAATTGCCATGGATTTAAGAGTGAAACAAATGCTGTGATACTGTATTATGATTGGTTAGATCATATGCTTGAACTAGATATGTAAAAAGAACTGCCTGTGTGAGGAAGGGGCAGAGCTTCAATAACTGGTATTCTGATAAAGCTTATGCTGTCCACACTCTACACTGATTTGGTCCTGCAAGGGATATTTCTGCAATTCAATGCCCACTTGAAATAATAATTTATTTCATAAATCAGTCTTCTAGGTTTTGTTTGTTTGGTTTTTGTTGTTGTTTTTTTTTAATGCACATTCTCTTCGAGAAAGCATACAATGTTCAAATGCCCAAGGGAGGAAACACTTAGACTGGGACCACTAATAGGTCTATGCCTAGACTTTCTAGGGTTAAGAGTGAAGAACCCCAGATTCCTGCTATAAGGGAACTCAAATCTCATTCTGCAAGGCCTGGAGACACCAGATGTTTATGCTTAGGAAAGCTATTTCAAGTTATTTGTGGAGGTCTTTATGTAAGGTTGTGCTTATAACTCACATTTTCCTTTAGAAGTGAAAGGCTGGAGGAAGTTTTCATAGTTCTGAAAACATCTTATGGTTACATGAAACCAGCAGTTCCAATGAAGATGCAGCATTACAGATATGTGATGGTAAGTGCTAAATTTCTTTATAATCATGCTGGATTAATTTTGTTGTTTGTACTGAATATTACAATGAAATCCAGTATCTGATGCTGTTGAGATAAATTGTTTTGCCCATGGATGAAGTAGTTTTGTGATCTATACCCAAGAAAACTTTCAAAATGTGTTTACTAACCAGCTTTGCTGGATCATGGCTTGAAGATACACACGCTTTACAACAAACTAAGGGTAATTTAAAGAGAATGCAAAAGCAGATGCAATCACCCTCTTCTTCTGGGAAATTAAAAATAGATCTTTTACCTACTCTTAAAATATTTCAGGTAGAATTCAACTATACCACATGACAATAAACCCCATACTTACTGTTGGTTGTCTTAATAGAATGATGTTTGTTAAAATGGCATGATTTTATTAGGAAAAATATTTTTGGATGAGTTGCTAATTTGCACAGATATTGTGTAATAATACACATGTCCTGAAGGTCAGACTGCATTACATATGTTCCAAATAGCCTGAATCCATCCTGGCAATATTACAATCAGGAGAGTTCACTAATTAAGCTTGTAGACACTGCTAGATTCTAAATAATACTACAGAGATACAAAACAAACTCTTTGAATTAAAGCCACTTGTGAAACAAGTTTTTGTGTCTAAGAGAGCAAGCTAAAAGTCACTGTGATACATCGAGTATGTAGTCCTTACAAAATCCAAATAGTCCTTATTATCTCCCCATCATTAACATCTACATAATTTTCATTCTCATAAGCTATTTCTTAAGCACTGTAGGCTCTCATTTTCTGATCAGTGAAGCTGACTGCATTCAGTAAAATACCATCATGCTCATGCTTGGGATAAACTCTGCTCAGGTAATGAATAAAATGTATTAGGCTGCTACTGTACTGATTCCCCAGAGAACGCTCATGGCAAAGCCAGCATCCAATTCACCACTCTAAACTTGCAGTGGCTTGTAGCTATTACTAGTTAGAAGAAAAGCCACAATTAACTTGCTAGTTTTAACTTTTACTTTTGAGTCTTTTGGCGGTCAGATGCTGCCCCCCAAATTATTTGTGTAAGAG
>VYZV01021611.1:139821-203468 GCA_013401275.1 Pandion haliaetus | reverse complement strand
AAAATCCAATGGGAGGGGGAATTAATGAAGAACAATTAGAAGCCCAAATAATAATTAAAACATAAAGGAGACAAGGTCATAGCTCTACATATTCACTTTCTTTGCAATAGATAGAATTCTGTGAGGGCACCAGTCCATGCATGTGCTAGGGAACTGGGGAGGAGGATTTCATAGACATGGCAACTGATAAAGATGAATAGTGATGTGGTCACTGAGAGTCTTGTCGTCCCCCCGAAAAATGTTCTTAGTCCTGCCAGGTGACTTAATATCTGTGTTGCCTGTATAATCTTGTGTACTAAATATCTACATATATATTTTCTAGCCCTCATTGCCATAATGTTGATGCCCCTTACAGCAGTATATTCCCATCTCCACCCCTACAGTGTCTGATGGTGAAATGAGTCAGAAGGACCTGCAGGTTTTCTAAATAAGGACATTTTGCACCTTTGACTTTTTAACAGTAATAAAAGCTTCAATTTCAGCTGTCCCAAGTACTTATGCCAGTATTGCTTATGCCATTCCAGGAAGTATACCAATATAGTTGTATTCTCATTTGGGCTTACATCAGCGTATCTATACGTTGCTTTAAAAAAGTCCCACAGCCATCTGGCAGTAATCCACAGTGGTTAGAAAGCCCAGTCATGGAAGAGGACTAAGTCTATCAAGACTGGGATATACAAGCAGAGAACAAAAAAACCCTAACCCTTTCCTCAGACAGTTTGCACACTACATGCAGAAAACCAGCTAACATAACAGGTAAGTGAAAGAGCTGTACTGCAAAGGCACTGGAGGTATTGGCTCCAGTGCATCAGCAGGCTAGATGTTGTCATGGTTGTTGCTGTCTTCACAGAGAAAAAGACTCTGAAGGAGGGACTGAATGACAATCATGATGTAACTTTACAAAGGTTTACAGAGGACTGTGGAAAATGTGGGTAATGCCAAAAGCTGAAAAGAGATGCAAGAAGTCATCAGAGTTGAAATGGAAGGGCAAAGATACTAAGATCCTTGAAAGAGATGACAAGTGGCCTGTGTCTGCTAAAATAGAAAGGAAAAAAAGACAGTGAAAAGCTTCCAAGACAAGAGTTATATGATCAAAATTAATGGCTCCTAGAACAGCATTTTGCAGCAGCAGTCTGAATGGATATGCAAAGAGAGTGATTTGCCAAAGCAGATGAAAACAATTTTGTACTAATAAAGATGTAAGATAGTGAAAGCCTGGATGAGAGTCACACTGTGTAAAGGAACTTTTGCAGAAGGAATCAACAATGTCACACCATGGCCAGAATGTGAAAAGCTAGAAAATAGAAACACTACAACTGAATGATGAGCTGGCAAGATAGTAGGGGTGGCCACAATGAGTCAGAGAAAGATTGTCATGGAGGAAAGAGGTGTGGATCCACAGCTTGGTTTTAACTCTGATAAACCTAGCCTAAAGGCTGGAGCTTCCAGATACAAGCCTCAGTTTTCAAACAACATGCCAGCTATGTGCAGTCACACGGCACCTTCCGCAGAGGAAGAGGCCAGCTGTTCACTAGCGGATAAGATGTAAAGGCATTTATTCCAGGTGTTGTTGAACAGACAACAGCACAAGAATGATCAGGATTTGTTAAAATAAATGCATATTCTTTTTACTGTGTTTGTGCCTGAGATATTGTCAGGATGTGGACATAGTCTATTAGACCATATTCACAGAAAAGCAGGCTGTGACATCTAATTATCTTAACGTGTGGTGAAGGGTAGATTGTACTTCCCTGTACAGAAATACTGCAAACAGGCCAACTACAGAAATTAAAGGAAACTTGAAAGCAGGGTGTTTGCCTCAGATGGAGGTCATACTAGCACTATTGCAGCAGTACAGAGGGAGAGAGGTACAAGAAGGGTAGTTAGTAGAGCAAGAAATAATTCAGCATAGGGTAGAGTCACTGCAGAGTACTGGTCTCAGCTGATGCACCCACATTGCTCACCCAAGGAAATTCTGCTGTGGGGAGCAAACAGTCTGGCTGGTGCTCGACTGGGGAAAGTGTTAGTAAGTAGGAATGACGAGAGAGCAAAGTGAGTGCAACAGACATTATGGGGAAGAGAATGGGGGGAGCTTGGGCATACAGGTATCTGAATAGCAGACAGCCATAGCATCCAGAGTATGATCCAAAGAGCAGCCTGAAATATATGGCTGCAAAATCCATCAACTCATGGACAGGAGCAAAGAGCTGTGACAAAGTCTCTTTCTCTGACACTGTTATTGGTAGTTACTGGTACAATTACCACTGACAGCAAACTGATCAGTTAAAAAAATCCTTCTTCTGGGAGAGTAGGGGTTGCTAAGAATCGAAGGCTTTTTGACCAAGTCTCCTCCTCAATAGTTATGATTGAGGAGCAAGGGGTAGAAGGGTTATTTACTGTTTTTTTTTCTTCCTCCTCCTCCTCACAGAGCTGGAAGTCTTGACACACATCATGCTCACTAGATATGTTAGTGGAAGGAAGGTCTGCAAATGTATGTAATCCTTTTTTCTTAGGGTTGAGCCTAAATGTCCTGATCCTCCTTAGTACCTAGATGATGACTCAATTTATTGAGACATGAGCAACCATGTGCTACACAAGGGTTGGACTTTAACTCAGATGCCACTCCTAAAGGCACTGTTGACTCAAATCCACACTGAGCTGTGGCTAACAGAGACCATACAGATATGGCTACAGTGCCCTGCCTGCTCCTGGAAGGAGACTGTAGTAGAGTAAGGATCTGCTGTTAAATGGCAGTGACATATCTAAAGAGATTATGGGGTCACCAGGACAGTGTCTGCCACCAAAAAGGCCTTAGGACTTGTAGCTTTTCAGCCTTTAAACTTTCCTAACTCATCTGAGCAGGTAAGCAGCAGGTGGAGGGACAAAATTCACATTTACAGATTACATATGTAGATGGGAACAAGAACTGCTATGCTCAGATGAATCCAAATTTATGAGGTTATCTGTTCTGCTATCACACCAAAGAAGTGAAAATAGTTATTTTTCTTCCATTTTACCTTTCTTTCGATAGAACAGTGTTTTTAATAGATTGCACTGAATCTCCAAAATCTTTTCTGAGGGATGATGCTGACTTCAATGGCAGGACTTTTCCTCACTGTCTAGCTCTAAGGTATTTCTATAAAGAAGCAAGCAAAATGAAAAAAAAAAAAAAAAAAAAGGGCTCAAAGTATTTACTAAACACTGATGGGAATCAAAGCTCTCAAATTTTAATTTGATCAGATTGTAGACTGTAGTTTAGGGAAATAACTTATCTCAGTTTTATTTTCTTGATAGACTTGGCAAGTAAATCCTGTAATTTAGTGGATGTTAAACAAATTTATTTAAAATATCAATCATACTAAGCCTGAACTTGCACACACAAACCCACCATTAACACAATTACAGTTGTGAAAACTGTAAACATTGCCATTTAACATTAACTTCCTAACAATCAAAAGATGGAAATGTAAAAATTAGCTTCCAAGTTGTCACTCACAGAGCTACCTTTGATTCAGTCTTTTGTGGATACCTTAAATCATATTTCAGTGTTGATTATAAAATACATATTGAGACAACCTTCTAAACATTCCTTCCTAATGTGCATATAAACTGCTTCTGGTCTAAGCCATCTTTTGACACCCATAAGAGCAGTTCTAGGGTACTCTTGCAGGTGTAATTTAAACAAATCAAAGGTCTTTTTAATACCATGCCATCTCCAAGCTGCAGAAAGTCATTATACAATAGCTACTTCTTCCTAGTTTCCCCTGCACTCTGTCCTCCGTAGTTGAGTATCTGCCATTCACTGGGGGATACAGACGCTCAACTTTTGTCCACCCTTGCAGTGTTTGCTCCCTCTGCATGCTCTCCAAAGGGAGCAGATGTTGCAGAGAGGATCTGGCCCCTTCCACACAGCTGTGGAGAGTTCCCAGAGCAGCAGAACCCTCTGCAAAGGGAAGCCAGATTTGGACATCCTGAAATATGGGTACGTCCTCTTCAACCCCATCCTGTCTTTTCAGTTCCACAGGGATTTCCTTCCAGTAGGTGCACAGCTGGGCTAAAGGCTGAGTGAAACCTAATATGTGAATATGCAAATGCTTGCTCTAAAAAACCCCACTTGTCTAGTTACTAAGATGTGGATTTACTGTTAAATCAATATTTCGTGGCAGCAGTCTCTCTGCTGAGTCTCTGTAATTTGGCATGGGATTCTTACTGAATGAGACTTTGTCACTTCAGTGATGGTGTCCGTTTTTACATCATTTCAAAGCAATAGTAACCTGTGCAATTGTGCCAAAATCCTATTACATTTTTCTTCTAATATACTTCAATGATTTATACATTTCACTGAAAAAGTTACAGCTTCCTTTTTATTAACAATAAATCTTGTTTGTTTTCATAAACAAAGCAGACTCTGGGAATGTGAATACCTCATACAGACAAAACCAATATAGATTGTAACTGAGAAAAGTAAAAAAAATGCTTACACACACTTTGCTTTTCACATAACTGTCTCTGTATTGCTATACCTCCCTGGTGTACAGCTTGTGGGGTGGAGTGCTCCCCACTGCTTTTGCAATTTTTCTGCTGAGAAACTAAAGTGGCAAATCAACCTTCAGTACCTTGTGGGAATAGGAAGCTAAGAAATGCTACTTTTGAGAATGACCCAAAGTATGAGTATCTGCTCTCTGGCCTGTTTGAAGGCTGGAACACCAGAGCTAAATCCCCAGAGCTAAGGAAGCATAAGAGCTACTTTTCTTCAGGACTAGCAAAGCAAGAGGCTAAGAATAAATACTCCCTTGTGGATGAGGTGTGTATGCTATGTCGGACTAAGACACAAACCACACTGAAGCCTGGGCAATGATTACCTCTCCTTTCACAGTGCTGTAAATCTCGAGTGTTAGAAGGGAACTTTTGTGTTAGACACCTGAAGATCTGAAAAGAAAAAAGAAATGTGAAAATGAGTGACATTTCACAGAAACTCTGCTTTCAAAACATAAATATCTCTAACAAAACAAAGGCTGTGAGCCTGTGGTATTGTTCACAATTCTGATAACCAGGGTGAGGGATCCAAACCTGGCACTTCTTTTTTCTTGGCAACCTGATTTCTCCAACATTGCCTTTTTGACGTTCATTGACACCATTAGAGGCCACAAAGTCAGTGAGGGCAGGTGGCATCTCATCTACCCTAGAGGTGTCAAAGTTAGATGACTAAGCTTGGTCCAGTCACAGTAGGCTTCTTTTACAGTTATTAGAGAAAAATGGGCACCTCCAGAGATGGTTCACTTGATCTCTCTTGGACAACTATTTTAAGATAAGATGAGTAATTTCTGGAGGCACTTTTTTCCTTGAACCAGCTTTAAAGGTATTACAGGTGTCCAGCTTAGATCTTTAGCTGCCAAAGTTGGGGTAGTCTAACTTTTTCAGTAACTCAGCCAGTTTACATCATTGAGGATTCAGCCCACTTAAATCAAATATCCTAGTAGGAAATAGGGATATTAATATTAAATATATGTTGACTTTTTGCCTTATGCTATTTCAAACCAGAGTAAAACCATTCTCTTCACTTTAGCATTATTAAGAGGTTTCTTCCCCAACTCACCAAGTGTAAGCATTGACTTCAGGGAAAGCTGAATGAGTCTCCAAACTCCACTGCCTGTGCTGAATTGGGCTTGGTCCTGTCACCTAACCATAAGGAATCCAGTGACATTTGGGAAAGTAATCCTTATGGGCTGTCGGATATGACACAACACCTTCCTAAGTTATCTGTCTTAGAAGAGATTCATGGCACTCTACAGTGGCAGCCAGATAAATTTGAACATTTCAGTAGCCCCTGGACACCTATTTTTAGGGAACCATATTCCACCTCCATACTCTGTCACTGCTGTCTCTTCTGTTTAAGCAGCTTTCAGATGCCACTTCTTTGTTTCTGAAAAAACACGTGAGACAGCCAGGAGAAACCTAGCAGAGAACAGCATGTTCTGAAAGAAGTCAAAGCACAGCATTGAGGAGCAACATCTTACTACAGGGAATCCTGAGGTTTTCCCTGTTCATAAACACGTGCTGCATTTCAGGGCATGAGCACAGCAACATAGGCTCTTCTACCTGTCCTGGTATATGACAGGCCACGCTGATGGTCATAAGGCACAGCTTGCATTTGTTCTGGTTATCAGCTAAATACATGACATAAATTAAACTGCTTCAATCCCAATTCAATGTACACCAACTGAGATGAGCTTTTTTCCCCATCATCAGGAGACTCTGTCATGTTCTCTTCACCTTTATATTCACTGTTTCAAGGATAGCTTATGAAATAAGTATGTATTTATCTGAGAGGGAGGCTCAGTACTGTATTCAGCCTTTCTTGGTACTCCTCTTTTTCACACATCTTTAACATGTGAAATGCTTTATGCTTTCTCTTTACATGCTCTATTATGCCTTCGTATTGACGCATTTTGCATTCCTTCTCTACCTTAATGAAGCTTTTTAGAGCAGGAGATTGGCCTTGAGGAAGAGTCCTCACTTCTTTTCAGACTCTTCCTGCTAATCCCCTTTCTCACATATATTCATTGGACACAGCAGCTTCTGTGAACAGAGCAAGGCAATGCTAAATGTGGGCTGCCTCAGTTAGCTGGTGCGGTGTATTCTCCACTGAGGGTTGAACGTCTCAAGAAGTTAGGAAATCCCTTCAGATTTAGTGGCAAAGAGGAAGGCTACCAAATTCTGTTTCTGTGACCTTGTAACTCAAGCTCAGGGGCACAAGACCGGTGAAGCTGACAAGTAGATAGACCCAACAGACTCCTATTTCTTGATGGTTATGTCCATAATTTAAGATGAATGGCCAAGATTTTTTGAAGGCAGATTTTCAATCTCAAGATGCCCTTAGAACGTCTTTTGATTTTTTTTATGATGGGGGCACAAGGTATAAGATTAGCTTTCTGAAAATAAACCCTTCAAGATGTTTCTAATCAAGGCACAAACATTCTAATCAGGCACACAGCACAAGGCTCATTTTAAAAATATTTGAAAATACATATGGCAACTTTAGGGCAAGAAGACAAGGGTTCAGATACCTCCAGGTGGTATTTTCTTTGTCTTTTAAATACTTGTTATCTATGAATGCAATAGAAAACGACTTTGTTGGCAAGTAGTGACTTCAACTGGTTTCTTAACGGGATTTTTCTGTCTTTCAGAGAGTATATTTCCTTTTTCTATCTCATTCACCAGCATATCCTCAGCAGGTATAAATCAATAGAGCTGGAATCATATTCCTGGAACTATGCTGACTTCTGTCTCTTGGGGATATGCTCTACAGCCTCTGAAACTTTAAATGCATAGAATACAGGGACTTCTGGATTATTAAATTAATGGGAAATATAGATTCATTTTGGAAGCAATACAAATCCAAAACGAGAGGCAGAAATCAGAATCTGAAAAGCTCATGACTTTCTGAAATGATTCATAACTCAAAAAACATGATCAGTTTTCTTCAGATTCTGTTGAAAGTTTTTTTCTTTCCCTAGGAAATAGAACCATTTTGTAAACTGAACTTGTGGGGAGATGGATAACTCCATCTCTTCATAAAAAGAAAAATCATTCATAACTTGAGGAAGATTTTTGAAAGACAACGTTTAGAAAACATTTTTCAGAAGAAGCTTTCTTTGTTTTACAGAGGTCAAAATACAATTTGCTTAGCTGTGAGAAGAGAGTAAAGAACATAAACAAAATGCAAGAAGTCTGCATTTTTTTACCTTTTTTTTTTCCTTCATTGCCTAGTGACAGTGACAGAATTGGGTAAACCAGGACTCTACACATTAACTGGAAAGAAAAAAATTACTCTGTGACAAGTTCCAGAATTGTTCTCAACTGGCAGAAAAGTGAAACAGGGGGACTGGATTCAAAAAGAGAAGGCCATTAGGAAGGGACTGAAGCAATGACTATCAAATAGACTGAGGAGTAAAATACTTCATGTACTGATGTTTGCTAATATCATGCATGTCACTTGAAATAATGCTGACATCCATGTACAGAAAAAGGCACAATTCCAATGTGCAAGCTTTGCCAAATCACAAAGATCAATTTTTTTATTTTAAGCCACAAGAACCCTACAAGACATTTTTAGGAATAATCGAATAACTTTTCTGTGTGGTGTTAAGATGCTTAACTTCTTAAAGATTATTTTAAACTATTTGTTTTAGTGGAATGGTTTACCTTAACTAAAATGCAAACAGGTATTTCTGCAGTCCATAGTTAACACTCAAATCCTTTTTCTTTCTCCCAAATGGTTACTCAAATCTTGGTGAGATTACTTACATTTACAAAAATCAGAAACACTTAGTATTTAGTGCTTCCATAGAGTTGTTCATCTTGAAGGAGGACAGCAGTTCTTAACTCTCAAAAAATTCTTGTGAAAAAAAAGTATATCCTTAAGGCAATGAAAAGTAAGCACATAAATTCATAACGTGCTTTCCCATGAGAGCACACTTTCAAAGCTCTCCTGCCAAGTGTTCTTACTGGAACAAAGTTAAAGTTTTTGTTGCATGTGTTCTCAACAATCTGAAGAAAAGTGGCTGAAATGAGGGGTAAACTGGTCAGATTTGCATTAATAGACTTGAGAGACTATAAATTACAACCCAAAATGTCCTCTCATTCACATACTGTGACTGAGTTTGCAGCTTGCTCCATTACTGAGTACCAGTCTGGGGATGGTATCACAGCTCTTCAAAGGTGACTAAAATGCAGCAACTGTCAAAGCAATAAAATATTTGCTTGAGCGTAATTGATGACTGTTATCCCATTAACATAAATGGTATGAAAAGTTTCCCTATTTTTCGGAATTTACTAGTGTGTCAAGTCAAAAGGGAGGTGAGGCTGCCACGGTAAACCTATGTTCTGTCTGCCCCTTCAAAGCATTATTCTATATTTGTGCTGAATAAAAATAACCTCTTCAAATTGTGATTTCCTCCTCCCTATTTTAGCCCTAATTTCTTTAAAAGAGAAGTGGGATCTAGCTACAGAGGTATAGTGGAAGATCCAATGAGAAAAGTGCCACATAAGATTTTTTCTGACTGATCTAATTCTGCATTTCGTCATAAACCTCTTCAAAGGCTAGATATGGGGTAGAAACACACGCATGGTCAGTGAAATCAGGTTCCTAAACTCTTCTGTCTCTATTTTCTGGATGTAGTAGAGGGAAGGAAGAGACATGGCAGAAATCTTGTTGTAGGATCTCAGCAAGAAGAATGGAGTAGAAAAGTGATGACTATTCAATGACAAAAACTACTGGAAAATAGTTATGCAAGCTACTTGCCAGCTTCAAACCCTGTAGTCAGCAAGGAAACACTTCCATAAGTAGGCTTAGATATGGAAGTCCTAGGTGCCTCCCTGGCTTTAATCAGGCACAACCATTCCTTTGCTTCCAAGACAATGCAGAGTCCAAAGAGCAAAAGCCTATGATAAGGGCAGCTAAATCCACAACTTGCTTATATCCCTGGGCAACCTGAAGAAAAAGAGAGTCCCTGATACACAGGTCAGATGACAGTGGGCTATGAGTTGCCTATCTTCTTCATCTCAACTGTGCGGCCAGCACAGGGCTGCTGTTGCCCTTTGAGTCATGTATGTATATATATTGTACAGAAAGATAATAAGATGAGAGTTGCCTAAAACTACAGGGAGGTCTTTTTAGAAACACGGCTTCAAAAGACTGAACAATGGCTTCTCCCTGACCTCAAGGGCTGGGACAGAGCTAATGAGGGCAGCAGAAATGTCTGCACAATACCCATTGTTAAGATGAAACAATATAAATTAAAGAAATGGTCAAGTTTAAAACCAGCAAAATGTACAAAGTAAGATTTCGGTTCCCTAAATGCCTGGCAGCCAGGGCTCGTCCCACCCCCAACCAGGAGCAGGGCACTGGGGGCCACCGGAGCAGCCCCAGCCCCAGGCATCAGGCACCTCTCTGGGGATGGGCTGAGGCCGGGACATGGCCCCATGGGTGGGCCCATCTCGGTGGGGCACATGGCCAGGCAGGGCAGGGCTGTGGGGACCTGGAGACTGGCTCTGCCGTGGCATCACTGGGGCAGGGGGTGATGGCCCCAGGGGGCTGACATGGGGTTCTGGGCCCTGGGCAGGGTGGGGGGAGCCCCAGGGGGCTGGCAGGGACAGTGAGGTCTGTAGGGGCACTCAGGAGCCTCGCGGTGGCCCAGAAAGTGCAAAGATAAAAGAAACCAGGGTAGATGCTGGCTGTGGTCTCCTTCACATTGGTTTTTTAACTTCAGTTTTCTGCCCTGGTCAGAATGCCTGCTTGACAAGAATAGAAACATGAATAGAGCTTTAAAATGAAATGTATTGTGCATCTTTTCAGTGAAATTGCATTGTATTGTACAGGTTTTGTACAAAAAAGTATTGTACTTTTTTTTCAAGAAATAGTTCTTGAGAAAAGGCTCCACCTGTGAGAAGACAAGTTGTCTATCCATGATTTTTGGTTTTGAATTTATATAAAGATAACATACAGCTTATTTTCACTACCATTTGATGGTTGCCTTTTAGCACTCATGCAAAAGGACAATTGAAACTTAACAAAAATAGTGCCCAAACAACTACTGTTATTTTAAGAACTATTGGAAATGAGGCTTAACATTGTTGACATGTCACTGTTCAGAGATGAGTAACACCCTCTGTTTAAGCATATAGCAAATAACGCCAACTAGCTAAAATGAGTATTTTATTTAACTGAAGACTATTGCATGCCCGTGCTGTAGGTAACAACTGTCCTTTAAAATAACACTCTGAAAAATCTGTGTAATTTCCTTCTGTTACAGTGGTCCTAAAGACTGGGAAGAAACATCAGCTAGCGTATCCTGAATTTAGTCAATTCAATAGTGGGAAAAGCATCGCACCCGAAACAGCCAACTACATCATAAAATGTAGGGAATATGTATCTAGACACTGATTGTGTCTAAAAGGTGCTCGTGGCTTAACCTGAGTTGCTTCCAGGGCAGAGCAAGGGCCAGAGGCCCCAACAAGGGCAGAGTGCCCAGGGTGGCTATGGGCCCAGCAGGGCTCTGCCCTCATCAACCAGGGTCTGTCCCATAGGACCCAGCAAGCCTGGGGACGGTGTCTGGGGTAAACCTAGAGCCATGTGGCTGCTCAGCATGGCCGCAGTGCCGGGGCAGGGCTGAGGTCCAGCCAGGAAGTCAAGTCTGTAGGTCAGGGCCAATGAGGTAACTGTTGAGGTGTAGCCATACCTAGAGCAATAGCGCAGGCAAGGACAAGGAGAGAGGGCATGAGCTCAAATGCAGCTCCAAGGAAAGGGAAGTCTCTGGCAAAACTTATCCCAGATCTTTCTGCCCCGGCTCTTTCCCAGCAGTGTGATCTCAGAGCGTTCAACCAAGCTGTAGCGGAGCTGGCCTGAGTGCATGTAGCCAGACCCCAAGGAAGGGGAAGAGGTTACAGAGCCTGTTGGTGTATATGGAGCTCCAGATGTTATGCTAACAACAGTTTTCTACTTTAAGGCACAGTAGTAAGTCAAAGCTTTCACTCTAGTTAGGGTGCAGTAGTGGTATTAGCTCTACTTTGGTCAACATCTTAAAGAAATATGAAGGGGAGGGAAAATGCTCAGTAGAGAAATGAAAGTAATCAGATTGCTGGAAAACCTGCTGTATGAGGGAAGAGTGCAGGAATGGCATTTTTTAGTTCAGAAAAATAGTATTCTTCAAACATGTAAAACAATACCTGCAAAAAAAAGAAGGGAATAAGCAGTCCTGCATGCCCAGGTGGTTGAATAAGAGGTGGATGAAAAAGCAAGCACTAGATGCAAAATTATGTGAAGCATTAGGAGAAACTTTGTCATCATATAGTTATGCCCTTGAACTACACATACTCTAGAATAGAATTTTTTTTTTAACTGGATGGCTTCTTGAAAGCTTTTCAAGGCCTTGTTTCTGTATTTTCCCTAAAAATACTCTGATTAAATGCTTTCACTTAGCTTTGGGGACCACTTGGGTCTCCATTCTCTTCTCCAGCAGGTATTGGAGTTTTACCATGTTTCTGTATCTTCCAAGACTGGAGATTTTACTTACTTTTTTGGCAATTTTTGATTGAAAACCCTTCAATAAATCATACTTTCAGATGTGAATCCCACTAGGGGAACGGAAGGGACATTTCTTTCTTAATGGAAACATCTAGCATTATAAGCATTTTGAGTCTAAATGTCATTTTGACATAGTTATTCTTTTATGTTGTAATTCAGCACCCAATAGGGTAGAGATCAATAACTGCCCTCGTTTGTTGTCTGTCTGACAACACAGAACACATCCCTTAGGGGTGTATGCTTAAAGTAAATGATGTTGCTAAGAAACCCATTAAAGTATGTTGTTAATTGACGATAAATAGCCTCCTAGTTATTGGGAACATTTCTTACCAGCTCTCTTTCATGTGGTGTGCAAATGAGACAACATGTACTGGTAGATGCTGATGTCAATGACACTGGTTATTTAAGAAGCACACACAGCAGGGAATGAGAAAGTCCACAATTATCAGATAAGGAAATTGCCTTTGTTTGCTTTGATGTTGGTAACGTTATTTGGGTGACATCACAGAACTCTGCATGACTGAAAGGAAGCAAGCAAAAAAACAGAAAGTGCAGTGAGGTGGCCTGACTTCTTGCAGTGAACATTTGTTTCCTTGTCCCAGTCTCAAGAGCAGAAGCTGTTCTCTCCCCAGTTGCTATTTATTCTTGGAGCAAGGTTCTGAACATAAGTAAAACGCTCTGGCTAATGTTAATTTTAAAAAATATTTTCAGTCATGTCTTTGATGTCAAATATACTCAGAACAGATTTAAGTATGATTGTCCTCTTTTTGATAGAAATGTATGATGAAATGTACTCCATTAGAAATAAATAAAACATGATTGTTGGTACTCTCCTGCTCATTTCAATGGGTATCCTCAGGCTTTTCCATGTTGCATTTAAAACCATGGCCAAAGGTACCCTGCATTCTCTTAAGTAGGATGCAAGCACTGAGAAAAGGTCCGGGCTGATCAGCAAAATGAAGAGCAGCATACAGAAAAACAAAAGTATTGAATGTTGCTCTAGTTAACAGGTTTTCTAGGAAATGCTGGAAGAGAAAAGGCTTTATGGAAAATGTATGGCAGCTGAAAAGGGAGCAGCAGTTTATTTTGCCCCTTTTCTGAATTTTTTCTCTGCTGAAATGCTATGAGCTGTAGAAGAGCTTGCATAAAGACTGACTAGTGGATCATACCTTGGGAGCTCTTGCAACTTGTCCCCTCCCTAAACTGCTTCTTGCTGAAAGTTGAGCATAAGTGACAGAAAAAGAATAACATTTTATTTCCATTTTAAGTATTTTACACTGACCAAAGTGGAGATAGACAACGCGTAGGCAGAACTTTACTCTGCTTTGCTGTGGTGCAGGTTCTTATGCTGGCCAAACATCCCCTTCTATACTGTTGTAAAAAGAACAAAGAAGCTACAAAAGGTGTTCCCTTGAAAGACCAGCTGTTGTGGGGATAAGTGTGTGCCCAGAGGTACTCCAGCAGAAAATGCCGTTGTACTCAGGCCCTTGCCTGAGGGTAATGGCCAGTTCTGGAAAGAAACCAGCTGCCATCAGCAGGGGTTTCTCAGCCATGTGGATGAGACTACGTAAAGCATCTGTATTTGCACACATATTTTCCCTATGCCTGAAATAGTTCTGCTTTTCACAAGCTGCCTCCTACACTCCAGTTTTGTTGTAAGAGCTGATCACATACATTAAAAAAATGTAGTTTTAACATTTTCACAAAAGCAGCTACCTAACTTCATTCACCTGGCGTGTTGTCTGCTGAATATTCACCAAGCCCTAGTTTGGTTGCCAAAATCTTTCTAGGTTGTAAATTGTTATAGTTAATACAGAGTTCATCCAACAAATTGTGTTGTTAATCACTATTCATTGTTTTTCTTTCAAAAAAACCTACAACAGTTACACAAACTAGAAGCAGAGAATAAAACAGGATTTAAATGAAATATGACATGTATGATATATACACGTGTACCAATGTTTCCTCATATAGAGTATTCTGACAGCTTTAAGAATACCTTGTGTCTATCTCAGGATGTGTCCGCCAATGATTTGTAAACAAAAATGAGACACGTTTTAAGAAATTATTAGCAACTTAGTTTATCTTTTCTGCATGTCCTTATCCCTAGTTTTAATTGACTTGAATTGTTTATTCCAATCTCATCTTATCTGTAAGAAAGTGCCATGAAAAAGCCTAATAATATAACACAAAACATTTCATGTTAATCTTTTCAGACAATAAATATGATGTTGAGGAGCACAGGAGAACATGACTGTGAAGTAAAGTAAGAAAGCTTATTTGTGAAATAGAAAAAGAAAGCTCATTGATGCAATTTATTACAGTCTTTTTGGAAAGGAACTTCATTGGTTTAGGCATTTCTTTAAGTTTACAAAGATTAATAAATTTATTAATCTAATCTTAATAAAAGACTTTTAATCATTCTTCTGTCAGAAATCATGGAAATTTTTGAGATTTGTTTCATTTTAGTTTTAGAAAGATTTGGATGTTTGGGAAGGATTGATTCTGGATGTTTAGGTGGCTCACAAGCCGATTCAGAAGCCGAATCAGCATTGAGTGGAGATTAATCAGTGCTTAATGCTAAGCAGACAGGATGTTGGAGGGTTATTAAAATCCTATTGGTCATTTATGTTACTTCCAATCTCTCAGGTTTTTTCTGCATTGCAAATTCTATGATCAAGAATACGTATTGTAGGGCTGAGCCTTCAAAAGCTAACCAGAAAACTGTGGAATTATAACATAGTGGGCACATTTTATAACATCCTTTCAGTTCTCCTCCATGTTGCAAAGAAAAAGGGTACAAAAAATAAATTCATTATTTCAAAATAATAATAATTGTTCAAGAATTCCCCAAGAAGAAGAACCTTTAAAATTCTTCCCTATGACAAATTTATTGGATGATTGTGTCTGACAGACCAACACTGTCGGTCTATCCAAAGTAGATGTTTCTTCATTTAGTGACTTCTTCCAGGACAGCAAGGCAAGATCAGAGTCACCTGGATCTCTGTGCTCAGTCACTTCAGTTAACGTGAATTTTCAGGGTAAGCTCTGGGGAACAGATGGGTCTGCTACTGTTGAGTTTGTGCACAATGCCCTGCTTAGTATTTCAGATGTGTAGTGATTTTTTTTCTATGTAAAGAAGTAAAATGATCCTACTTACTAATGGTTTTTTACCTTGTGAAGGACATTTTGCAGATTTAGAACACATCAAAAATTTGTGTCCAGTGGCTATTGCTTTTGTTTCTGCTTCAGACAGAGCAGAATTCACATCACTTTCAAACCTAGCACATGGTACTCTCAAAATAGAGACTGCACATAGAAGACAACAGTCCTATTGTCATGTAACTTCATGAAGTTCCTTACACTAGGTTGTATTAACTCTGGAAAACTACTAAAATCTACTTATAAGGATTAATTGTGATTTACTTCTTTGACAAAGTAGTTTATTGATTAAACTCAGTCCTGAAGCTAACATTCAGTAAGAGCCTGCGGTAACCACTTACCACAATGAGAAATTTGTTTCACCATGAACACATAAGGAAAAGCTTTGTAACTGAAAGATATTCCATCCTTTCTTATGGCCCCTTCCCTTGAAACAGGTCTTATAATATGTGTATCAGTCCAAGTAAGTCATTGGCATGTTTAATCAAAGATCAGAAGAAAAATTAATTTCATCATCCATCTCCCCTCAAAGATATCTCTGGGTCAACAGTGTAGGAAACTAAAGTTATTAACTAGATGATGAAGGAATTCTGCCAAGAACAGTACATGACTGCTCCCACGAGATCTCTAAATACCACTAATACTTTCTTCACCAAAATTAATCCCTGTTCATTAATGCAAAACACTGAGCAAAATCTGCATGATTTAACCTGACAGCAAAGCCAGTTCTGGCCACACAATCTTTACTGCATGCCAAGCTTGGAAATTTGGGGGTTAGGAAATTCAGCTTCTTATAAAGGTTTTTGCATTCCTTAGGGTTACTGCTTCCTGGTTCCTGATCATGAAAAAAAGCCTCATTTTCTAGGAGCTGTGGAGGTATGGACAATCACACACACACAGCTTCCATCTGGAGAGAGGGGTGCAATGCTTGCACGTTTGAAGAGAAGCTGTGAAGAAAGCTTTCCTGGTCAGGAGACAAAAATGTTCAGTTAATGTGAATGGCCAGCAAGATGCAATGTGAAAGGTTCAGACTGCCAGCCCAGATCTGTGGATTTCCTTCAGTCCCTCTGTGGGCTGCTTGCTGACTATGAATTTTTGCTCTTCTTTTCTTTTCTAAATGGAAATTTAAAGGGCACCTGATGCCCATCAAAATTAACTCTTATACTTCAAGTGGAACTGCACCTAAGCTGACATAGTGATGTTGTACTAAAGATATTTCTTTGCAATGAAAACTTTAAGTTTTCCTGGGCCTGGCAATATCAACTTGCCTATTAGAAGTCAGACCTTGATTGCCTGAGTTCACACTCAACATTCAGGTATAGCCATGAGAAGCTGATGAAGAGAAAAAGATCTAATGAGTGCCATTGCAGTGTTAAAAAAAAAAAATATATACATATACTTGTTTAATAACTGCCACAAGTAAGTTTTCTTTGCTATTTTTCTTCTTAGGGAAGTAAAATGTAAAATAGTACAAGGGAGACAGTATAAAATGAGAATCCACTGAATGCTTGTGTTTCTGGTCTAATTTTTGACCTGTGTCAGTTTGGCAACTTCTGTTGATTTTAACAGAGATATAAGTCAGTGACACTTAAACTCCTAAGGTCTGACCCGAAAAAAGGGATTTATGTGCCGCAGTAAGACTGTAAGTATAGGTGACTTAGGTACGTGGCCCCTGAGACTGTAAACAAGAACAACATTTATAGAGAAGCGTCTCCTTCACTGGGCATAATTAATGCTGGACACATAGCTCAGCAACACAGTAGCTGCACGGCACCTCATCCAGGCTATCAGGCTGGAGAAAAAAGTCCATTTGGGAAAGATCTGCTTTGAGATCCCTCTATGATATCCAGTTTGTTAAGGTTGCGCTACAGCAAAGCAGGAATTCAGAATCCACCTGGATAGGACAGCCAAGCCAAGCCTTTCTCCAGTGGAATGGTGGGACACAGCCAGAAGGGAGGAGGCCGGCAGATGGCTGAGTCTCACCCACTTCAGCTGCTCCCTGACTCACCTTCAGTGACCACACAAGGTGCGAGGAACAACTTCTGATACCTTACTTAGACACTGAAACACTTTTAGGAAGAGGGAGGCGTTAGCAAAGCGTGTTCTTGCATGACCATGTCCAGTGAATGAGTGCTTGTAAAATGATCTCTTTGAGAAACTGCACATACACCATGACAACAAGTCAAAACTTGTAGCAAATAAAACGTGTGCCATTGGCCTTGCTTCCCTCCATGGTACCTGGCCTGAGGCAGCCAAGGCAGTGTAATGTGGGCAATACACCGAGATGAGCAGGCTGATACTGAGAAGCTGGCTGTTCACTTTGTATCCCCAAATTTCTTTTTTTCCTTTTTCTTTTGTTAGTACCAGAGCTTTCATGCCACTTGCAATTTTTCTCCCATTGTTTTCTCCACAGCTGTTAGGAAGATTCCAAGGGGTGATGCCTTCCTACGGGCAAGTTAGCAAGCCACCCACCAACGTTTCCACTTCAATCTTACCTTCTAATGTCCTTTGGCTCACTGTCTGACACATTGTAAGCACTTACTTTCCATCTGTACCTCAGCAGAGCCAGCGAAAGTCAAAGCACGTAACTTATGTGGCTGTGACACTGCATCAGTCAAGTACACACATATCCCTTGCAGGCTTGTGACTTGAGTGAAAGGGTAATTCTTTCCTAAATCACCTAATCCACTCATTTTGGGGAAGGAGTCCATATTTAAAAATGCAATGACCTACTTCTTCTATGGCTAGGATTTAACTGTTGACAGTACGTAGTTAAGTTCTGCTCCATTCAACAACGTTTAAGTGTGTAGGGGGATGGTGAATTTAAACCTGTTCCTTTTAACCATTCCTTTTTTATTTTATAAATATTTGTTTTCAGAATATCATTTACCCTTGACCGCAGCAATTCAATGAAATCCTTCCTTGTCTTGCCACCTACCAACATTCCGCTTACCACATCTGTAGAACTGTTCCATAAATATCATCCAATAAATAAGCTTTTATGCTACTTCACATTCCACCACCCTGCTGATACATCTTATCTTCCAGGTTGTAAGCTCTTTCTAGCAGTAATTCTCATTTTCTAGGTTAAGTGGCTAGCACCAAAAGCCGTACCTGGCATTACTGATGCTCACTCCAACAGTCTGTGATTCTGTCCTGCTGATTCCACCACCTAGGGATCTGCTGGAGCATCCCATTACATCTGCTCAGCCCCCACACTAGGCTTTCCTCCTTGTAAGAACCAACATCATGAGGCAAGTTGGTGTACATGTGCCTGATTTTGTCCTGTCACCCAGCCAGGTGGCCCTTAGCTGGACCAGGAAACAATGGTAATAATAATAACACTAAGGCTGTAGTCCAACGAATGTGATCCATGCAGCTTCACTAGGCACTGTTAATGGGAAGTTATTAATTTCCAGTGTAGAATCCCTCATCCTTAATTACTTTTTCCTTCTGTTTGAGAATTCCGTGTCTCATAAAATGTCCTTGGCATTTTGGGGGGTAATGGTGTTAAAATAAGTACATAGATAAAAAGGATACATAAACAATCTTCTTCTAGACCCCAGATATGTGGGGTTTTTTCCTACATAGTGTTTGCAATGGGTGTCACTGCATTTAAAGATAACTTCAATGGCTACTTCATGGCAAAATTTGTCAGAGAAATATAACTATTGTTGGATGAGCATTTTAACCTTGTTCTATTATTTCTCTTTTCTTAATCATGTGAAGTGGAGAAAAACAGGGCTGAAATTAAGTGCAAAATGCTATCAACTTTTGAATCTGGTAATGTTGTAAGATAGGAGTCAGGCCCCGCTGGTAGTTACATCACAGCAAAGCAATGAATTTTTCATTAGCCCACAAGGTTAAATAATTCACCACGTGGAAGGGGAATCAGAACAATATCAGCTCAGCCAAAACTCTTCAGCCTCCCCAGCACAAATCTTCCTTTCTCCTGAACTCACACTCCAGGAAAAGAGCCTTATCCTCAGACAACTTGGCATATAGGATGGAGCATGCTCTTCACTTCTGCTGAAGCCCTTCAGCTATGCACAAAATGTGTAATTCTTCAGGGGCACTGAGAGTGAAACTCAGGTTGTCTGTGTCCATGGTGTTGATCCTGCTTTCCTAGGAGGTCAGCGAGGAGGATCTGAGACATCCAGAGGGGATCTGCAGGCCTCTGAGGACATTGGAAAAGCAACGTCAAAAAAACAGTGAAACCCAGATTAAACTGTTTGGCAAATGCAGCACCAACCTGACATTAGAATAGTAAAAGCGCATATATTTTGGCCAAAAACCCTACACGCTAAGAAAAAGAAAAAATCTTTCACTGTAAATCTGTGAGGAAGTGTCTCGGTAATATCTTGCCTCCATTTAAGTCAGCACTGGAATACCTGTCAGACCGTGGGTGGCATCATGGCAGTAAGGAAAATTAGCACAGGCTTCAATTTCACAAGACTTGTAGTAGACACTCAGGTTCCATTTTAAGGAACTTGCAAATGTGTCTCAAGGGGAAACCTTTTGCAAGTATTTGTTGGACAGCTGCTGCGATAATCAAGGCAGTGCTGTGACTCCTCTCGTGTATCAGGCATTACACTCTTTCTCCCACTCCAGACACAGGTATTTTACCTTAGAGACTTACAGAGGGTTATTGATTTAGAGTCTTTACTAGGGCCCACAAGAGGTTAATATGATTAACTTCATTGAAGAGAATGTTGTCATAAAGACTTATTAAAATTCCTGCTTTTTGTGCATGCATTTGTCAACCGGAAATTGGCAAAAATACAAAAAGTGATGATGGAAATTAATTTCCCTGAAGGAATCATTAAATCTTCTTCCTCCCCTTTCTCTCCCCATCTGCACCTCCCTCTTACTTCATGGGCTACAGTGCTGGAAGCTTTTAATTGTCTAGATTGTCAGTTTTTGACATCTTCATCTCCCCTGATGAGCCTGGCATCTTAGAAGCATAGCATCTGAATACTAAACACTGCACCTATTGCATAGCTGTTATGCACAAACCAGCTGCAGCTGGGCCCCAGTTTGCATCAGTGCTCCAGTTTACATGTCCTAGCCCCTCTCCTGCTCTCTCTTCTGTAAATATGTAGTTCCACCAGTTCCCCAAAGTCATTCTCTTCTCTCTGATTCAAAAGCCAGGATTTCAGCATCTGCAAAGTTTACCTGTAACAGAAAACCCAGGCAGGCACAAAAGCAAATATTGCTACAAATTGTGCACTGGTATCAGTGTGTTTCTGGTCAGATCAGTTTGCACCACTGATACCAACAGAGTTTGCTAGTTTTCACCAGAACAGAAGCTGGTGTGCTGTGCTGGTACAGACTATGTACTTCCCAGACCTGGCAGCTTCCTCTTCCCACTGGGAACACCTAGAGTCAAACCCATAAATTTTTACTCTGGATGATACCAATCAAACATTGATAACATAGGTGCCATTGCGTTGTAATGAAAGCTAGACTGGTTGAAATGAACCTGGGAATCTCCAGGACTGGGAAGGCTGGGAACAGCATAGCTATATGTATGAAAGGAGGCGGGAAGCCTTGATCTTGCAACTACCTTAATGAAAATGCTTATGGGAGAAGAATGAAGAAACATCCTCAGAACAGAGAAGCAAGCAACTGCTTGTTTGGTTGACTAAATGCAGGGGTCAGTTACTAATTACCCTGCTTGTTTGACAGGTACTGTATATGCAGGGACTGCGCACCAGCTGCACTGCTGTGAAAGTCTGGAGTTTTCTTTCAGGGCTGCACTTGGTAGGGCAGCCAAGAAGGCCATTGTGTGAGGCCATTGCACTGGCTGTCTCACAGCAAGTCTCTTTAAACAGCTCTTGCATAGTCTTGGAGGTTAGATCTGCCAGAACAGTGCCAGACAAGACACAAGGCTTTCCCTCTTCAAATTACAGAGTTATAAAGGACTGAGTTGCTTCTCTGCTGTAATTTTCTTGTATTTCCACGGATATTTTGTTTCGTTAGTAATAGCACAACTATTTCCTGGAAAAGGCTGTTACCTGTTAATGTAGCTGTGCGGTACTGGACTAGCTGCTGGCTGTGCACTTACGTCCATTATAGAGATACCCGGAGGGCAAGGTGAGTCCTGCTGACATTACATTTCTCTTTCAAAATCAATTGCAGTCACAAAAGAAATGAAGAAAGGAAAGAGTATAAAAAATATAATGTTAAAGCAGTGGCTTTTAATGGTGCTTTACCGAAAGTCAGAGATTCTGCTTGTAATTGATTCAGCCCAGGAGGATGCTGCAGCTGTATAGAGGCACCAGAAATGCTCTGTGCATGGGTCCTCCCCATCCCCAATACACATACATCCTCCAAACTAGGCTCTTTTGATATAGCATAAAGCTGCTGTCAGCCACTTTCAGTTGCTTATGTAGATCATTTTGATGACAAGACCACAGTTTGTGCAGCCATAAAGACTGTGCTAGCAGTCCAGGCTTGGTGGAAGGAGTCATTCAAGGGGACACCCAAGTGTGTCTGGGGAGAAATACTTCTCAGAGTCTGTGGGAATCTGGGCAATGCTGGGTTGGTTGTACTACCTGCTCCCTGGCAAACCAATAGGGAGGCACAGGGCAGAAAGATAGATTAGAGCTACCTTCCTCCAGTAATTTGTAAATATGCCCCTGCTTGCTTGCACTTCCAGGAGCTGCAGCCCGCTGTCTCCCTCTGTGGACAGTGCCTACTGCAGGGCTGATGAATTTGCAGTTCTAATGTGGTGGTGTTTTTTTTCAAAAAAGGACCTCACTGTGGAGCCAAGAGTGGTATTTTGGAACAGCTCACAAAAACACTGGAGGGATGGCAGTATAGATGGAAATGTTTATTTGCAGACCTTTCTGATGCCACAGGGAAAAACTGCTCAGTTTGCATGGTTTGAATTAGATCACAATTGAAAGAGTATGGATTTATTAATGACAGATCATTGACTCACAATCCATGAACCATATATGCAGAATCAACATTGGTCATGTAACAGATAAACCACAAAACTAGACAGTTACAAAATGTTAATAAACACCTACAAATTTCTAAATGCCCTTCTATAGCTGATCCCAGGAAGTTCTGATCTTTCACATACACGCACGTGAGAGATGCGGCTGCTCTGGCTGCATGTCACCCCCACTGCTCCCAACACCTCACAGACCTCCATGATGGTGAGGAAGCCCCATGGGTCCACAGGCACACCCCGAGGTGTGGGTCCCTCTGCACTGCACCCACACAGCCAGCCCCTCTGGGTGCTGTCTGCATCCCCGTCCCCTGTCCCCAGGGAGGCTGCCTGGGCAGGGGCTGTGGAGCTGTGGGGCCACCAAGGTTTTCACTGATGCTCTGTGCCCACCCCAAGCGCTCTCTTGTCTGATACAAGTATTTTATGCTTCTTTTATGCTCATTTTCAAGCCAACTTCTTTGTTTCAAAAGTGTCTGTGCAACTCCTTGGTTATCATTAAATCCAGCAGACAGTAATGTTCCTCTTTAGCACAATGCCCTCCATACAGTTTGGGTGTTAGACCCACACACACGTGCATGCACACACACATCATTTACTGCCACATTTCTGTCTTACCTGCTGTTGTTGTCCAGGCCATTTGCAATGGGAAACGGGGGCCATATGAGCACAATCATGACTGATGGCATAACTTATCTTTCCCTTCTGTGCAATACAAATGTTTGAAGTTTCAGTGATAATGCAATAGTAAATGCTGGCAATGTGCTTTTTTCACTGTGATACCTATTGTATCACAATACAAATATTTTTCACCTAGAACTAAACTGAATAATTAATGCTTGAATAGCCTGTTTTAGATGTGTTGCTGCCTTCTGTTTTTTTTAAGTTCCATTTTTCAGAGACATTTTGGAAATAAATACATAAAAGTAATTTTGCATAGTTAGAGCATTTGGATTCTAAATGTTAACATTTAAATAAATCAGTTGAAAACTTTTTTTTTCTGAACAGAAGACAAGCCCAGACTTTTACCTGAATCAAAACTTGCAGCTGAAAATGTTACCTCTAAATTGAATCCGAAAACTGAACAGCCTTTGGTTTCAGTAGTTGAGAGGACTTTTGCTATGACTTACAATAGTTTTCATTTTCCACTGGGAATGCATTTGTACTGGTTTGTTTTGACTCACTGCTCTACTTAGTATTTCAAAGCAAAGCAACCTCTTCCATGTTTCTCTTCCTGTCATCCCCGTTACCACCGAGGGCAGGGCACCGACAGAAGCCTTTCAGCCAGCTCCAATTACAGTCAGACATGCCCTGTGGGACTCACCTGACCAGATGTCCAGATTTACACTGTAGACTTTCATGTCCTAGGCTTATCATCAGCAGAGAGAAGCAGGCTTTTCTATGTGTGATTTAATTCATCTTAATGTGGATGTTTAAAATAAGTCAGAGGAACCAGGCTCCAGTGACTCTATCTGAGCCTGGGAAGACATGGTCACATGTGGACATTGACATAACAGGTTTTAAAAAGCTAGGTGAGATGACTCCAACCCACAATGTCAACCCACTGCAGCTCTCATAAATTAGCACCATGGTGGAAGGAAGGAACAGAGGATTTAACAGATAAAAAGAAAGTCTCAGTGGTGCTCCAGAGGTGAGCAAGGTCAGTTTGAACACCAGAGGAATGTAAGCAATGTTCAGACTAATCCATCCACTACTATCTCTTGATATCACATAAATAAGAGTGTAAGTCACAGAAGTTTCTGTGACTTTATTGGGAAAGATGCAGTCTGTTCTCCTAGCACTAAATTTACTACCATAGCTTGCTTTACGTCTGTCCTTTAGAAGATGTGTGTCTTATACCAATCTCTATGTTGAACATTCAAAGTCATCACCTTTTAAAACAGAGGCAATTATTTTTGTTGCCTAAATAGTGATGAGGAGCTTGTAAATTGCTAAGCTTTTGTTTCATAGATTGAGTGTACCGGAGCACAGCAAAGACGTATAAATCAGACATGAGATTGAACGCTGCTTTGTAATGCATAGGAAGAAATCACATGGACTTCATCAGGAGCTTCAATTTGGAGATAGATACTGACAATTGTATATAGCCAGTAGTTCATATCAATTTCTAAAAGACAAGGATTACATTTCATGTCTGAAACATATTGCACACAAAATAAGGTAACTCTTCCAGATCTTCTTGTGAAGGGTGAAGGTAAATTCATGACTGCACTAGGGATTGGTGGCTACCTGGTACATGTGGTCATGACCTGATGACATTTGGTGGAAAGAGAGGGCAATCCCGGCTACTCAGTGATTCTTCAGGCATTACTGCTAAACATCACATACTCAAATTTTCATGCTTCATGTGGAAGCAAGTATAACATCACTGCCGATGCATTTTGTGGTTGTTGTAGACTGTTGAGGAAATAAATATCATTTTATATATAATTATTATATATATTATATGTACATATTTAAGCATGAGAAGGGGGAGAAGTAATATAGCATAAGGTGGTTCCTTAGTGAGGTAGGTGCAAGCAAGCGTGATGAGTGACACCTTATTTTAGATGTCTACTAGTTGTCTACATCAGAGCTAGCCACCTCAGCTGCCTTTATCATCAACACAGAGAATATATCATTTAGGGCATGATTTCACCTGGCCTACTTTAAACACCTTCCTCAGGATAAGAGTGGTAGGGCATTAGAAATGTCTGTGCCTTTATTTTGTAAGTAGTAGTTCAGGTGTGGGCACATACATTGTAAATATAGATTTCATCAGGAGAATACCTTTGGTCAGGTGATTACCCCCTGAGAGTGTGCATTTAGGAAGAAAGAAGATAAATCAATGTAGGGAAGGGGAGATGCTCGTGTATAAAGTAAGTATTCTCAGAAGACTTTTGGGAGAGTAAAGGCAATATCACTGTGTAATGTCCTGAGTGAAGGATTGATGTGATCTTCATATCAATACATAAGAAGAAATGAACAAGAATACGGAAGCAGTCTTCTCGGCATCAAATAGGAGTAAGACCAAAAAAAAATTTCCACTTCTGTTGTCAAATACAATGAGGAATTGGAGAAGGCTGAGCAAAAAATTATTCAAGAGACTGAAGCAAAGGCCTGTTAGGGTGAGATCTAAAAAAAAGAAGGACACAGTAATATGGCATATGACAAAAAAATTGTCATAAAGGAGACTTGATTGCAATATTTAAATATGTAAGACCCACCTCAAGAAGAATGTTATGTATGAAAAAATTCCTTAATCTAATAGAGAGTAACAAGTACTAGTAGCTGAAAGCTGATATCAGACACATTTAAATAAGAAGTCAGGTGCAAACTTTTTATCGTGAGATGAAATTACAAAAAGAAATGGTGGACCCTTTCAGACTAGCTGATCAAGCCCTTTCTGTTTGGAAGAAATAGTTTAGTTAAATACAGACTGTAGTGTTCAATTTGGGGACAAAGGGATGGGATATAATCGTCTTCTTTCCAAGACAGAGCAAGCCTAGTGTCACATCCAGGCTCTAAAAAGTCTGAAGCTCCTTGCAGAAAAAAGTAAAATTCTATTAATTTATAAACAGTTTTCCGCTTCTCTTGGGAAGCCTGAGTGGAGAATAAAAGGTTTTACAAGTAGAAAAACATCACTACTTGCAAAGCAAGAATTACTACATTTCACCTACACATCTGCAAGAGAGAAAGAAGCAGGAAAATGGTGCGTATGCAGACTGCAGATCATGACATTCAGCAGGAAAATGGTTCACAGCTAAAAAATTTACTCTTGAATTTCAATTTTGATGGTGTATTATGCAAAGGAGTATTAAGAAGACAATGATCATTTAGAAAGATTAAGATATTCATGGTAATGACTTTACAAGCTATAATTTCAGGAACAAAAAAAGCTCCAGGTTTTCTGTGTCACATTTTTTTTAAACCATATTGAAATGTAAAATTAAAGGAGCCCTCATTTTTTTTTAGATTGTTCTGCTCTTCAATATAAAATTATCGTTGCTTTTCTCAGGAATAAGAACATTCTCTCTGTTTGTCAGACTGCTTCTGTGGGTGCCGTTCAGAACTTGTCACTGTAATAATACCTGCGTTTCTTCTTATTTGCCTTACCTCGCTATATGTAAGCCTTTCTTTGTTAGGTTCATTTGCCATTTTGCAGCTTGTTTGGGTCGTTAAGATGTGGGGTAAGAGAGACCTAAAACTGAAAATTGTACCTTGGCTAAACCATTTGTTCTTACAGAGGTGCAAAAATGAATGTACACAGAGAAAACAAGATAAAGCAAAATGAAAAAAACCTAACGCTAGAAGCACTGCAAGCTGCTTGTTCACCAGAGAATCCCACTTGCAAACAGAAACAGATACACATTAAAAGTAGCGGAAATTAGTAGGACTGTAACTCAATAACTCAGCTGTGAGTTGTGCCTAATTCCTCAGTACAAGAATTCACTCTATCTAGTACTATTCTCAGGAGAAAGGTGTGCTCCACACCTTTCTGCTCTTCTGCCCTCTTTCCACGAAATAAAATCATTCCACAGAATAATTTAGGTTGGAGGGAACCCTTGGTGGTCATCTAGTCTAATACCCAACTCAAAGCAGGTCCAATCAGATCATATTGCTCAGGGTTGTATCCAGCTGCACTCTGAATGTCATCAGAGATGGAAATTAAACAGCCTCCCTGGGCAACTTCTTTCAAAATTTAACTACCTTTTCTTTTAAATTTTTCCCCTACATCTGGAATTTCCTATGTTTCAAATTGTGTCCATGGCCTCTTGTCCTTTCCCTGTGCATCTCTGAGAAGAATCTAGTTCAGCCTTCCATACAATTTCTTAGTAGGTCAGTAAAAACAGTAATAAGATCCCCCCAAACAGTTTCTTTTCCAGGATGAACAGGCCTCTCTCCCTCAGCCTCTTCTCATTTGTTGGGTGCTCCAGCCTGACCATCTTGGTGGCCTCTACTGATTTGTGCCAGTACACCAAAGTCTTTCTTGCCCAGGGGAGCCCCAAACTGCACAAAGTTCTCCAGATGTGGTCTCAGAAGTGCTGAAGAGAGGTGAAGGATCACTTTCCTCAACCTGCTGGCTAATTGTATTGCTAACACAGCCTGGCATGTTGTTAGCCTTCATCTCACATAGCTAGACAGCACAGCCTAGCTAGCTGGTTCAGGGAGGTGATTGTCCCACTCTACTCTACACTGATGCGGCCCCAACCTTGAGTACTGTGTGCAGTTTTACGTGCCTTGATACAAGAAGGTCATCAAACTATTAGAGTGTGTGCAGAGGAGCATGACCAAGATGGTGAAAGGTCTCAAGGGCAAGACTTATGAAGAGTGGCTGAGATCGCTTGGTTTGTTCAGCTTGGAGAAGAGAAGAGGTGACCTTGTTGCAGTCTACAACTTCCTCAAAAGAGGCAGCGGAGAGTGAGGTGCTGATCTCCTCTCTCTGGTGAACAGAGAAGGATACATGGAAACAGTGTGAAGCTGGGTCAGGGGAAGTTCAGACTGGACATTAGGAAAAGGTTCTTCACTGAGAGGGTTGTCAGTCAATGGAACAGGCTTCCCAGGGAAGTGGTCACAGCACCAAGCCTGTCAGAGTTCAAGGAGCATCTGGATGATGCTCTTAACATATCGTTTAGTTTTAGGTAGTCCTGCAAGAAGCAGGGAGTTGGACTCCATGATCCTTATGGTTCCCTTCCAACTCAAGATACTCTATGATTCTATGATCTCTGCACACTGCTGACTTGTGGTCAACTTCTTGTCCAGCACAACCCTCAAGTCCTTTTTTGCAAAACTGCCTTCTGGCCAGTTTCTCTGAGCATTCACTGATACACGGGACTATTCACCCCCAGGAGCAAGACTTTGCATTTCCCTTTGCTAAACGTGATGTTCAGCATCTTTGTGAGCTTCCTATCAGCCTATATCTCTAGCATGTCAACGTGCCTGCGAATAGCAGCCCTGCCCTCCAGCGTACCAATCATTCTACCCAATTTAGCATTGTCCACAAACACGCTGAAAGGGCATGCTGTCCCGCTGTGCAGATCTCAAATAAAGACTTAAAAGGGTATTGGGCAAGTGCTGATTCCTGAAAGACATCACTAGTAGCTAGTGACCAGTTGGATTTTCTATTGTTGATCACAACCTATTGAGCTCAGTGGTCCAGTCTTCCATTTATCTTATAGTCCCCTGATCCAAATGATGTCTCACTGATTTGGCTGTAAAAATACTACTTCAAAGACCTTGCCATGGTCAACATAAGTGGTATCTACTGCTTTCCTGTTGCCTATGGCACAGAAGGCAACCAGGTTGGTCAGGCATGGTTTGCCCTGGCTCTTCCAGGTCAACTTTTTGCCTTCCATGTGCTTGGAAATGGCTTCCAGGAGTGTTTGCTCCACCACCTTCCCAGGAACTAAGGTGGGGATGACATGTTGTTCTTCTTGCAAATGGCTGTGACAGTTGACTTTCTCCATTCATCAGGAATCTTCCCACATAGGTGACCAGCTTTAACTTAGTTTAGGAAAAGAGGTAGTGAAAGTCTTAGCTCATTTTTTTAGGGTGTTTTGTTTTGTTTTGTTTTCAAAAGTGTTGGTTCTTAGTTCTTACAGTTTGGTTTTCTCAATTCCCTGAAGTTATTTGTTGCTAATCCAACTTCCAAAACATTGAGAAAAACAAGGAATGGCCAGGGATGCTCATTCCACATTAAAGAAGGCAACATTTTGGGGACATGCACAAAAAAAATTCTGAAGATTTAACCTTAAAAGCAGTGGACAAGACATTTTAAACATGAAATATCATATAAAAATCAAATAGAAAAACATGTAAAGTCTGGAGATAACTGTAGATACCTTCTCTTTTTTTTCATCTTACAAAATATCAGTCACAAAATTTCTGGCAGCTGCAGGAGAATAAGAAAAAGCTTCTTTTATGTCCTCAGAAACCATCCTATTGCCTTCATTTCTCTTAGCAGCATATAAACTTACTGGTGCTTTAACATCAAGGTACATAAAGGCAAATACCTTTCTGAGTAAAATCCTTTCATTATTTTTCTTTGTATAAATGATTCATGTTCCCTTATAAACCATGGCAGTAGAACTTTTGTTCTTTCAAAACTTTTTTATAGACTTAACTCCAAGGCATGGAGACTGGGTTAGTGAGACTCATAACTAGCACTGAGTGTTTGTCATCATGATTTGTCATTGCATCAGGTGAAAACTTTGAAGTTAATTGGTTCATATTTAAACCATGCTTTGAAAATGCAAAGCTCAATGCTGTTTTTTTCCATAATGAGTTCCATTTCTTATACTGACTGATAAGCAGTCAGTATAAAATGATGGGCTCTTAAATCTATGGGAATTGTACTTAATGAAAATGACTCTGATTCTCATTATATTGATTTCAGTGGGAAAACTTTCACTCATTTTAATGGGAACAAGACCGACCCTTGCTGAAGATTTGGACCCAGTCCAGTAAAGATCGTAAGTATATGAAAGGGAGGTACAACTGCACATTAGCTTCACTGCTCAAGCTCCTGGTATCAGACTGTCTGCAAATGTGTCTGCCTGACACACAGGAGGAGCTGGGTGCCTGAGACTGCTGAACATCTGGAAAGGCTTCAAGCACAAATGTCTCTCTAAACTTCACATTTTGAACCCCAGGTAAGGATTATTAAGCTCTGTTCATGTAGAGTCCAGAGCCCAAACTTCTTCCTAAGAGCAGGCTGCTACCATCAGTTTTCTAAAGAATTTGGCAAGACACACTGCTTTCAGCGGCAGGGGCTACAGATCTCCTTTTTTACCATAGCCCACTGGTTAGAGCAATTAATTATGAAACAGAAAACCCAAGTGCAGTGCTTTGCTTAAGCATGGACTGTCCATTGGGCCACAGGCCAAAATACACAATGAGATTTCTCAAATCTTCCACAGATTATTTGTAACTATGAAGTGAATAGTCCAAGATTAATGAGAGAGGCATGGCAAAAGAAAACACAAATCATTGTAAGACAGTCTTTACTAATGCTGTGTTTCTGTTCCCAAATATTCTAAAATAAAACCTGTCTTGTGGTTAAGAAGACAAGTTTAAAAGGACAAAACAACATGTTCTTAAAAGTTGTCATTTCCCAGAATTATGATAATGACAGAAGTACAAAATTGCAGATAAAAAGTGCACCCTAATAGTGCTTTTATTTCTCCAATTCTCCTGCTAGTTCTTAGATATATTTCAAAGCAAGTCACTGCTCTGAAGCACTCTGACACTTTGGGAAGGATTCAAGGACCCAGTCACAGAATGCCACTTACGTGCCATGGGATAAGGCCTTGTCCTCCAGCTGCCACTCCAAAGGCAAAGCATCTCCTGTGTTAGATTTGCCAATCGGGCACAGATGTCACAGCTACATCAGGGTGTCTAAAGTGGCCTGCTGGAGGACAGGCGTGATAAGGCAGGTAGGCAACTAAATCCCACCCACTATTGCTGTCAGTTTGTCTAAGCATGTTCAAAGCTCCATCAGGAATCACAGCTATGGCTGCATGGAAAGCTATCAAAGCTATGGTGTTGCAGCTCCTCCTAAGTTCTTCAGCCTCTCCAAGGGAAGCAGTATGCATAGCACGGTGCTGTGCAGAAATGTCAGCTCAGGTCCCAAACCCAGTGTGGCTGTGCTAGCTTGCCATTACGCTTCAAAGCCAGCTAGACGGGCTTCATCAAGCCACGTGTATCCAGATGGATTTCCCCATGCTTCCCTCAAATCTTTCTTTATATAACCTGTGACTTAGCCTCAAATGTGACTACTTACAATGCTTGTAAGGTAGTATAAAATCACTGTTTTGAAGTGCATTCCAGTGCATTATTTCCATCAAAGTAATTTGCTTCTAAGATTACCGCTTCCTTTCTACCATGAAAAAAACCAAATTTATGAGATGTAAAGAGAACATGCAAATCATATGTGATTCAGTGAAGCTTCTGCTTAAAGGAAATATCCAAATAAGCTTGGAATAGCTTGTTTTGGGTACAGGCCTGAATTATCTTTCCTCTACTCTGCAGCTATCCTGCATTTCTCTGAAGATCGAGTTTCTTTTTATGGGTTTCCTTCTCTGACTTGTATAATTGCACTTACCTTGAACATATGTCCTTTTCAAGAGAGAAGGGTATTAAGTGAAGAAAGACTTTCAGCATCGAGTAGCTGGGATGGGTAGGAACATAACCTATTCACAAGATATGACTTTTTCTTTTTTCCCCAGATGACTATAACTAGTCAATGTAGCTGTGCCAGCATTTACTTTAGGTGCCAATTCACGTTTGCTAATACACGTCCAGTTATAATCAATTTTTTTCATACTGGTAGGTCTCAAGACTTCTACACTTCTGCAGTGAAAATACACAAAGAGATATTTGCTGCCTTACTGTAAGCACTCACAATAACTGGATCAAAAAAAGTCTAAATACTTGCCTACATTTTAGTTAGAAGACCTTCAGATAAAGAAGTGGCTTGCATTTTCCTTGTCATCCTGAGACTCTGTCTTTGCTGGAGCCTCTAGAAATACACTCAACAGTGGAGCACCCTAACCTCAGTGCATGTGAATAGCTCGATAATTCCCTGCATGCCTTTTGAATTGAGCTTTTTGATCCTCCATGACACCATTTGAATAAGTTACTAGGAATCAGTTTTAAAGAGTATTTATTTAGTTCCATATTCTTCTTTTTTTTTTTTCTTGGAGTGAAACAGAAGGAAGTTCTTTCTCAGACACGTTAATTATTTTGAAATACGGAATCTCTGAGTAAAAGCACTGAAGAAGTGTGACTAAATCAGCCTGCACAAAATCTTTAAATAACCCTGTTTAAGGAGACTAGGAGGACAGAGAAGTTTTTTGATAATGAAGTCCCACTCTTGCAAATGTATGTGGTTTTGCATTTATTTCATACAGGTTATGTGCCGTGAAGATATGGTACTTGGTTTGGTCACATCCAGTTGTAGATCATAGTACTCATTCCTCATCCAAATGACAGTCTGATGATCTTTTCAAGATCTAGGGTTCATGATGCTTGGTTTTCTCATTAATACCATAGTCAAGTTGACTCAGACTGAAAAAGCTGTAAATCAAGCACTAGGAAATCTGACAAAGACAGAATAGATGATTTACCATTGAGGGAAATTTTTTTTTTCCTTAATCACCTACAGTTAAAAATGAACACACAAAGGTACACCTGTAGTGCCAGTAAACGAGAGCAGTTGCAGTACAAATTATGAAGAATAGAGTGTTGCCAAAAATTCATGCAGAGAAATGAATCTCTTCCTGATGGGCATAATTTTCCAAATGGGCTCTTACATGCTGTTGTGGTTTGAATTATGAGTTTCATGCAGATACAATCTGCAGTTCAAGTGCACGGGCTGGTGAACAGTAGCTGCTTGTCTAGAAAAGTGAAAACAAGTGAGAGCCTAGCAAATGAGTATTGTAAATTTAAATTAACAGAGAGGTTGTCTGCTTTAATCTCTGAGTGAAGGGCACATTGCTTTCAGAAATATCTCAGTGAAAGAAATAACTGCAGAAGAATTAAGTTTTTGACTTGTAAGATATGTGAATGTAACTTTGAGAACTCAGGGAATTAAATCTTGCTTCTTGTTGATATATCACCTGCAAGGAAACTCTCTTAAATGTCTCATTATTCACAGAACTTGTAAAGTAATGTCTAGGTGTGAGTCTCGGTCACTAGCTCCTATGTAAGCTGTTCAAACTTTTGTAATAGTTAGCTAAGGCCTGATGGGATACTTCTGTATTGGATGAGATTAATCAGCCATTTGGGAGAAGGTGAATTTGAAATTCATTTTCCACAAATTAGACCTTACTGAAATTTTTCAGTCTTTTCAAAAGAAAACACACTTCTTGCAATGTCTAAGTAAACAATTTTCTGCAACTATGGCCTCACATCTTTCTCAGTGGGGAATTATCAATATGTATATGTGGGACTTTCAGAGCTATCAAGAGTACAGTCACCTCAGCAGGCAAAGCAAAGCACTGACATGGCCTCACCTGCCTGCACTGCCCAAAGCTCCCCTCTCGTGCTGCTAGCACTGCTGATGGAGATCACAGCTCTTCCCTGAGCTCTGCAACACTGTGAACCTTCCTCTGCTTCCTTGTGTATTGCTTCCCCCCTGGGTAATTTACACTTTGGTGTTTTTTTCTAGATTATTAGTACTGGAACGTTTTATTGGACAGCCTTTTAAAAATGATTAATGAAGCATTTTCGGTACTGTTATAAAAGATCATCTAACTTTATTTTTCATCACCATAGCATCTGAAGTACTTCACAGTCTTTTTCCTCATCTTCACGATTTCCCTTGGACAGATTGATGTGCCATCATTCCCACCTTACACCTCAGGAACGAAGGCCCAGAGAGGCTGAGTCCTTGCTCTGCTGAAGTACTGAGGTAGACTCTGACAACGTGTAGATGTATGAGCTTAAATCTGTGACCTATAAAGTGTCACCTAACCTCTCTGGCATCTGCAGAGGCTGAGGTGTTTGCTGACCAAGATTGCTCTTTGTGTAACACTCTTCTTCTATGGGTATACCTATATTAGCTTAGACAGGAGTGTGCTTTTGAACCTGATCTCCTGGCTGTCCCTCTCACCATGCTTCATGGGGGAGTCTCATAGCACTCAGGGCAGATTCCTTTCAGATGAACTAAACTGGGAGGTGTATTCCCAAAATGTACAAAATGCTTTTCAGCCAGTAATGGTCACTGACTCCATGGGCTGAGGCTAAAGCTAGTGTAAGGAAGAATGTATATATAGTATGGATATCAGGTCCTCCACACCACCTATCTCACTGTACAACTCAGTTGCTTTTGGATCACACTATTTGCTACTGTAGACACAGTTTGTACTGGTGATGGGTGCTGAGGTATTTACAGGGCAGATCTGACCTCATGTGAAGTCATCCTACGATACAGAGTTTGATATATACACAGACAATTCACTCTGACAGCAGCGAGGGTGGTGCAAAAATGAAATACAGTGCTACAACATAATTTTCAAAAGTACATGATCTTTTGTCTAACAGACAACCTATATTGGTGAGATGACCTGGGAAATGGCGTGTGTGGGTTCAGTGACCTCCCAGTCTCACAAAATTCAAATCCCCTTTTCCCAGACAACCCCCCTGTATTGATTTCATTATAGACTGAGCTGGAAGGCAGTAGCTGTGGTACCAATAGTACCTAGTCTTAATGTAAAAAATACTCAACTGTTCATGAGAGCATGTTTGTATGAGAGAGAGTACCCCTTGTGTACAAACCCCACAGAGTAGACTCACTGCCAATACTCTTCCTTGTAACATCTTCCAAGGAAAAATTTGTTCTCTCAGAAGTACTGACCAGATTATAAGATATTTTCTCTTATTGCTTCTTTTTTTTTTGGCATGATGCCAAGGAAACATGTTTTTAACCTTAACAACCCTTAGAATTCGTAGGAAAATTACTGGTCATCAACCAGCCACCTGAGGAGGTCTGAATTTGGTTTTTGAAACCTCAAGCCATACCAAGCAAACATTATCTTTAGAAGATAAGTTACCTTAATAATACTACTCTGCAGCCTAATGGTGTAATTATGATTGATTTAATTTTATTAAGTCATCAAAGATTCTATTTCCTTTCTGAATAGCTACAAAAAATGCATAAGGTCTTAGCGCATTGAGATACAAAAAAAGCAAATCAAAGCGAAGAACAATTCCTGAGATTTATGAAGCTGTGGTACTACTTCAATTTTAATAAAATATAGCCAATGACAAAAAAGAGAAATAGAATTATCTAATTATAATTATATAAAATGTAATTGTACACATTATATAAATGTAAAAATTGTATAAAAAATTGATGGCTAAGCTAGTCATATAATCACATCCCCATTGAAATAACCTTGATGGGTAAAATGGAGCTGGCATTCCAGACAGGTGTCAAATAGAGAGCAATATTTTTTTTCCACCAGCATAGTTAATTTCAAGTGGGTTTTTTCATATTTTTATTCTCTCATCCTATTTTAATAATTTAACAATATCACCCTTTGCCTTTCCTTTTAATTTTTTCTGCATTCAACAATAAGGTAGAATATACCTCAAATTAGGGACTGAATTAATTTTGTCTTAACCCTGTTAGCTACAAGGCAAATGCCTACATGTGACCAATTGGCTTGGCTCCACTCTTGTCAATAATGATCTAGGCAACACTAGTCAATGGAGTCTAGAGAGCAACTCATTGAAGTCTCAAAAAGCCACCAGGTAAGCTAGCCTTTATATACCATCGCCTGTGTTTACTAGATCTCTGGCAGCAGTAATGGGAACTAAGAGAGCTCAAAATTAGCCATCAAAGTTAAACAAGATGAATCCTATCCCAGGCATCTATTTTCTTGCTCCGTTACATTCATCAACATCTATGTGCATATGTTGCTGTGATATCCCTTTCTATAATAAGTTTTTGCTTCTTCTTACCAGTGCAATTTATCAGTTCTGCATTAGCAAGACTTTTAAATTATTCTCTGGTCATATGTTTTATGTGACTCTGTTTCACAGCTTACCGTGAACCATGTGACATGTGATATTCATATAAATTAGGGCATTATAATGACTTTGGTAATTCTTTACACCAAGAATTGTATTTCAGTCTAGGCATGTCTTCCAAGACACTTAAGTCTTAAATGCTTATATAGACACTCTGTTTGCTGTATTGAGAAAAAGGTCAATGACTTCAAATTGCTAAGATGCATATCCATTTTTGTAAATATTTGCAGCATGTGTTTCTGGCTTCCTTCCAGTATTTTGTATTTGTCCTGTTTCGTAAATATTTATGTTCTGTAGCAACATGCAAGAGACTGTCCTTAGAAACTTGACTTTTAGTTCCCTTCCAGAGGGTTTGTTTATTCTTCTCTTCTTTTAGTACTTATCAAACCTGCCCTATTGTCAATCCCAGGTTTTAAGTCTGGCGGACACTCCAGCTTCTTCAACTCTAGAAAAAAAAGGCTGAAAAATACAGAATTAATGTTGCTAGTATTATTCCATCCATTAAAACAACGGTTTCAAATTAGACCATCAGCATACATTGCATTGACCTCAGCTCACTAAGTTATGCAATTTATCCTCAAGTTATTCAAGGTTTCTGGTCTTTGTCAGGGGAAAATCTGGCATCTTAGTCCACCTCCAGGAAACACCCAAAATCTTCACCCTGCCCGTTATAGTTCAGACTGTGTTTGTGCCTTCTGGACAAGAGTATGATTTTAACCTTATTGATGTTAAAAGATGGGGATGTGCTACTTATTTTCTAGCAAGCAAGGAGCTAGCCAGCTGCTGATGCATGTGTCATATATGTATAGAGACTGGAGAAAGAAACTGGGCAGAAAGCCCAGTCATTCCACTGGAGTAAACAAGAAAGCCGTAAGAACAGCTACCTCATTGACAGGAAGAAGTCACATTAGACAGTAGGTAACAGAGCAGTAGCTTGTAGCCCAGATAGGGATTTGGGTTGTCCTTATTTGTAAAAGACTGTTGCTTTCTTTTTATTGCCTCTTCATGCTAATTTTCAGGAGTGGAATGCCCCAGGGAAAAATGCGCTTGATAGGACACTTAATGCTAGACCAGATGGATCTATCATACAGCTTACAACTCCTTTCTTGCTTAGATTGCTACTGTTGTCTTCCCTCTGTTGTTTTACCACACTGCGCTTAAGTCCTTAGCACTCTTTCAAGCCCTTTTTCTCTGAAAGCCCTCCAGTTTGTCAACATTTTTCTGGCAATTTGGTATTTAGTTAGAAAGCAGCCAAGGTGCAGTAGATGGAAGGCCTGATTCTTTCCTGCTTCATGAATCCTCTGGGTACCAATCTCCAAAATGACACTAGATTTTATCCTGTCATATTACATTATACCCGTGGGTGTAAATCTCTGGTCATTATTGCCTTCCATCTTTCAGCACTAGAGCACTCCAGTGTCTTTCTCAAACAGAGAATATTTATGATGAAACTTATGGTTATACTGCTCACTGTATTTCAGAATTATATTTTAAAGTGTGGGTGAACAAGAAGACATGAAGTAAGGAGGGAAAATAATGTTATGCCATTATGCTTATAACCACATGGGTGTCTGCAGTAAGTAACAATCAATTCCTATTTAGTAATGCTTGCATACTGGTCATAGAGTATAAAACTGTTAATTTGAACATGCGAGTTTTATAAATGTAGAAGTCCTGTGAAAAAAACACAAAGAAAAGTCTTAGATTCCTGCTGTAAAATGTATAGAGGGACAAAAGAATGTATCCACCTTCCCTAGGAGTCATCACACCTCATTTTAGCTATCTAAAATGTATGCATCCATTTTAAACCTGGTTTTGGGTCCCTGTTTTAGCATTTAGGAAAAAACCCAAACCCCACCTTTCTAAGATGTGGGGTGAATTACCTTCTGCAAGTGCCCGGTTTTTTCCTCATTGACTATAGAAATAGGCTGTTGAGATGAGTCATCTGTCCTAATTCAAGCATCTGAAGGTTGATCTACACCTGACCTACTGTCCTGGTTTCAGCTGCTTGTCTTGTGCTCCATTTATGGTCACCGTAGAGAAGCAGGCCTCCTCCACAATACAGTTCATCTCATCGTTAGTGTCTGAAGTAGATCCGATGAACCACTTTGTCCAGATATCTTTTACTTCCACTTATAAGGAGTTACTTATTCTGGAATAGACATCTAGAGTTTAGATGGCCTCAGACTCTTCACCAGTGCTTACAACCTGAAGTGAACACATCAATGTTCAGAGGATTGGGAGATGTCCGTTCCTGCTGGTATGCATAGGCATGGCACCTTGCAGTCCCTCAAGCAAGTGGGCTTCAGAATCCAAGCCCAGAGTGCTGCTGGGAAGCTGGATGAATTAATTAAACAGGACAGCATCACACTATCTATAAGTACAAATACACTGCTTCCAGCCAGTGTCTCACTGGCACTGTGGCATATGGATGGTGTAGGCACACCAGCTCCTTCTGAAGGAGTTTAGGTACCTCCATCATGGAGCAAGATTAGCGATAGAGACAACTTCTAAATCTGCTGCTGGAAGTGAGAAGTGCACGTGGGATAATAGGTAAACAAGTGAATGCATTGCACTGAAATTGAGAAGGAGGACTTCACATCTATTCAGGCTTTCAGACTGTAGTCATTGTTATTCTACCACCCTTTCAGGTGAGGGTAAGCAGTAATCCATGAGATGAACTCTGTGAGAATATCCTACTATTAAACTGCACAATTTATAGTGTTCAAAATCTTAGATAAAGCACATCAAAGACCTCTAAATTATTTTCAAAATTTTCCGTGTAGCTACAGAACTTCTTTAAAGTACAGTTCATTTCTACCCTCTCTGTGGGCATCCTCTTGGAAAGACCAGCTAAGACATCTTTTCAAGAAGCTCTTTCCATTTTCAGTCTTTTGTGACTCAGTTCTATTATAATTCTGCTCTGCCATATATTTTTTCCTAGTCTTTTTTTTAATACATCTTCTTTTTTTTAACTGCATGATGTTCTTCCCTTTCCAGTCTTGCCCCATCTGAATAAAATTACACAGCTTGTTTCAGAGGCTGAATCCAGTAATTGGCTTTTTAATGTCATCTGCATCTTTCCCTGCTCCTCCATACAGTCTGACCCTCCTGCAGAATGGCTATCTTTGTTTCATTGCTTCTCTTTTATGCTCTCTCTCTCCTCTCATGGTTTGATCTGACTTTCACCTTTGAGCATGTTCTGAAGTTATAAGATCACTGTTGGCTTAAATCTTATTTTGTTCTTCATGATGGGAACTTCAGAAGCTGATCTTTGCAGTAAGAACACTCATCTAGCTGCTGCCCTGCAGGTTTTGGCAAAGGCAGATGCAACTGATGTCCCACTCCCAAATCCACCTCTAGGCCTCAGTAGTGTAAGAAAAATGGAGTGCTGCTGCCCAAGAGATGGGGAGCTGTAGTACCTGTGACCATGGATGGAGACAGTTGGCCAAGCAGGTGTAATGGGAGGAGAGATGAACAGCCCGCCAAGAAGAGGCTCAGGAGCCTTGTTACCATGAGGAAACAAGAGCTGCCATACATTTATTCTGTATCTGTATGAACACTTGTTTTAAAAGGTTCCTATTTATTATTCTGGGCAAACCAAAGAAATGGCTCAAATAAAAGTAGCAACACCCGTTCAAATAAGCTATCTTTTAAAATGCTCAGGACAGAAAAAAAAAGAAAATCTCAACATTTTTACAAACCCAAGGGAAAATTATAAGGCTTGCGATAGACTTTAAAGCTCAGTGTTTCTAAAGGGGAAAAAAAAAAAAAACAGAAAGTACTGAACTGACACCATGCATGTTTTGGAGCATGCCAGAACACAGTTCTACTCAGTGAAAGATGCAAATTCCTATAAATACTATCTATAGAGAATATAATATATTCAGGCGAGTATTTTGTACAGTGGAAACAAAAGCACTTACATAATATTGTCTCAATAATAAGTGTGATTATTTTTGGGGTGTTTGTTACTCTATGATACTGAACTCATTAGTCTTTTAAAGCTGTTTTCTTTGGGTCTCCTTCTTTGTCTGATAAATATAGCATTATCCACTAGGAGCCAAAAATACTGTAGTAAGCCTATTGTAGGTTTTTATAGCTACAATCATTCTTCTGCAACATTTTATTCTTGGTAAAAAGAGTAGCTGCAGTTTTTCACAATTAAAAGCTGCACTGGATGCATGTTTTCCCTTTAAAGTGCTATTGAGTTCAATGCGTCACTGGTAGCTCTGCCTACCATCTCTCCTCCAGTTTGTTTTTCTATCCTCGGGCTCTACTACATCTACCTGATGTTGTCTTTTCCAGTGCAGCTCTCTGGAAGAGTTTGCATCTGCCAAAACCAGGGGCAAGGTTCATGACTGTGGTAGGATCTGACTTAAGAAACTCCTTGCATTTCAAGCATTTTTTTGGGGAGGTGGTAAAATCCTTGTCCCCTTGGAACTGCCCACATGAACTTACTCATTCAGTAACAGTCTAGTTTTAGAAAATTAATTCTGAAGGAACATTTTGAACACCATATATTATGAGTGCAGATGAGTAGCTGGCCACTGATGAGAGAAAAGAGAGTCTTTTACTTCTGTAAATCAACTCTGATCATTCTCATATAAGCCTCTTTCTGCCCTGCCCCAGAGTATGCTGTGCCCCTATATCCTTGCTTAGAGTTTACCCCATGATTTTACCCCTGCCTTGCCTGGGTTACCCGTTTCTGCAGGGCAGGAGGAGTTAGGAGCCTTCCAAGGACAATTCTGTGTGACGAACTGTTGTCTCTTCCCACCGCTTTCCAAGACCTGCGGGTAAAAGACAAAGTTGATTTTAATATCTTTACACAATTCTTGCTAATCAAGAGAACTGCCTGTTTTACTCACGTGTTTGGTTACTGCCAGTGGATCATGCTTTCACTCTTACAAGTGTCTGCTTGCCTTCCTTATCTGAAATAACAATTACCAACTGAATTCATTAACCATTTACCTTGTCTTGAAATAAAAATTATTGACAGGCCCCCATGACATTTGTGAAAAGCAGTGTTTATGAGTGAACTTTAAAAGTTCAAACCCTAGAAATGCAAAGCATGCCATTGAATGAAATATTTTTAGCCTTTTACACTTCAAGAGTCACTCTCAATGGTAATTTATTTCTACACTCTTCATATAGCAACTCTGTGGTAAAGAGAATAAACTTGTCTCCCATAAACTTTATAGATCCTGTTCATTTATATTCTTTTAGGAGATGGAAGAGGGTGAAGGGAATTTTACAGTGGCACGACTCTGCCAGAAGCTCAAGAATTAGTTACAAATACTTTCTACTTTCCAGTAGTCATCTGTTCCATTTTTGAGTCCCCCAGAATGTTTCAGCATTCATAATGTTCATAAGGGAGCCATATGGCATCACAAGAAAAAGGGAGATAAACATGCATCAGCTGTGTACAGATAAGCTGAACTTCTTTCTAGGTAGACAGTCCAGTAATAAAAAAACAGGTCCAAATCTTTAAACCAAAATGCTATTATCCCATTTATTATCCCCTTTTCCTATTTTCTTAATTCTAAAGAGGGGAAGAGTCTCTTACTTCCCAATAGAGAAGGAAATTTAAATTTTTAAAAAAATTTAGTTTGATACTGGAAATTTAACACTTCTCTAGTTGTAGAAAACAATGTCAGTGTTGCTGGACCCTTTAAGCTTATATATATCACATGTATTAGGCCACTTTGCAACCCTGTCTTATCGTATGTGAGAATTCACCTCTGTTACTTTTAAAATAAGAGAACAGCATATTGTATGTAGCTCCGTAATGATTAATGATGTATTTCCTACATCATGATTAATGATGGAGAAAAGTGATTCTATTCAGTGAAGTGTGATTCTTATATTTAAATGTGCTTAAAATCAGAAATACATAAACGAGTCACCCATCTTATTAGTCTCTTACAACCAAACTCCAGGAAAGAAAACTGATCCAGGTGATGAAATTCCAAGTGCAGCTTTTATTTTGAATGGAGGTGAAGAAGGTCTTCTGGCATTGATTGCATCTCAGTGCTGCTGCTTGAGCCTTTGCTCATGGGAATGGAAAGAACATCAAGCACACTTGGTTTCTGGCTGATGCTGATACTTAAATGAGGTTCTGCTGCAGTTCCCTTGGTTAAAGAAAATGAAGCCGAGGGTTTTTTTCCAGCTAAAACTACTGTGTTGTCTTGCCAAGAAGCCCCTATCATAATAAGAGAACATTTCTGGTGTAGCTCTAGGATACATTTTATGGATGAATTATTGGTTCAAAACCCAGCCTGCTTTAACTTGAACAACATAATTTTGAAGTGGCACAATGGTACTATGTACAGTTGTGTATAGTAATGACTCATGACCCCAACATGTACAAGATTTTCCATAATTTTCACATTTCTTATGAAATATGTAGAGATTTTTTTATTATAAAGACATTAAGATAGATTTAATATAAAAGATCCCTTTCGTGTAAAGTCTATGCAGTCCTTACAGAAGGGTTTGGGGAAGGGGAAGGAAAAAGGCTAAGGTTCAACAAACAGTTGAAAGTTGTTGCTCACTCAGTCTGCCACTCCTCTTACTTACAGTGATGTAACTGAAGCAGGAAATACAGATTTACAAAGAAGATAAGAGTCAAATCTATAATACAATATTGGGATACATTTTGTAATGCAAGCACACTACTTGCTTCTCTAGGACCCTACAAAGATGTTAGCATATGTTTGTGCCAACAGCAGGACTAGTCCAGCCATCTACTCAGGACTGGGGCACTTGCTAAATGCCATTAAAATTTGTGCTGTATGCCTTTATTTTCCAGCACGTAATCTTTTTAGAAAACTTAATGTTACAGTACGTATGAAAACTATTTCGTAAAGAAAGTGGCACATTTCCTGAAGGTACCTTATTCTTCGTTACTGAGTGACTGTCAGTCCCAAATGCACAAAGAAACTGGAGGCAAAAGGAGTAGGAGGAGTGAGAGCTAGAGCAGTGGAAAGAAAGGAAAAGTAGCTTCAATCGACTGAAGAAGCTGTTTCATGGATTTCCGTTCACTGGACATATGCATTCACAGGAACCATTGTCAGATACACACTCCAGCTTTAAAAGTTCAAATTTCCACAAGCATTTTGTGTGTTTTGGTGCAGCAGAATACCTCCAGAAAAACCTGCATCCATTAAAAACAAATCCAGGTTGAAGGTCTTGGTGGAGTGGGATAGTGAAATAAGGAGCAGGCAAGGGACTTTAGCAGTCACATGGAGCTTTTTATGCAGCCATAAAGCTCAAGTTATAGGGCATGAGGTGGGGTGAGTGCTACACACTAATTAATGAATCTTGTAAAAATCGGCTTTTCCAGCTATAGGCACAGCATAGTCCAGGAATTTCTGAAGAGTATAGACTTATTACATCCAAATATTTAGGGCATTTTAAGAAAAAAACAACCATCCTGCAATAAGTACCCCAGAAGACCCTGGGCCACTTTTTGTTCCCTAATGTTCTCATCTAGGACAAAATGGGCATATAATATTATATGGAGAATCTTTATATTGCCTTTAGTGTACCTTCAGGCTTTTCTGTTGGACCAAGATTGATTTTCTGTTTACAAGTGAGTTATAAGACAAGTAAATATATTGCAGATCACATCTGGGTTAAGATTATGGAAGTGACTACAAAAGCCAATAAATTATTTTTCGTACTGGAGAGCAATACACGATGCAATCCAGAAGCATAATTCATAATGTATTAACATGTAAGTCTCAAAAGTGAGCTTGCAAGAGATTTACAGGGTGAAGCTGCTCTTCTGCTACAGCATGAGACAGCTTCCAGAGCAGGTTTTGTAAACACAGTAAATGGCAGAGGAGTCAATATTTACTGATGGGGCCCAACACATTCAGTTTCAAAAGGATGTGGAATACTGAAGAAATTGTTTGGCTTAACAAATAAGTGGTGGAAGCTTTTCTAGACACACAGCAAATAAAAGAACTTAATTGCCAACCTGGTTGTATATATAGAGAGTGCTGGGCTTCAAATTTCATCCAGTAATGCTCTAGTAACACACCTATGTTTTAAAAAGCACGTAATGTTCTTCCTTTCACTGGTTTTATTTAGTTTCTGGGCAGATCTGACATTGCTGGCTTTGATACTTGAACACAGTGTTCATTTGTTTTCAGAGGTTCTATAAAATGCTCCATATATACATTTCAAAACAAATAGTATTAAAATGCCAGTTTAATTTGTAATTTAGTATTGGGTTATATTAAATTAAAATGCAGGGGCTGTACAAACTTCATAATAATATTAAGAGTGAAAATGTCTTTATTTTAACACATCACTGTTCCCTGACCAGCTTCACTGAAATCAAAGAGAATCTTTCAGTGAGTAGTTTCTCAACATTATGAAACATGAGTTTGCAATCTAGCTTTGGTCAGTTCTCATTTTTTAATAATAGGGTATCAGGAATCTCTGGATTGGTTTATGGTCTAAGCACTGACTGACTTGTACAATTCTTCTGATATTACACCAAGGAAAATTTAAAGAAAAGAATTAGGTAAGCAGTTTAGAAACCAATGGTGCAAAGACAAGTTGCAAGCTCTTACTCAATTTTGGTTAACTGGTCAAGAAGCCAGGCTAAGGGAAAGGAACTGGTGCTATTCAATCCATTGGTTACATTTCATTTGAACTATGTCTGTACCAGTAAATGAATATGTTAAGGACCACTGTCAGGCATTGAGGCCAAATGGCACAGAAGACCCCAAGTGCACACCATTAACACCCTTACCTCCCAAAAAACAGTGGCTGCCTGCAAACTGCCCTTTGGGTATGGTTGCTTGGCCATGCTGTGATCTCAGCTATGCCCAGGAATTTGGCTCAGACTGTATCAGTACAACGAGTCTCATTCCAGGGCCTGGCAATGCTTTCTGGCACTGATTAATTTGATAATGTAGAACTAGTTTGTAGACTGGAGATAGTAAAGAAGGAAGCATACTGTTTGGAAGGCTCTTGTCTCCATTGTCAACTCTGTCACTCCATCACTGGTGGTCAGGACCACCACTTTCAGGCCCTCACTAAATTAGGCACCGGGAAGCCTATTCCCCAGCCTGTATCTAGATGCCTCATTTTTCTGAAGTTGCAAGGGGTTGAAGCCTGCCAAGAAAAGGGCACTGAAATGTCTTGGAAGGACTGAACCAAGTTCATTAATGTGGCTAGTCACACAACAAAACTAATGAAGCAGGAGGATTGTGATGAGCACAACTTCTGAGCAATGTGGAAATCAAAATAAACATTTTAAGGCCAGACAAGACCATGAGAGCATTCAGTTTGTCATCCTGAAATGGGTTTGCCTTTGATGTTCTTTGCTGAAGGCCTTCAAGCAGATAGCATGTACAGATCACTCACAGTGCTCATAACTTGCAAAGTCACCAAGTATCTAGTTCACACACACATAATATTTTTTGTGTGAGGATGGCAGAGAGGAGAAAAAAAAGGTTCCAGCTGTGAATTTTATAACAAAGTGAAGAGCCTCTTCTGGTTTCACTCAGCTGTATAATGAGATGATCCTGTGTCTAATCACAGAAGAAGAAAGAATGAAATGTACCTACGTCCTGTTATATAAGATGCTTTATGGCTGATCAGATGTGAAAACAGCAAAATCTGCTTTCATCTGCTAGAATAAGCCTTTGTTCGTATATGTTTGAAGTTACTTCTCAGTATTTTGTACAATGATGAATGTTTAATTATTAGGCAGATGTTATTGTGTCCCTTTTTTGTACAAAATTATCCTTAAGGGCTACAAAATATTTGTACTCCAGCTTTTGTTAATTTTTTCTTCAAGCTTTTCAAATAATTCTGTGAAGACTGCCAGTTTGTTCGAGTAGTAAAGATGATTTCAAGCTTATTTGCTATGTATATGTATTATAGACCATATCATTTTCTCATTTATATAGGAATGAACTCATGAAGTTCAGTGAAATTACACCAATGAAGCCAAAGAGATATTTCTGTAAGTATACTCTTACAATTAAATGGTCCCTGAAACTGCCTCAACTTAGGGACACTCAACTATACCCCAGTGGATTATGAAAAAAGAAATAGTTAAACAAAAATAATTTATTAAGTGCAAAAGTAAATTATATTATATTTTCACAAAAATTAATATTTTTTAAAACTGATGTGAACAAAAACCTTTCAAAGAGAAAACAGGTAAGTCCTGAATCAGCAGGCAATGCTATTAAGCTAATGCAGTTAAGTGCAGGCATTAGCAAGATACCACAATGTGAGAGCTACAGCAGACACAGTATAAATCACTATTTTAACAGTATGAAACTAGTTATAAACTGACAACATGTCACTTAATGTGCTTTTGCATATCTAACATTTTTGCAGATTGATTACATAAATGAGTGAAAATAATGATAATAAATGAAATTCATACCCACTTGAAATTTTATATTTTTGACAGAAAGTCAAGACAAACATTTCATTTTCTGTATCTTTAAAAATTGAGTTCTTGATAAAGAAAGTTTGACAGCTATGAAAGAAGTCATTATCCTCATTATTGTTGGTTTGCTGTATGACACCATGATATCCTCCGACACTTTACAGAGGTTTTAAGATGTGACAGACACTGCCCCAAATTATTTCCTATCTAAACAGAGTCTAGAGGAAATATATCAAAGAAAGGCAAAGGAATGGAGTAGAAATAACATTTATAATAGCTGTGGCCAGTATACCCAGAAAGATTTGAAAGAAGGAGGTGGCATCAAGGTGGACTTAATGCTACCAGAGCAAAAAGGGACCTCATCCCTGGTATACAGTGAAATAAAGGGGTGAGGAAAGAAGACCAAGAAAAAGCCAAGAATTCAAGAAGAATAGCTGGACACAAGGACAAAGCAGGGAGGGAACATCCAGATGCAGATGCAGCTGGCTTGAAGCTCATGTGGGAGATGCTGTAAATAATTGCCACCTGTGCTAACGTGGAAATCAGCACTGCTCTAAGTGGAGGCTGGACCAGATGACCTCTGGGGATCCCTCCCAGCCTAAATTATCCGTGATTCTGGTAGCCTGTCTGTTAATGTCTGCCAGCCTGGTCTGTCATATGGCAAAGACTTGCGAAGGCAATGTGATGCTGAGATATGGTCCTTCTTCTTTTAGCAGATCCTGTGTAGCTGACTTTCTTGCCATGATGTTTGATATTTCTGAAAAGCTTCTGAACACCTGGTAACAATTAAACATAGATGATGTGGTCCAATAATGAGAGGAACTCAAAAGGTTGGCAGTTTGATGTGATTTTTACACTTCCCCTAAAAATGCACTTGGATACTGTCATGAGTGGAGGAAACAATATTTGTCCGTTAATTGACACATGTCTCGAAGGAGAGAGAAGGAGATGAGAGGGAGAAAAGAAGAGAGCAAGCACATCTTAATCAGTTTTGTAAAAGAGGATGTAACTTCGAAGGCTATATAAATTATTCTTATCATTAATAATCTCAGCCTCTCAAATAATATGCAAAAACCTCATGCATAATTGTAAGAGTACAAATCTGACATAGAAATCTCATTTCACCATCTCTGCACTGCAATGTATCTGTAGGCCTGTGAAGTTTTAATAGCTGTGCCTTACAACAAAGCAAATTAATCTCCATTTTGCAGCTAAAGAGAGTTGAATTTTAGCAACAATTTGCTTATTAGTTCTGCACTGCGGCCTGCCTCTGCCTGACGCTGCCCTCCCTGTGAATTTTTATTGTTGTGGTATTTATTTGGTCATAATTATCTCATCTCTACCTACACCAACCTGTCAAGAGAGAGTGCTAGTTTTTCTTTACTGATTTGTAATTCTATTACACAGCCCATCAGCAGCTTGTTTCTGATTATTGCGAGCAGTACACTCTTCTGGTAGCAGCTGTTAATATTTGCCCCTGCTTTATTAAGCAACAAGTACTTGTCGCTCGCCCATAATAATGTGGAGCTAATAATATCGTCCCAGGCTGCTTCCTGGGAAATTATGTTCTCCCAGTTCCCTTTCTTTATTTGTATAACATCAACAAGCTATTTAATATATCTGTCATCTTGACAAGTCACAGGAACAAAGAAGGCCCAGCAGACATGGCAAGAGAGACGCCGAGAAGCAAACATTGCATTAAAAACTCTCTGGTGGGTTCACAGCCTGTAACCTGCAGGGAAAGCAGAGTACCTGGGGAAGTCATGGCTCATGCTAAGCGGAGGTATGTTGTCATCGTGGTTCAACCAAGACCATGGGGGCGTAGGACACCTTTAAGATTAGTAGATCCCAAGAGCTATCTAACAGGGAGGGTGCTTTGAGAGGGACAGTGCCAGGCAAGGCAATTCATCGTTTTCTTGTAAGACTGCAAAAGGCTGAGAGGGAAAATTTTATAGAGATTTATCAAATATTGGCAAGACACTATTTCTGTTTTAAGACTCGGTTTGGTTTTTTTTTTTTCCTATTTCTTGATCAATGCCATTCTTTGGACTTTTGGAGGATCTTACCCCTAGTCACAGTGAAAAACTTAGTTTTCTTTGAGATACTGGTTACTGTTAAAGGAATAGTGCTTGGGGCTGTAGACAGGATTTTATATCTATGTATTCAATCACAGCTGCTGTTATCACCTTTGAAGAGTATTTTTACCAGAATTTTCAAATTTCTGGCTTTTTAAAAATATCTCTTCACACTCCAGATGTCTGCTGATGAGGGATTTCAAGCTAAGCTACTGAGATTGTTTCTAAACATCTTTCTTCCTAGGATGCAGAAACCTTTCAAGTTATATTCTTCAAAATTATTTTTTAAAGTTATGCTTCGATAACATTCAAGTCAGTGGAACTGATGCAAATGTTGATTTGAAAATATTAAATGCTGGGAATTTCACAGATGTCTTCTGGCTGAGTGTCCTGTTTCTTTCTCTTCCTCAGCCTGTGTGCCCCCAAGGCCAGGAGGAGCTTAGCCAGATAGTGATTTACACAGAGGTCAAAATCTATTTGTCTTAAGATTTACCTTTTAATTTTGCACATATTTTTACACATTTTTAACTTCTAGGTGTCCTAATGTCAAGATTTTAAAAAGGAAATTGTTAAAATTGTACCCTTTTTCATGAAGGAGTTAAAGTATGGATAAATCCATTACATTAATCTTAGTGTATATATTTGAAGTTGCCTTAAACACCTTTCACATCACAACCTCAAGTACTCTCCCTTTTGGACTGTGGCAGAAATCTCTCAGAAACAGGAGAAACACCTGTGAAAGCTATGGAACTGAAGTTTTTCAGAACTTGAAAATGGGAAAATGAATGAAGAGTGGCTTTTTATACTTGTCTTCTAGTTATAAATGACATCTGTTGGAAGGAAAGTATCAGTTCTGCAAAGAAATGAGCAATAAGGTCAAGAGACTTTTTCCTCAATGTAATTAAGTAATCATTTCAAATTGAGTTGCTCTCTCCCATAGAGAGCTAAAAGTTTGGGATACATTGAGAAACTCAAGAAAGTGCGTAGAAAATGACAGTGACCCTCACCCTCTGTTTCATTTGGTAGAAGATTTGCCTCTGATGTCCACGTTTGTAGTGTCAGTCCCTAAAGATGAGCTTGAGGGAAAGCTGAAAGTGATGCTGCTGCCTAAAAATAATTAATAACCGAAGGCTGACTGCTGAGTTTATTAAAGTGTTAAGATCCAAGCAATGCCTGAAGTCATACTCAGCACTTAGGAGAATAACAGCTTCCTATCTCAAAATCCTATCTTAACATATCCTGTTCAGAAAACCTGTCTTAAATATAAGGAGCCTTGGACAAGTAGAAATCAACACTTCATATTTTCAGCAGTGGCAGCGTAAAGATGGTAAGTCTGAAGAGAGATTCTGTAAAGCTGTGGATGTTTGTAGGCAGAAGCAGTGGGATGAAATTAGAGTGAGAAAAGTTAAGCTGCACATCTGTGCTGGTTTTGGCTGGGAGAGAGTTAATTTTCTTCCTAATAGCTAGTATGGGTCTATGTTTTGGATTTGTGCTGGAAACAGTGTTGATAACACAGGGATGTTTTCATTATTGCTGAGCAGTGCTTACACAGAGTCAAGGCCTTTTCTGTTCCTCATACATCCCCACCAGCGAGCAGGCTGGGGGGGCACAAGGAGTTGGGAGGGGACATAGCCAGGACAGCTGACCCCAATTGACCCAAGGGATATTCCAGACCATAGGATGCCATGTTCAGTATATAAAGCTGGGGCAAGAAGAAGGAAGGGGAGGACATTGGCGTTTCGTCTACCCAAGTCACCGTTAGGCATGATGGAGCCCTGCTTTCCTGGAGATGGCTGAACACCTGCCTGCCTGTGGGAAGTGGTGAATGAATTCCTTGTTTGCTTTGCTTGTGTACATGGCTTTTGCTTTCCCTGTTAAACTGTCTTTATCTCAATCCACGAGTTTTCTCACTTTTACACTTCCAATTCTGTCCCTCCTCCCACCGGGGGGAGTGAGTGAGCAGCTGCATGGGGCTGAGCTGCCGGCTGGAGTTAAACCACGACAAAATCACAGAAGGTCTACTAGATTGAGACATTGATCCCTACGGGAAATGGTGGAAGGTCTACCCTCTGGGACACTTGGTGCTGGAGTGAACTAAACTTGAATCCTCTAGGAAATGCCTTTTATTGTAGGGAATGCAGAATTAGCAAGGCTTTGGACTAGATGACTTAATAAGCCTTTGCAATATCTAATGGCAATACTTACATGAAATAGCCCATAGAAGGAATGAGGAAAGGAAAGAAAGGATGAAGGAAAAAGTGCAGAGCTGAAAAGTGGAATCTCTCATCTAACATTTTCAGACTTGGTGTAAAGATGTCTCAGTGGGTTATGTACCTTTTTTCTAGCTAGACCAAGTTTTCCTTATTGTAAGCTAGCAAAGGACAGGTCCCTCCAAATAAGTTCACTTCCTCAACATCTTACAAGGAAATTAAGGGATTGAATGTTTTGCTGCTCCACTTCCTTTTGTTGTATTACATGATCTCCAGGACTGCAACATACCTTAAGGTACTTCTAGCATTCATTAATAAGAGTTCTTAAAATAGGGTCTAGAGCCAGCGCTTTCATCACATTCCTTCAAGTGTCACTCTAAATATTCACTAAATTATTAATTCAGCAGTTGGCATCATGTCACAAGCGGTTATGAATATGCCACAAAATGTTGGCAAAGTGGTAATTTGGATTTTAAAATCTCACTGTAAACATTTCTGAAAAGAGACGTCTTTGTGCAATAAATAGGAGTACAAAAAAGTGAAAAGGTTGTAATTGTGAATGTGTGTCTATTACACCACTCTGACAGGGGCAGGTGTCACTCAAAATATTCTTAATGATCTTAAAATGCAGGAAAGTTTATTTGCATATTTTTGTGTTACAGCCAGCTATATATCTATGGGCTCAACTCACCAGCCTTTCCAAAACATGCATTTGTTAACAACACTGGCAAAGTTTTCCTGGGAGTGTTTGGTAGAAGGAGATTTACAGAAAATCTGCAACCAGGACCCCAAAATATTTGATCCTCAATTTGTGATGGGTCTTATTTCAGGGCCTAAGGCCTAATCTTCTGTTCACACACCTTCTGAAACCATCAAACTTTGAAATGTGTGTGCAACACTTGAGCTCTAGAAACTGCAACTTCTAGAGACTGGGAGGTAAGGGAGATAAAAGGCACACAAAAGCCTTATCAGACAGACAGCTGGTTCAGAGAAACTGCCATCTCTACAGTCTAACTTCATAGTCCCCGAACATTTGTAAGGGCAGCTTTTTACAAAAGCCTCACATGAATTTTTATTTTTTTTCCTCCCGCAACATTTGATGAAGTTTTTGTCCTCAGGCTCCTTGGCTCAGTTTCCCCACCCCACTTATCTTTGGGCATCTAATTTGTCTCCTCTGTGAGGAGCCCAGGCTCCTAGTATTGCCAATTAAAAGAAATTAGCTCCTTCAGAGGCTATTCAGCACTTGGGAACTGATTCACCCTCCAGTGAGCCTGGGTGAATGCCCATTTTACTTTGGGCATGCCAAAAGCGAAGGGAAATTAACTCAGAGGTGAAATTAATTCTTCTCCCTCCCTCTGCTCTTGCCCTGTGTGTGCTGTGTGAAATTTGGAGTACCTTTGTATCTCCTAGCAATTGTGCCCTCTTAACTAAGAACAGAAAGACTGTGAAGACAATTTATAGGATGCTGCATTTCCCCTGGAAATGTCCTCATGTAACTGTGGAGTGTCTGAGATGTGAAGCCTGCAGTAAAGCAGATAGAAAGTCCCACAGAGATCTGAGCCATCATTCCTGGTAAATATTGCAATACCTGGTATGGCTTAGTTCCTTCTAAGTAAGTATTTTGATGAGACTCAGTAACATGTTGGAAGGTGATGTGATGTAAGTAGCATTCAGAGAGAGACCCAGCAGGTGCCTCAGGTGGAGAGGAACCATACTGCTGACAAAGCTCCCAAGCAGGTTCTCAGAAATCTGCAAGACTTGTGTAACCAGCTATGAAGTGGTACAATCCAGTGCTGGAAAGCTAGCAAAGGTTTCTCAGGAGATGCGTGCTGTCAAGAGCACTTTATATTTCCAATAAGCTAAAATCTTGCTGTATTTTTGTCTATTAGATGACCAAAATGGATTCACAGAAACCCTTTTCCTTGTCTTTTTCCTCCATGTTCAACTGCCGTAATGAGGTGGGAAATTGGTAAGGGAGAGAGTGCACTAGTGGGATTTCATGACTGTCCAGCCAAGAGGTAGAAGTCAACCCTCCTCCATTTCAGGCTTGTTTCAAGTTGCTTCAAAGTGCTTCAGTCAAAGACAGAGTCCACAGATTGCAGAAAATAAAGCAAAACCTCTAAACAATATGAGGTGATGGCCTCTGCCATCACTATTCTCATCATTTAGTCTCCTTCATGACATCTTCCTCTGGGCTAACTGCAAGACAGGTTGTCCTTAATCCTTTCGTGTCTGACTTACCTACAAGAGGCAATAAGACAGTTTGGGCTGATGCTGATTACAGCCTGCATTGCTGTTTTTATCCTGAGTGTTCGGTCCCTCTGACAGCAGCTTTGCTCCTGACACTCCAGTGGATGGCAGATGGACTTCACAGATGTCCTGTTTGTGCTGGGTTTCTCCTTAACAACAGGTGTTATGGTACCAGGAAACAATGGGAGATTGAAGCAGCAGTCACTTCTTAAGAATAACGCACCTTAGGCTAATACTTATGCCTGGAAGTAACCTGTGGCTGTAAACAACAATAATCAAATGAAATGGTCCACAATAGTGAATGGTTTTATTGCAGGGAGGAAATGCAAGGCAGGCAAGTGAGAGGGTGCCTCAGCTGTTTGAGAGCAAGGTAGCCCACACAGGGGGTTGTGCAGTTGACCTAAGTCAGTTTTAAGACAGCATGACACTGTGGCACAAAGGGAGGACACCTCTCAACATGAGTATCTGCTTGACTCACCATCTCACCGAGACAGATAGCAGCAATGCTGAGTCCATGCCCTTCCTGTGGATTTTCACTCCTTTTCTAGAACTATGTCTAGAGAAGGAAGATATATATATAATGAACGCTAATTCCCTGTTTATTTTCTTAATAGTATAAAGATGACACAAGGTCTTTAGAGAAACAATGTGAAAAGGAAAATGGAGTGAGAAATAAACAAGACCTACATTTCTCTTATTCCATCTCCTTGTCACTATGGAAATAGGCATTAGTTGTTTTGAAAAGTCACATAAATGGTGCAGTAATTTATCTTTTTTTTTTTTTTAAATCCAGTCTGCAAGCTAGCTGCGAAATAGAGGTAGAATATTTAGCTATACATAGACCAGGTGTGAATGCTTGTTCCAAAGTGACTCCCTCCCTCCTCTTTTGGTACGTAGCAATCAGAAACAAATGATACATTTTACCAGCTATGAAATTCTAATTAAATGAAGTAGGAAAGGGGTCAGTTGACAAATACATCAAAGTGCTTCATGCAAATTTGTTTTCTCTCCCTGACAAGAGTGTTAGACATTAATTTATGCCTATGTTAAATGATTTGTGTAAAAATCTTTCTTCATGCGTTATGGACAAATAAAAGATGCTGTTGAGGTTGGCTTTTTCAAAATTCATCCTATTTTAGTCAGCTTTCCATGACATTTACTGTCAATGCCTAAATCCAAGCCACAGACCACAACCCATCATGCTGGGTGCTGTCAGACAAAGTTAAGATGGTCCCTGACCCATTACTTTATGTTTTGCAATTTGAATAAGCAGACTGGTTCCTTGACTGTTTAGATAGGGGAGAATGGAAATTCTGTGGGGAAGACAACTCAATTTTGATCAACACAATAGACTGATGGTTTGATTCATACCTACACTCTGGCACTGAGGAAAGGCTGCAAATAGTGAAAGCCACAAAAATGATGGAGGAGACAAGCAGAAGCACTTCCTTTCTATTGCCAGAAGAAAGCAAGAAAGCATTTTCCTGAAGCACCAAGAGTGAGAATCTCTTCCCACAGGGCTGAATCTGTGGGATCGATCTTTGGAGGGCAAAAATCCAGCTCCAGGAACCCACTTATGTTTTCAAATACAGAAGCCTTCATTTCATGCTGTGACAGGAATCTCCTTCAGACCACAAAGGAGCAGAATGCATCAATGCATTCATCAGTCCTCTGCACTAGCACTCACAGATTTGCCAAATCAAGGCCCAAGCACCTTTGGTACTTCCCTTTGTAACTTTTTATGTTTTTCTGTTTCTTTTCAAGCTTTGTTCATAGACAGATTTTTCCATTTAAGGTAAGCTTTTGGGGGCCAGTAGCATGCTGGCCATCAAGACACAGAACTTCTGTCAGTCCTTGGTATGTCCAGGTCCTCCCTGGTTTTAGGGCAATACTAGCCTGACAGGTTGTGATTAATTTAACTACTGAGCTAAGCTAGATAGAAGGGCTGTCCATTTTGGTAGTGATTGACATATGTTTTAAACTCTGAATATGAGCTCCATCCTGGTTAATTACAACATTTCCAGTGATCTGAGCTGGCCATCATTTCAGATCCAGTGTTTATATCCAGCACCTGAAAAAGGGAACATAGGAACATAGGAAGATTTGAAGAAGTACAGTACTTTTCCTTCCACTGCTATGCAACTTTTCTACGCAAATCTTTGCACAGTACCACCAGCAACACTATAACCCAAATAAGGCTCAATCTGACACCTTTTCTAGTTGTCTATGATATGAAAACCTGTTGTGGTTGTTTATTTTGTGAGTGCCACTATAAATTCAAGGCTCCTACAAGGAATTAGAAGTTACAAATTATATCAGTTTACCTCAACTACTGTTTCAAAGCCCTGTGATTTGTGGACCATGGGTGCTTGATGAGAGCACCCATACTTCTGGAGATTACATAGGTTATGCAGTAAAAATAGATGATTCAATTATATTGTGGTCGTTTGGAAGAACTCTAGTCACAAAACACCTGCTTCTCCCTGTTTCCAGATGGTTTTGCAGATGTCTAAAGTGTCTACAGAAAAGTGGAAATAGCTGTAGCTTGGAAATTTTCAAAACTGAGATATTTTTTCCACCAGCAAATGTTGATTCACATAAAGATTCTTTCTACAGAAATGTGACATACTGGACAAATATATGTCAGAGAGCATTCCTAGGTCCAGTATGATGAACAAACACTGGATGATTTTGATAAAAAAATTAGTAGTCCCAATGCAGAAACTGCAAGATATTGCTCCATAACCTAGTGCTGCAGAAAAAGTGACATATAATTATTTAATATATAACCTACTGCTAGTGGGAGCCCTAATGACCAAGCTATTGACAATTGCCTCTACCCATCAAAAGTTCCTGGAATAAAAACCCATGATAGACTTTTGACATATTATGTAAGCAAAATATAATGGTTTTTCTCCAATCCAGTGCTAGCTAGCTTAGAACAAGGAGCTAGATTGAAGCCTTTGAACAAGACAGGAAATAAAAGCCTTGGTCAAAGATACTAGTCAAGAGAGGAGCTGGAAATGCTCAGGAAATGTCAGAAAGGGGCCCAGCGTGGTTGTAGTTAAAACAAGGCAAAAGAAAGCAAAAACTATTACTACCAACTAAAATTAAAAAAAAAAAAAAAAATCCAACACATATAATTTGTTGCAGTGTAAGCTACAAGACTGCAATATAAAATTCAGATTTCTTGCTCTGCCATATTATGATGTCTTTGGTCCCTGGGAACTGGACCTGAACTCCCAAGCAGCTCAGATGATCTTTCCAAGTACCCAATCTACTGACAAATTCTCTGTATATCTTCAGAAAAGGTGTGAATTTCTCTAACCTTTTTCTGCTTTCTTTCCTGGGAATAGTGACCTCCAGCGTTTCACAGTCTCACTTAGCCAAATTACATGCCACATACAGTTTCTTATTCATTTCCACCTTGTCACTCAGACTAAAATCAGAGCAGCCATTTTGCTGGCAACTTCTTCCCCCCCAGGTTTTAGATATGAAGGTTCTTCAGTACTTCTGTTTTATTATTTTTTCCAGCTAATAAATTTACCACAGAAGTGTTTCATAATAGAGACAGGATTGTATTTGAGAGCTATGCTGGAAAATAGTCTTGTTGGATTTGTCCGTACTATATAAAATTGAAAATCCAGGATAATAAAATGAAGCAGAGATAAACAAAGTTCTTCTAAATGGAGAATTGCTCAAATGATAAGTAAGAATGACTTATCCTCATGCCTCAAGTCAGAATATTTACAGAAATGTGAAGACTTTTGAAATGAACATTGTATAAAATTCCAGCATACTGAAAGGCAAGTGTAATAGAAAACTGATTTGGTAAGACTAATTCTGTTAATAACTGCATGTCCTTTGAATCAGTCCTCCATATATTGAATTTCATGAAGACCAGCTGAAGAAAAGGAATACAGATATTAATGGAATAATAGTTTTAAGCAACTGCAGTCACCTGGTTTCTGCAGCATTATCTTTTAATTATATCTAATCTATATGACAGAAAGGAGACCTAGAAAGACTGATGAAAGAGAGAAACTGTGCTGCAGATACAATGACTGATTATTCAGGTCCACAGTGTAATGAAAATACTGATGCCCTGGTATGGGTATCTTTACATAAGCACAAGCAGTTGAATTAGTACTTCTGAAAAACTTGTTTTCCTTGCAAGAAGTTTGTCTTTCCTCTGCTGGGTGTGGTAACCAACTATCTTCCTTGTCTGTAGCACTGTGAAGTAAAATAGTTTGCTGTTTATTATCTAGTGTCACAACATCTATTTTGCTTGCCACACAATTTTAATGTGATTCAAAATGCAAAATGTTGTATGTCACAGATGGCTGAAATCTGATATTCCACTAACAGTTCAGTCAAGACTCTTGTTGTTTTAAATAACCGGTTTTACTTTATGTTCCAATGGGCTTTGGAGGCCAGCATGGTCAGTTGCTGCATCTCATCTAGGGAACAGTGTCTTCCAGCTATGGGGTAAACCTGTTCATCGCTCAAAAAAAATGGTGGTGGGGAACCTCACTCTAGTACAATTTAAGTAATTCTTCCCATTACATCGTGGTTCAGCTTTATCTTCCTAGCCTCCAAAGACAGAAATAAGCAGGATGTCATTAGCAAAAGGATCATCTCAGACAGATGCATAGGTTTTCTTCAAAAATTAAAACATTTATTTCTTTGCCTAATCAGTCCCATGTATTTCATGCATTATTATTTGGTTAGTTTCATTGAGTATCACTGTTGATTAAGCAAGAAAATACCCTTCTGCAGCTTGACACAATGCTTCATAATTTTGTGTATTACTGGCTAATTACAAGAAAACTATTGTGAGTCTTAAAACCTGTATATGAAATTATTTGCAGACCAAAAGCATGCAGACTGTACTGTATAAGTGCAATGCACCTTCGTTTAATGTTACTTGTACTTTTGCTTCATGAAAACTGACTGAAAAATGTGGGCTTACAAGCTGCTGCACTGGATATGTCATTGTTGTGCAACTCTCCAAAATAAAAGAGACTGGATACCCTTAAACCAGGCTGCTGCTGAGTTAAGTTCTCCTTACTTTGGGGATTCTTTTTTTCCCTACATAATCCACTAGATTTATGTATCTACTTCCACTGCATTTGCTGAACCCATTAAATATTTAATTTGTATTTGATTCTTCTCTCATGGCTGGAGTTCATCTGCTACCCTTACTTGGAGTAGGGTACTAATGCTAACACATGACATGAATTTAAGGGGACACTCCTGTAGCCTTGTTACTGGAATGTGAGTAATTATTAACAAACGGTAAGGCCAGTTTTCTTTCTGCTTAAATATCATTTGGGTTCAATTACATGATACTAAGATGAACAGGTCATTAAGTTCGCTACTGTATTGATTCTAGTTTTAGCTGAGCTCTGTTCATTTTTTATTTGAGCTCATTTTCTTTGGCTTGAACTTTGACTGTGTTTTTTGACTGAAAGTTAGCTTCCATAGAAATTATTGAGAGGATGAGGCCTTATACTCCTGTACACATCCCTGAATTCAATTTGATGTTAACTTTTGCAGGGCATTCTTTCTCTTTCAGGATACTGTGTCATGGCTGCAGTGTTCAGAAGGCCCCAGGAGTCTCTAGGACCCAAGTCCTCTAAACTATATTTATGCTTTATGGCCTGAAAAGGAGCTGCTGTTAGGAGGAAAGACTCAAAAAGCAGTTACATACAGAGGATGGTGGGAATAGGGAGGCTGACCCCTTTTCAGCCAGGGATCCCCTGTGGGGAAGGATCCTGAGGGCTGACAGCTGGTGGGGCAGCATCACTGGGAGCTAGGGGCTGGTATGCAGCACTGGCCACCCTGGCATAATTCAGCTGAGGGCAACTTCCCTGATGCTGATGTGGGGCTCTGCCCCAGAGCTTCAGAGACTGTGGGGCTGCTTTGGCCTGAGGTGGCTATGGGAAGAATGACTGCAACTTCCAGTACAGCTCAGAGTGGGGAGACAAGGGTTAATGGGGAGGCAAAGCCCTGGTGCTGTGCCCATCCCCAGCCTGGTAGATCTAACTTGCTAGAAAGGATCCCGAGGTTACCAAGTCAGTCTCTGGGTCAGAGTGTGACATTGCTGAGAAGTTAGATGGGGTGGACAAAAAAATTTTTTAAACAGAGCATCTCTAAAAAGGTACAAAAATATCATATTATATTGCCTGGAACTACCACCATCACATGCTGGAGTATTTGGCAATTGAAAACAAATTGCAATCCAAATGCATTTTTCAGCTAGCTTTCTCAGACAGAAAGATTCTCACATGAACTACATACATTTTTACCACGGAAAGGAGTAGTGCTTCTGGGAAGGAGGGCCTGCCATGCTTTCAACTTCAAAACTCTTCATCTTTTCTCTAAAAGGAGGAAATGACTGCCTGGTTGAGATAATTACACATAGTGTCTTTCCCATCACGATGAAATATGACTGTTGATGATGTATGTGCCAGATAGGAATGTATAAAGAAACATTTCCCAAATAAGTCACTCAATGGCCATCTGAAGATTCCTCTTCATCACTTCAATGACAGGCTGGGTACGAACCTGCAACCCAGAAGGGAATACTCTGGCTGTGTGAATCCCTTCAACTTTTTGCAGTCAACTTATTATACCCTTGGACCTGTGCAGGAAGTGCCAGCATGCTCTGATAAAGACCAGAAGACCTAAGCTGTCCTTCTGATCATCTTTGCTTGTCTAACTTAGACGGTATTAGGATTCAACCAAAATTTAGCCTTCAAAATATCACAATGCCTAGTGACTGCAAGAAGAGGTAAGGACTACATGGGTTATTCTTGGATGGTACTAGAGGTGGAGACAGAAGGAAGAGCCATTCCCAATCTGTTTTACTGTAGTGGTGCCACCTGCAAGAAAAAATTCAAAACTAGAGGAAGAAGGGACATGCAGTAATGTGATGCTGTCACTGTTGGTTGGCCATGCTGCTGGGACATGAAGCTGAAATCTTTCAGGCGCTTAGGAAAGGGAATTGATTGCTTCCAATTTCTTGCTGAGCACTCTATTAGTCTGCTGTATAGATTGCTAGTTCAGTTATTAAACTGATATAAAAAAAGAGGTTCTCCCTTTTAAAACTGAAAAACCGAGAGCCACACGCTCTCCCTTCACCTCGTTTGATACTTTGAACAAAAGAATACAGCTACTGCCTTCAGGGGTCTGTGCTTTCCATCCACGGCTGGCAAAGATACATGACTTCCAGAGAGGACCAGGATTTCATCATTTTCCTTACTGTTTCCTACTGGCTACTGCCCACTGATCATGCTGACTGCAGGCCTGCTGCAGAAAGCCTGCTGCCTGTATATCTTCTGGCGTCTCTGCCTCTCCCCTTGCATGGCACAGGTACGTGTGGCATGCCATCCAGGGAGCTGGGCTGCACTGCAGTTTGTGAGCATCGTCACACCCCTCTTTCAAGACGCCACGTGCTTTTTTGTGTCTAACTCTAAAGCTTCATACCAGGAGGCAATGTTTACCCGACAACATCTAAAAACAGTTCTGTATAAAAGTGATGGTTATGTTGCTACCACCAACAATTATGGCATTGCATAGAGACTTACTTTTGCAGAGAAAACTCAGATTTTGTATGTTTGGTAGCTTAAATAAATACAGAGGGAGAGAGAGAGAGGGGAAAGTGAGCAAGCACTGACAACAAGAGCCTAAAACTGATGTTCCAGTCAGGGGACACACCTAAGTAAATTGGATATAGAAAGGAACCTCTCCCAGTCTTCTTTTGCTGTTTCAGAGACATGTCACTTCAGGTGGCTCACTGGAGCAAGCCAAAAGTACCTGCCTGATTTTCAGGACTCCACAGTTTCCAAATCCCTTTTCTCTCACCCTACTGCATGCTTTTCCTCTTTCCCATGGAGAACTAGAGCAGCATGTAATGAGCCATGTTTCTCATCTACTCCTAGCCCTAGGAACCCTATTGATCTCATCAGTGTTAAATTAGCCTTGATAGCGATATGGTATTTTGGACACTACTAAGCTGCAATGCTGCCACTTCCTAAACAAGCCATGGGCTTTGTTCCAAATGAACACGGCAACTGATTAATCAATACTGAAAGGTTATCAAAACCTGCCTCCTGATAGCAGGCTTTCACAATGCCCAAGGAATTTTTTTTTCTCTCAGTTATACAAAGACCCATGCCTTTTTTTTAGTGTTTTTCCTGTCTTCTTCTGGAGCCTTGCTTTTCCCTCTGGCAGTCCACCCTGTTCCCATGCAGTCTCCTGGCTCCAGTGGAACTTTCCCCATTCCTGCACCCAGAGGGATCCCAAACTGGTCCAGATCACCCAGGGAAACCACAGCGGGATAACTGCTTTCTGGGGTCTAACTCAAACATCTGTGGTGACTAGCATGCACGAAATGTTCCCCACTCCTTGAAGGGGTCTCAGTCTCCAGGTCCCTGCTTGCCTGCTTCCAGAGAGCAGACTAATGAGGCGGAAAGCTCCTTGAGGACCTGCCAGAATAAACATGGTCATGGCAGGCTTCCACCTTCTACCAGGTCTACTCAAAAGTTTGTTAGGTTGTGTGATAAAAAAACACTTGCAAAAGGAGCAGGGAGGCCCAAGAGTGGGGGGGGGGGACGACCGCTTTAAGCCCACTGGGGCCAGTGGAGTCCCCTGCCTTGGCCATTCCTGGGTGTCATGGGGAGCAGCCCCCCCATGGGCTGGGTGAGAACCATCAAGATGAGTCCATGGGAGAGGTTCTGCCTGGGTCACTTGACAGATGGGGGGGCAACTGCCCGCAGGTACAACACTTTGTATCAGGGAAGAGGATTTTGGATGGGATGTTTAGAGGAGGGAACAAAGGTGGTGAAAGAGAGGGGGTCAAAGGCTACTGGGGGGGAACAAGGATGGGAAAACAGAGGGAAAATGGGATAAAAGGGGCTGGTAGCATGTAAAGAAGTGCTAGTCAGTCTATGTGTCCGTCCACTCCTGTGCCAGCCAGCGCAGGCTCTCCTGTCTCCTCATTAAACTCTGTTTCTGATGGTTTTCCTGGGCAAGGCCTTCCCATCCCCTGTGCCCATGTGAGGGAGGGCTATGGGGCTGGGGCCATGGGGCCAGCACCAAAGAAACAAGGGTGTGTGAGCTGTGTCTGTGTGGGCTGTGGGTACAACTGTGGGCGAATACAGGCCAGTGAGGAGGCAAGGGGCTTGGGAGCTGGGTGTTGGAGTGGACCGTGGAGAGAGCCAGGGCTCTGCCAGCTGGTGGCTGGGGGCACCCGGTTGGGGGGGAGGGGGTCCATCCTGCCTGTTGTAGCTCCTCCACTACCATACAAAATGAAATACTGACATGCTCAAGTGAGAACGGGTGGATGCCTCTACAGGTTAATTGTTAAAGCAATCCACTATGGGGGAGGACTTTTGTCTTAGACTTTACTTTAATGAGTGCGTGTAAGTACATGGTATAAATCAGAAAGGCTTAAAAAAAAAAAAAAAAAGTCCTAGTAGATAGAAGCTGGGACATTCCTTGAAACATCCATCTCCCTTCAAGCACAGATTGAATTTGGACTAAATTCTCCAATATCCAGTAAATGTTGATTTAAAAAGGAATCCGTAAAAGGAAATCTTACCTTTAAAAAGGTATGAAGGAAATGCTAACATTCTGTAGCATTGTCAGAGCTTTAAAACAAAGGTCTGACTGCTCTTGTACTTTATAAGGAAAGGCATTAAGTATCTAACTGCTGAAGAGGTTTGACAATCTGCATCCTAAGCAGAACAAGGTGTGTTCCTGCACCCCAGAGGGTCTGATGCATTATCTGCATTGCATTTTCTATGAATCCCCTGTTTTAGCACCTAAATCTCCCTCTGTCTTCAGCCATGGCACCAAAGGGGCATTTGTGAAGCGCGCCGGGGAATCGTGCGCCTGAGAAGGTGCCTTTGCTTTCAGTTGTGCACGGGTTCAGTCCCCTCCAGACAGGAGAAATAGGCTTTTTCCAGAGAATAATTTACATTGCTTCTATTATGCTTCGGCTTTGGCTCACCTTTAGGAAAATGAGCTTGTCTCCATCAGGTGTAGAAGGAGCCCTGTGGTTGCAGCCCCCTCCCATGGGCACATGAATTCGGAGGCAGAGGGAGGGGCGGCTGCCCAGGTGCTCCGTGTGTCACCCACACATCCTCACCCACAATATACACTACGTATAAACACTCTTGGCTAGAATGTCACCCTGTCTTTACCGTATAACTTTGCTACCAGGTTTTCTTTCCTACAAGATTTTCTTTGCTATGAAGGGTTTTTGTTTCATTGTTTGTTTTTTCTACAAGATTTTCTTTGCTATGAAGGGTTTTTGTTTCATTGTTTGTTTTTTCTACAAGATTACTAATCATTTCTACAAGATTTTCTTTAAGAACAAAAACAGCTCTTCTTAGCATTTCTCATTTAAAGGAAGTATTAGAGAAAAAAATTTCAGATCCTCTTGTTTGCACATTGGGCTGAATTTTAGTTGGTTCTTTCCTTGTTGAGTCTGGTCATAAAATGTGCTGAAGGATTCCTTCCAGCACATAGAAATGTAATATATAATATATAACATATATTACTTACATATTAAATAAGAGGTATGATACGTGATAAATTACATAATCATACATCACATAACAGGACACACAATATACATTTTACATTTAATGTTATACATCATGTTATATTGTATATTATTTAATGTCTATTGTATGTTTATGTGTTATTTATATTTCTAAAACCGCAAGTTGTGGAGATTTGCACTTTGATGTTTCTCTTCATTTTTTGCTTTGTGAAAAAATAACCTCTTTGGTGTTATGGGTTTGTGTGGTGCGGTTTTCTTTGGTGGCAGGGGAGGGAGGCTGCAGAGGCGGCCCCTTTAAGAAGTTGCTGGTAAATTCCCCGCGCCAAAATGTCGGACGTGCCAAAATGTCGGACCCGCCTGTAGGAGGGG
>VYZV01021611.1:117891-130666 GCA_013401275.1 Pandion haliaetus | reverse complement strand
GCTCCACCGCTCCCCTCCCTGGGCTGCAGGGGGACAGCCTGCCATCTCACCACAGGCTGCAGGGCCATCAGCCTCCTCAGGCGACCCTCCTCCCGTTCCTTCTTCACTGACCTCGGTATCTGCAGAGGGGTTCCTCTCACATTCCAATCCCACCACTCCCTGCCAGTTCCCCTTCTTAAATCTGTTCTCCCAGAGGCGCTCCCACCGTCACTGATGGGCTCGGCCTGGGCCAGAGTTGGGTCCAACTTGGAGCTGGGGGAGCTTCCAGCAGCTTCTCACAGGAGCCACCCCTGCAGCCCCCTCCCCGCTACCAAAAAAACCGCGACACACAAACCCATAACACTGAGACAACCTTGTGCTGTTCTGAGTCATACTCACAGAAATAATTTTTTCCCCTATATCTGAGTGAAGTTTCCTTACCACAGCTTGTGACCACCACCTCTTTTCCTTGCACCTTTGGAAAGCATCCATCTCTCTTTTGCTACAAGCCCCCTCTTACAAAGTAAAGGAAAGCAGTTACTTCTTTTTGCCTTCTGTTTTCCAGGCTGACCAAGCCAAGGCCCTCAGGGTCCCCCTGCTCATGATGCTTCCCAGCCATCACAGTGGTCCTCCACACTCTTCTGCTTATTGATGTCCTTCCTGCATGGGGAAGCCAAAAGCTGGACACAGTATCCCCCACACGTGCTCACAAATGCCAAGTAAAAGGGAATAAACACTTGCTGGCTATATTCTTGCTGATACAGCCCAGTCTGTGGTAGTCTTCACCATCATGATGCTGACTCACGTTCAGCCTGCTGTATACCAGGTTCCCTGGATCTTTTGGGGCAAAGCTGTCCTATTTGTTGAATTTCATGGCTTCTTTCAGCCCATTTTTCCACCCTGTTGGTGTTCATGTGAATGGCAACTCTACCCACCAGCACATCAAGCCCTCTCTCCAGCATGGTGTCATCTGCTAACTCAGCGAGTGTCCATGACTTCCCAGGGCCCAGAAGGTTTATGGAGATCAACACACTCTCTGTATCAACTGCCATTAATTGATGCATAATAGCTTCTAGTTCCTGCCAGAAATATCCTCCAGTTTTGATATCAGAGGTGTAATATTCAGACAATTCCTTCTTTGTAAATTAACAGTGTGCACAGAGGAGAAGTATCTTCACTGCTTATTCAGGTACATTTGAGACACTAGGGCATTGATATACACAGGTCCAGACTAGCTTTGGAAGCCTTCAGCAGTGTGTTCTCCTCCCCGGTTCACCTGGGAGAAAATTCTGTGGTTTAGGAGAACTCACTGTTGAAAATTTTTATTTGTCTTCCCTCTTGTTTTGCCTGATGTTCATTATTTTCACCTTGTGTCACCCTAAACATTTAATTTTCCCCTCTGCACCTTCAAGTTTACATTCAGTTACATTGATACTCAAAGCCAAATATATTCAAATACAGCTCTGTGCCCAAGGAATGCAAGAATAAAGAATGAAACTTTCAATAGCTTCTGATAGATTTTTTGGCTCTGTGTTGACAAGGTCTGCAACTAAGTTCAAGGATCTTTCAAATGTGCTGGCTGAGTACTCCAAGTAAAATTCTGCTATAACCACACAGCAGCTCTTACTGCAAAGTTGTATTTCACAAACATAAACAAGTTCCACTTTTAGCCAGACATTAAGTTAAATTTAAGGGATCTTTCTATAAATAACACATAATTAGCTATGAAATTCATGCTCCACTTCAGAAACAGAAGGTTACCTTCCTTAAAGGCTACTCAGTACCTCATATTTAATGCTCAATACATTGCTTATTTAAACAAAGACAGAACACATCCTACTTACACACATTTAGCTAAGCTTCACCAGCTTTGAGTTTCCTTTTGAAAACCACATCTCGTGATTCCACTGTGACCAGTTAGGATGACAACCTCCAGCTTGGCTTTGCCATTCAATAAACAAATCTGATGTTTATGTGTTCCCAGACCTCAACATGTTCTGAAACTAACTATGGCCAGCAGCAGTTAGTATTCAAAAATGTAGAGTCCAAACCCACCAAAATGAATTAATTTTGGACAAATAATACAGAAGCAAAGTTTCAGTTTTTATCCTTTCTGGGCATGATAGATTTCTAACTACAACAACTATTACTCTCTGGGGCGATATAAGTACTACCTTGCCCATGACAATTAAATCCCATTCTATAAAGGGAATACAAAAAAATAGAAGCAGGCTCAGTTCTAAAAACATACAATACTGTTGCAAAAACAATGATGGGATTCCCAGTGCACTCACTTTTTTTAACAGTAGTCAGCAAAACACAGGTATTCTACTACGTGGCTATCCATGAAGGCTCATGAAGTGATAGGAAGGTTTGGGGGTGATGCTTATGTCTGGGATAAAGTACCATATAGCTGCTCCTGCTAACTTTTCGAACCTGTTACCAGCAGGGAATGCTCTCACAGGAAACCAAACATGAAATTGGCGTTAAGAGCAATACTGAATTCAAAGGACCCCTAGCAATAAAAGTGGCCCAGAAATCCAGGCAGTGCAAATTATAATCAAGATGGATTACTGTAGCATTTTACCTCAGGAAAAAACACCTGGGCCAGGTGTGTGACTTATTCATGTTTATGTCAGCTTGACAAAGACTGCTGCAAGTGAAAAATCTACAGCAAATGCTATTCTTCCTCCTTCAGGCACTGGCTATGCTGTTGCAGGGAGTTGTTTCCTCCTAAGGAGCTTTGAAAAGGAGTTTTCAGGAGATGCCTGAAGTCAGCTGGTCCCCTTTCTCCACAGACTCTTATCTGAAAAAGGAAGCATCAATCAGACCGTTTTGGATCGTTGTTTTCCTTCAAATCAAGTAGTTCATGTTATTGACAGTGACTCTGTAGCTCAGAGCATGTGGATACACACAGCTCAGAGACAGGGCAACACCCGTATTACACTATCCTTCTTGCTGCGGCTGATGGGTGAACCTGGGAAGTGCTAGCGCAAAACTGAATGGCCTCAAACAGGAGCTCATAGTCAGTTGCTAAGGGACTTGCAAGAAACTGTTCCAAAAGGGCTATACTGCAGCACACAAGTGCTCGGCACTCTGGTCTTCTGTCTCTGTTTTCCTTCCATGTCCTTTGGCAAAACTGGATGGAATTGCACTGTTTATTTCCAGGGCAGGTTTACAAGATAGACAGGAAGAAAAAAGGTCAAAATGAATCACACCAATGGTTCATCTCATCACTCCTGGCTGCCCGCAGAAGGCTCTGCTTCATCTGAAGATGTTAATTGTACTTCTCCTGCCCTCCCAACACATCCATTTTAGGTGAGAGGAAAAAACTAATCTAAAATATTTTTTTGCTGCTTGGCAATAAATTATCTCTGTTTTCACTGTTATACCATTGGTCTCCTTCATAGCTTATGATATGACTTTATTTACAGTATTCATAATGTCACTAAATAGACCTGCAGGTCTGACCTATAAATATTGAGGTATGTGGCTTCTTCATTTATAAAAGGAGTTGGTGATGAGAGCAAATTAAATAAAGCGTTGTGGGCTGCAGGAGGTGTGGACTGAAGCGCTATCATTCTGCCTTCCTAATCTAATCTTAATATTTATCACTCCGCTAGAGAGAAGTCCCCTCCCTTCACAATATCTGCATTGCAAAGCTTTCAAATTGTTAACATTTCCCCTGAACAGTTATATTGTCCCCTTATTTACTATGAGAGGTGATGGGAAGGTATGAAGAATGTAAAAGTTGACCAATGTCAATAAACTTACCATTCATTTGAATGGGGAGAAGAAAGCCACACATAAAAAGTTATTTTCCGTGATTTATTTCAAACTCTACCCAGAAAGAGAGAAGCTCTTATTTTTAGTCAAGATTTACTTATGTTACAGTGCGTGTTCCCATCAAAAGCACGAGGAACATCTTTATTTCCCAGAAAATGGCCATTGCATTCATCATTTTCAGAAGTAACTTCATACTACATTGGTGACCATCCCTTGCCTGGTATTAGTAAGAGCTGCAAAATGCTTAAGAAATGAACAAGAGAAAAGCATTACAAAAATTTTTGCCTTAGTGGATTTTAATGCCTGTTTTAAAAACCTGTGGGAATGGGCATTATATGATGATGTGAAGGGCTGTAAAAGTTTTCCTGCTACTGGCCTAAGAAATGTCACTAATGAGTAATGCAACCATCTCAGACCTGTAATAAAATTTTTACAGCAACCCATACCATTATAGGTTCTTTTTAGCTACATATTATCTGTAGTTCTTCAAACTGTCTGCCAACACCGAGGCTTTAGAAAAAGTGGGCTTATAGAAATTTGGTACCATTTAGCAATCTTATGCCAGCAGCTACTGACTGGAAGAAATCATTGCACACAGTGGGGAGGCAGCTCGGAAACATACTGTTTGGATATATGCTTTGCTCTCAAAAACCACTGCTCTCTTAAAATTAAAACACTTGCTCTCTTAAAAAAATCATTGCACACAGTTGGGAGGCAGCTTGGAAACATCCTGTTTGGGTATACGCTTTGCTCTCTTAAAAAACATGGGAACTTTAGAGGCTTGACTCAAATCACTGCCATCCCTGGCAGACCTCTTAACCTCTCTCTTCTTTGGCTCCACCATGCAGCAAGAGTAGCAGGATCATTAGATGCCAAATGGAAGTTATTGCTTCATTGAAATGGAAACCTGCCACAGAGAAAGTTCATCTTTGATTCAGGTGGGAGAGCACACTGCAGGATGGTTTTCAACATGGAGCTAACAGAGATGAGTGTCAAATAAGTGTCAAATAGCCTGCAGAGCATTTGTTGTAGCACAGCCACCAAGCCAGGCCAGAGCTAGGAGATATGTGGACAAGAACATGCTAAGTAATTTGGAAACAAACCTTCCCTGTCTCTTTTCCCATAGTTTCATTGCTTTTTGGGAATCCATTAAAACTTCAGAGGAAGTGAGGAAGGAACAAGATGTTACAAGACTCTCTGAATTGTCTTAGGCTGCTCTCTTGTCAAAATTATGTTAGACAGATGTGTGGAAAGCAATTCTTAGGGGTGGCTTTCCAAAGATTTTCAGTAGATACTTCTTTTCCTTTGAAAGACACTTCAGAATCTACCCTGTTCTCTGTTTTTTTGGGTGCCATGTCAATCAAGGGCTGTGTTTTCTGATTGCATGCTGAGCTAGAGCTGCCCAGCTGTCCAGCCAGGCTGTGCTTTGGACTCTCCCAGTTCTCGTCCCTTTCTCTTTTTCCCCCCCACTCCTTCTAGAACTCTTGTGCTGACTGAGAGCAACTTATTACTTTTATAAAAGTATAAAGCATAAAGTGAAATAAAAGGAGGATCTTAGATTTTGAGAGAGGGAAAAAAAAAGAAGTAAAATAATAATCAAGATTAAGTACAACCAGTATCAATTATTGTTTATAATATACCTGATAAATGGGAGCTGGTCAGCTAGCCCAGTCAAGGCTAACAAAGTTTTCTTCTCTCTCTAGGCCAATACCTGGAGTCAGAGGGTCATTAATCTATTGGATTTTCTGGTCTAGTAAAAAAGCCTAGTATGTGGGCAGCAGCAGTCAGAGGCGTCACTGATGGAGAGACATTGATGTAGGGCTCCAGGGGTTTCCTACCTCTTTCTAGCTGGGGTTAGGGAACTTGGATTTGAACCAAGCAGAACTCCCTGAATTGCAAAGAAATACCAAAGTGACACTGTTGAACACCCTCCCTTTGCCTTTGAATAAATAATGCACTGTTTTGAAATAAGTTGCTTCAGCTTCCCTTGATGAGAACTTAGACTTGTCAAGCCCAGGTGAGCCCACAGGGGTAAGGCAGATGAGGAGCAGGCACTCTGGTAGTGGTGAAGTTCCCCATCAAGGGGCAGAAATAACAAGATCTTCCACAAAAGGATGTCCCTGGAATGAAAGGGTCAGAGGCATAGTTCAGACTTTTCCTGTCTCTGAAATGTTCCCATCTTAAATAACATTGTCAAGTATGTCTGGCTACCAGTTTGTCTAAAATAACTTTATTTTAGTAGAAAATGAAATCATATCCATAAATAAAGGAGAGATCGGCCTATCTCACTCAAATACATAAGGTTTGTCCAAAATGAGCACCATAGTACTTCAAATATGGGCTAAATGTAGACTGGATTAATGAAACTGAAATAAGATGTTTGCACTATCTTGAGAGTTATTTACTTCAGTGGTGCTTAAATAACTCATAAACAGGTTAAGTAAGGAAAGGGAAATCACCATTAAATTGAAAGATGATACACACACACACACACACACACACTACTTAAACCAGACCAAATTTTTGTGTATAGATGGAGATTTAATAATTTAGATTTCTGACACATTTTAACATTTAACACCGGGAAAAGCCTCTGCTATGCCAATTACCTTCATTACATTTTTACAGTTAGTTAATGTGCAGTTAACAATGGGGTCTGTGTCTGTAAAGACTCTGGTTTCCCTTCTGGCAAGAAAGCTGTGATAGAAACAGAATTTATCCCTATTTTGTATGTGTGTGTTTTGACACTACCCAAGCACCTTGTGAAGAAAAGTGTTATTTAAAATTGATGTTTGCTCTGTTCTGTTTACAGAGACCCATGTCCTCTCAATCCCCTGTTAATCCCCACACCCTGTTTATGTCTGCATAGGCGGCCAACATTTCACAGCGCTCCAAAGGAATACACCTCCTTGACTTTTAAATGGATGAAATCAACCAAAAAAATTGCCTTTCCAGCTTAAAAAAAACCCCAAACCACAAGTGGAGCACAATGAGAACTTCATGCCTTGTGAAATATAATTACAAATGTCAGGAGCCTCCTGCTGTGTTCATGGGATTTGAATGTTTATTATATAACATCACTACTTAAAACCAAGGGACTGGCTGTGCCAGTGCAGCGATGAGTGGAAACATGTTGCATGGCATGTACATTTAAAGAAAGGTGCATGCATTTACAGCAAGAAAAGCAAATTAAGATGAAAGGAAGGGAGAGGGGGCAGAAGTCTGGCAAATCATAAAACCAGATGGCTTGGTGGGACAGCTCGCACTAACACAAATACCCCTTCATCTCCCTGTGAAAGCCTGGACACTGGTGGGCAAAGGATGAAAGCGGTGATGGATGTCTCTCAAGGAAAGACCTGAAGGGTTTTGTCAGGAGGTACCGAGCTCTACATGACCTGGGAGTTTTAGGCCACCTGCCTTCCCCAAGCAAGATATTTTGGTGCACCAGAGATCTGCCTCAGGGGCTGCCAGAACAAGAATAGCATTATACAAACAGGGCTTGCTCATCTCACGTAAGAATTAGAGTTGGCATGGGGACAGGGTTTCAGCTGGGACTCTTTGTTGGCTGCACCTACACTAGAAAACTTGTTTGCTTTCAGAAATGATCCTTAGCTCCAGACCAAGTAATGTGGAGCAACTCAGAGCAGAGTGCCTTGGAGTCCCCTCCAGAGCAGAGCAGCCGGGTCCATGTTGTAACAAAGCACATAGCCCGGGGTCATGCCTGCGCTGGGGAGGAGTATCATTTTAGCCATCGGGCAGAGGTATTTTTTTATGCACAGTTTATTGCAGATGCAAATTTCTGAAATGATGTGGGCTGTGTTTCAGCACACCAGGATGATATTTTTACAGCATGAAATACTGGGTATGCAATATACGTCCTGGGGCATGGTATGAGTGCAGGTGGGCATTTGGAGGTGCAAAAATTGCTATGATAACACTGAAGTCAGTTGGGCAGAGGGACACAAGCCTGGGACTGACTTTTCCATGCTGCCCACTGGGAGTAGTCCCTGGGCTGGACTTCCTTAAAAAGTAAACCCAGTTTTTTGTTTTCATTTGTTTTTATTAATGGGAACACACCAGCTCATTCCAAAAGAGAGTTCCTATAAGCAAATTAACATTTCTGCAGCGTGAGCATTTATAGGATCACTTCACCCAGTGTAGAGGTACCAGCGATTCTGATCTGGCTCCAATAATATACTTGCTACATCTTTCAATTACATTTGGGTATATTACAACATTCTCAGTTAACTGTTTCTTGCCCAGTAATATTGTTGAATTAGGAGACCAAGGATTTTTACACACATACGTAGAGTCTCCTTCAGAGAAGGACAATAACAAAAGGCCCCGGTAAAATCAGACAGTGAGTAGCTGTGCCCTCACTGTCTGGGCTCACCAGTGGCTTTCTGATTGCCCAGACTGAGACACAACATAGATCTCATGCAGCTCAGCAAAAAAACCCTCTGATTCATTGTTTAATTGAGATCCTTTAATAAGGAATCAGGACAGAGCAGGTGCAAGAGTTGACACTGGGGAAGGAGGAGGGGTCTGATCCAGTAACAATGGCATTTTCTACCAGAGGGAAGTTCTTCAAACAGTTTGCCATTAATCAAGCCATGCAATCACTCCTATGATATTTGTGATGTAAGGATATTTTCCCTCTTTAGTATGTTTTTGGCAAAAGTAATCTTTACTACTCTCTGTTTTTCTAAGCCCAAATATTCATTACTCTGAAACCAGCAAATGTTGGGTCTATTTATGAAGCAGAATAGCATTACTCCTTTCTTCTCTGGTGTTACATACCATGTTTTACCATGCTCAGCTTGGTTCACCCTCCTAATCTCTTAACTGCATACAACTTATTCCGTTGTTGAATAATAATATAATAAACCCAGGTTAGTTCTCAGATTAAATGAGTTAATAAAGATAGAATAAAGACAGAAAAAGAGTTACTAACCTAGTTAATAAAAAGACATAAAATAACTTCATAAAGAAAATCTTCCTAATGCACCTATCTAAAAACAGTAAAAAATTGTTCTATGATGCATTTCCAGATTGCTCTGTCTGTGTTACACACTTTGCTAAAAACCCTGCACTGAAGAGGAGAGAAGAACAATATAAGGAAGAAGAGAGTGCTTAGGAGCAACATACAGCCGTACCTGTCCCCTGAAGGAGTCTATGCATAACGACTGCCACACAGCAGCCTCCTGAGAAATCTTCAAAGATCTCCTACAAAAAGCTCTCCTACTTGTCTGTGGCACAGGCAACATCTTCAGCTGGATAATTAGAGGGCAACATGCTGGCAAAGAGTCTGTGTAATCTATATAACAATAACATTAAGGAAAAAAGTCAACATTCTGGGGACTATGCCAGTGATCAGGGCACTATAATTGCTATAATTAAAAGCAAGGCAAATATTGCAGGGAAAGTGGGTCACTCTTCAGGCTGGTGCATCCCTGATGCAAGTGGAAGCGAGATAAAGAAGAGCGTGTAATGTGATCTAAAGCAGACAAAAACTTTATTGTTCCAAGGTTGCTAGACACCTTTCATTAAATGCCTTTGGTTTTCACATGCCCTCCCAGCAGGAGGCATTTTTGTAAACAGAGTGAAGCTGTTGCAGTCTAATGCAAGTACTATTGGAGGAGTCCGTTGTAAAATCCAGTGAGCAGAGCATAATTAAGACCTATTTTGTACAAGGATGGTTTTAAGGAGGCTACAGTACTGCTTATTTCAGAGCCAGTGAAGTTAAGCGCTGGTGTTTTTCTGACAGTAGTTTCAGCTGCTGAATTTTAACGCAAGTGGCTTTGCACTTTCCACTTTCAGAGCCATTGAGTCTCTAGCCAGTATTTAACATCTGTATGAGCCACCTGAGAAACAGTTTCTGAGGAAAGGACAAGGCACTGTAACAAGAAAACAGAAGGATGTTTCATTGCATCATCTCCAGCGCCATCCCAGTGGTGCGCTAGGGATGACCCTGTCTCGTCTGCCATCCCTGCCTCCCCTTCTCTGCTCATCTCCCTGCCCCTAGCATGGGACTTGCCCAACCTTTACAACAAATACTCAACAAAAGGAGTGTTTATTCACTTGAAGAGTGACTGGAGATTGCTGTGGCCCTACAGCTCAGCCCATGTAATTTCCTTTTTCTTTTGCCCTCTCTATCTTCCCTAGAAACTATCTCACCACCTCACTCCTCCCCCAGGTAAATTTACTTTTTGTCTGATCCCTACAGGCAGACAATTTCCCCCTGTGTGCTAACCCAGAAGCGTATAAATGCTGGTGAATCCAGACATTCTCACCGTGAAGCCCCGTGCGCTGTGAGCTTCACTTCTCCTTCCAGGCTTTCAGGTGCCCCCCCCCCCCTTCCCCACTGCCTTGTCCTGGGCTCAGGGTTGCACACTGAGCACTGAGCAGGCACTCTGTCCTGACAACAATTTTATCCTCCCCCCCGTGACAGTCTTCACCAAACTGTGTGGGAGAGATCTGCATGCATTTCAATGCAAAAAAAACCCCAAAATCATAATGATATTTGAAATACTTATTCTAACTTTTCAGTAAAAAGATCTCAACATTTCAAAAATCCTTACATTTACCTGCTTTCCCATGCCACTGCAAAATTAATTCTACACCAAATTCAGGGTTACAAGAATTTTGCAGTAAGAGGGGGGTGCACTTAAGTCTAAATTGAATTCATTTGAAGGAATTAGCTAGCTGGGAGCTCTGTTCCTCTTAATTGTAAAGCTCCATTGATGTCCTTGGACTGTCTCTCTTTATCCACCTTTATTTTATATATTTTGTACATTTATAATTTACCTAACAAAGTGATAGGAGTCACAAGGAAGTTTCAAAGTGTACAGATGTTTTACCTTCATAAATAGAACAGCAAAGTCATTTCTCTGGGCTGCTGTGAAACAATGGGCTTGATTTAGTTAGCATCCTGTAATGAAACAATTTAGATAATCAATTCAAATTAGGGTATGGAGCTTCTTTGGTAAACTACTGGGTTATTAACCTTAATGATGTCAGTGTTTGGGGTTTTTCTTTTTCCTGCTATCAAACTCAACTTATTAGTGTCTAAGGTAAAAGTCACAAGTGTGTTTCATACTGAGAAATGTATTAAAGTCTGTAATTAAACACAGCAACCACGTAGCACAATGTGAGGGAACTGGAAAGTTGGCTAAAATTTAGAGATATACTGCAAGGAGAAATTGATCATACGAAGCTTTTTCCTAACGGTCTCTTTGCTGTGATTTGGCTTAACACACTGAACGTTAGTTCGGGAACATGTAAAGGTGTGGATATAACTGATAATTGAAATTATTTTTACTACACCTGTGGGAATTACATATGTTGCAATGCCCTACAGTAAAAAGCATCTGTAGGTAGAACTTGAAAGTGCTAGCTAAATGTGTTGGGTTAACCTTGATTGACTGGCAGATGCCCACCCAGCCACTCTCTCAATGCCCCTCTTCAACAGGGCAGGCTCAAGATAAAGGGCACATCCACCTGTTGCAGTGTGGGTTCCTCCACAGGCTGCAGTGTGGATATCTGCTCCACCGTTGTCCTCCTTGGGCTGCAGCGGGATCTCTGCACCAGTGCCTGGAAGACCTCCTCCCTTCCTTCTTCTCTCACCTTGGTGTCTCTTTTATTCCTATCCTATATTTCTGTTAGCTACAGTGCAATGGCTTACGTGCACATCCATGTTTCCTCTGGCAGTCACACACCACCTGCCTATCTTCTGCTTAGACTTAGAAGTCTAAAATACATAATCTTCTGCTGTTTTTCATAATCATTCATGACTCTGGTGAGCATTTAGGACAAATTGGTTTCACTGTGGGAATAGCTCTCCTTATAAATCATCTTTTGCATTAAATCTCATAAATCTTGGAGTGAAATAGACACTGGTAGAATGATAGTCTCTGCAAGAATAAATATCCAGAAGTGTTAGTATTGCAGACTTGAAAATTTAGTTATTTTCACTGCTTACAGTTGCACTGACTGACTAAAGCCAGGAAAAAATGAAGACCAATCGATTAAAATGGGACCATGGAAGAGGACAGTTACAGGACATCAAACCTGACGTCCCTCATTGCTCTGCCAACAGAATCTCACAGGTCCCAAGCAGAGCCTGAGAATATATCTATATCACTTGGCAAAACATTTTACAGTGATTGTATCCCACCATCCTAATCACATCCATTTGAATTCCATGAGCTGCAATACATCTTTTCCGTTAGTGTATCACGTTCCAGCACAAGTGTTTACAAAAGGTGATTAAGTTGCCTCATAGTGTCCTTTTTAGGGTCTAACTGCACATCATTTGTCCATCTTTTGATTCACTCTTGTAACTTACCTCTGAATGCTATAATATTTTTCAGTGTCTTTGTAAACTTAGAGACACAAGGAATGACAAGACAAAATTATTTGGTTTAGGGACTTTCAATTAATAGCCATGACAATAAATTAATCACTAACATTTTTTTGGGGACCAGTCATTATTAACTATGTCTTCAGTCAAGTACCTGGATAACTGTAGGTTAACTTCATAGTAAAAAGTTTACTTTCTTCATAGTTTATTTTCTTCATAGTAGCTGTTGGATCCCATAGGTGATCAGGCCCAGTCAGCATGGGTTTACAAAAGGCAGGTCCTGCCTGACTAAGCTGATCTCCTTCTATGACAAAGTGACCCACTTAGTGGATGAGGGAAAGGTTGTGGACGTTGTCTACCTAGACTTCAGTAAAGTCTTTGACACTGTTTCCCACAGCATTCTCCTGGAGAAACTGGAGGTTCATGCTTCGATGGGTGTACTCTTTGCTGGGTAAAAAACTGGCTGGACGGCTGGGCCCAAAGAGTTGTGGGAATGGAGTTAAAACCAGTTGGCGGCGGGTCACAAGTGGTGTTCCCTAGGGCTCAGTACTGGGGCCCGTTCTTTTTAATATCTTTATCAATTATATGGACGAGGGGATTGAGTGCCCCCTCAGTAAGTTTGCGAATGAAACCAAGTTTTGCAGGAGG
>VYZV01021611.1:6720-116534 GCA_013401275.1 Pandion haliaetus | reverse complement strand
CCGTGGGAGGGACCCCACGGTGGAGCAGGGGACAAGTGAGGAATCCTCCCTCTGAAGAGGAAGGAGCGGCAGAGCCAAGGTGTGGTGAGCTGACCCCAACTCCCTGTTCCCCTGTGCTGCCGGGGGGAGGAGGGAGAGAGAACCGGGAATGGAGCTGAGCCGGGAAGGAGGGAGGGGTGGGTGGAAGGTGTTCTGAGGTTTGGTTTTCCTTCCTAATATACTTGTTTTGATTTGATTTGATTGGTAGTAAATGAAATGGATTTTGTTTCTTCCCCAAGTTGAGCCTGTCTTTTGCCCGTGACCATAAGTGGGGAGTGATCCCTCCCAGTCCTTATCTCGACCCACGAGCCTGCCTTTGGATTTTCTCCTCATCCCAACGTGGCCAGGGGTGGGGGTGGGGAGTGAGTGAGCGGCTGCGTGGTGCTTTGTTACCGGCTGAGCTGAAACCACAACAGGAAGCATATGTATAATCATTGCATTTGAGAAACAGACTTGAAGATTTTCAGTTTAAGTCAAATAGTTTTCATATTCTAAGGTTAAATGAGAACAATTATTTTTCTATGGGTGCTCTCTAGAAATCAGATCTTGAAACAAAGTATGCTATTTTTGCATGAATAAGTCTTCTATCATCCTGTTCTGGTGATAACCAACACCTTCTACAAAAAGATAACAGAAAAAGCAGAATCAGTAGACATACTGCATATTGCAGTAAGCTCTGTTGCAGCCATGCCTGTGCCTTGCCATGTTCCTCGATGTTTCTGACCTGCGGGCTTAACTTCCCAGATTGACCTTGGACCTGCCTCATCACCATGACATGTTTGGCAACCTGACCTTTATTAGTGTTGCCAGCCCTGCTCTGCTCCCCCTGCTTGTGACTGAGGCCATGGTCCAGCTCTTGCCTCCCCTTCCCTTGAGGAGCAGCTGTCCTTCTTGCCCCCTGGCTTTGAACAGCTGATGTCTATCTGCTCTACTTTCTGTTAGGAAATACTTTAACAGTTTCCATAGGCATTCTTAAAGAATAAGACAGATCAAATAGAAAGAATCTAGAAAGGTGTTACAAAATGATCATACTCAAGAGAACCACACTGGCGGGAAGAAATAGAAGAAACAGAGTTGTTTAGCCTAAAGAGAGTCAGAGGAGCACACTAAGTATATTTAAAGGACTGAGCAAACAGAAGGAGAATATTCTGTATATGGATGTGATGGATAGGAAAAGAAGTAAGAGACTTTAGTATCCATAAGAAAAATATGATTTAGTTTTGCTAAAAAGCTATCTAGTGATAATGAGAACAACAGAGTAGAAAAAGTGGCCTGAGGAGACAATGGAATTTCCAGTTTTGTAACTTAGACAAATACTCATCAGAAACAATCTAGGATGAAAAAAACCTTCCGTTCTGTCACTGAGGACTGCTGTTCTGAATCCAGGTCATTTCTTTAGTTAGCAGCTCAGTGTTCCTCTTCCACAACATCCCACCCCTCAAAAAGCTTTCTTTTACATGGTTCTGCTCCTTACTGTTTGTTCCTTACTGAAACCCTGACTTTCTGAAGACCACTTGTGTACAAATGATCTTTTTCACTTTCAATTGCACCTAACATGAATTTATTGAGCTAGATTAATCTATCCTTCTTAAGATAGGGGATAAGCAAGGTGAAAATATCCATGAGGGGAAGAATAATGAACAATTTCATAAGAATTACACTGCTTCTCAACTGAAAAGTAACATGCTAGATGAAAAAGGCCTGGGAACTTCTGTATTTCTGAAGGCACAATCCCTGTATCTCCCATTTTCTGACAGCTCCATATACAGTAGTAGCTGCATCTATCACAATATTTTCAGTGCATACTGTGATGTACGACAAACTGCTTAATAGTATATACAAGCTGTTACGGCTGTCAATGACTGAGACATAATCAGGGTTGTCTTATGGCCTCTTTTAGCTGATTATCTTGGTGGAAGCAGCCATAGCAAAGGCAAAAATCCTCCTCAGTGAGCAGCCTTCTGCCTTCCTGGCAGAAGATGCTGCTCTTCACCACCACACCACTTAGTGAAGGATGTGGGCAGATTTCTCTGTATCAATATTTATCTAGGTAGCCCTGCTATTTAGCATCTGATCTTCAAGTTTTTGCTCAAAGGAAGCAAAGGCTCCAGGAAAAGTCTCCGGTGAACAAAGAAGAACCTTTAATTCTAACAGCTGAATACCTAAGTTTGCTCCACTTTAAGCAGGATTTACCGTGGAAAAAGAATTCACAGTACATAGAGGTCCAGAGAGGTGTAATTCAAACCAAGCAAAAACGTAAAAGCAAAAACCTACTTCACACAAATGCAGCAAGATGAGCAGTACCTTCAGTGTTCTTTCTGCATAAAAAGAAACCTTTCAATGATTTCTTGTCTGGTTAAAAATCATTTTCAGCACGTATTGGCAGAAATGTTTCTTTTCTGTGCTCTACCACTAAGGGCTATTCCCCAAAATGGAAGCATGCAAAAAAGTGATAAAACCTTACCCCGATCTCCAGTTTGGAAATCTGAAGAAACCAAAGTAAAACCTGTCTTCTGAAGTTGAAGCATCAGTACTGCTTCCTCTTTTCTTTCTCTTCTTTCAAAACACAAGACCCTCATTTAACATCTTTTAATTGAAGTTGGAGGGTTTTTTCCAAAGTCTATTACAAAATAAATGTTCTGTCTTCTACAATTAGCAGAGAGCACTGGCCAGTTGCCCAAGTAAGTAATCAACATGAAACTTTTATCAAGACATACTGCAAAGGATATACACTATTATGTGCCAGATTCTGTCACTGCTTTTAAGGTGATAAGATGAAATTTCAGCCACAAATCAGTTTCTTGCTGTTAAGCTTTGTCTCATTTGAGAAGATGATAACTAACATAAAATTATATTTTGAGACTCCAGCAAGGAAATGTTTTACAAATGCTAATGTCCTCATAGAAGTAAGTACTGTATGGTTATCTTCATTTATTGCTACCCTATCCTTCAGATGAGCAAAAAAGAGTTCTAGTTTAATTGCACAGCAACATAGCCAGAAATAGACACAGATAGTGACATCTGCGCCAGAATTTCTCATCTAGTCTGAAAATTTCCAACAAGTGCATAGTACTGTAAGTGGCTCCCTGCTTGGTAACTGGATGCTAGACCACTTTTGACTGAAGAAAATTTCAGGTGCTTAATAACATCTAATTCATCTCCTTTGCTCTATTTTCTGTGTTTCCTTAGCAATCCAGGCTACTAAGGATCTTTTTATCACTCTCCACAGGAGCATTCTGTTCCTTAATTTACTTCCAGTTTATGGAAAACAGGGAATGCATGCTCTTTCTGGTTTTTTTGGTGTGGAGACCCCTCAACTTAGAGCCACATGCATTTCTTATCACCCCCTCGAAACTGGGAGTGACAGTAGGTGCAGCACTTGCCAGGTACACACAGTAAGCAGTCAGAATGTGGCATTTTCTAGACCACAGTTTTGATTTTTGTCTTTGTGTCTTACTCAGGAAATAAGTTCTCTAACAGATCCTCCTTCTTGGCTTCTTCTTCTGTACAATGTGCCTTATGAGAAGGGAAATTCATTAATGCCATTAGCTGCATCCTGTAAGGCTCCCTGACAAGCTGTAAGTACATAATCCAAAGATGCATGGTTATGCAGTCTCTAGAAAGTATGCCAGGTGCTCCCTTTAGCTTTGGGTGTCTTAGTTCTCCATCTGCTCCAAGGCAATCGCTATATCTGAGAGGCATACTGAGGACTAGATGTATGGGTAGTCTAGTTATTTGTTGGGTCTTTGGATTTATGACAAGCTTGGAACAGTTGTTGCATATAACTCATTGCTATTTTCTCCCAAAAAAGAAGTTGTTAGAATTTTTTAGCAGGCAATAGTCTACATCAGAGCATGCCAGCACATCTGTGCCGATAGTCAGACAAAAAAAACATTCGAAGAAAAATACCTGAATACTTCATTCCCCTCTGCAAATCTCCTTGTGGCACTCTGCAGTCAGATCGTGCTCCTCCTCCAAGCCACTGCTCTACTCCCTGATGAGAAATCATATTTTGTTTGGGTAGTAGACTTTTTTCCTCAAGGTGCACCAAAGTCACTGACTTACACTTCAGTAGCTGGTGACAGCAGTGTGCCCAATGGCTCCTGAGGATTGCAGCTGTTTGTAGTCTTCACTGCTCAAACTTGGATGTGCCTACGGGACCTCAAGGAAAAATGTTCATCTGAATATCTGAGGTTGTGTTGTACAATATGTTGTTTAATTTCAACACTGTGGTACACTGGCTTCCCTAGGAGGCTTTCTTAATGCACTCTTATTGTTCAATGTACTTTGGTGGCTGCAATGCGCTTGGCTCACTGGGGATGTGGCAAAACAAAACCACTTGAAAATAAACACTGCTCATCATTGACAGGGAGAGGAAGGAGTGAGTAAACAGAGACCATGCTGGCAATACGACAGGATGGGTCAGGCAGCCTCTTCTCTTTCAAAGGCATTGGCAGCCCCCCACTAATCAGGCTGCGAGTGCTACCTGGTCCATCCAGCTGTGAAGCAGGCGGTGGCCAGAGTCTGTCTACACCATTCGGTTGCCCTCGGCGGGGACAGCATCCAACACCTTCTGTGCACCAGCTGAAGGGGGCAGTGGTCCAAGCATGACTCTCAAAGAAATGAGGACGTTTTCTTTTTGAGGAGACTAGCAATGCCATCACTCGAATGTTTTCATCTGACAGACATGAAAAAGAAAGAAAAAAAAAGGCAGACAGGGCTATTCCATAGTGCTGCTGGTTACAACCATGTTTTGAATCAGCGTATCACTGCGGGATACTGCCTCCATTATATATTTCATCAATACATCAACAAAGCAGTGTAACTCTGATACTGCAGTGTGCCATGAGTGATCCTCCCATCACCAGCTGTAGAATTTATTGATTAGCAGGATGGATATCTGGGAGGAGAAACACAATCCTCAGGATGTTTTCGCCTAGTGTTTAAGGGATATGCGGGAAACAAACTTCTAATTTCCTTTTAGAGGAGCACGTGCTGTGTCTGGGAAAGAGGAGCAGTCTCAGATCTTTCTTCCCCCGGTCCCTGGTGTGCTGCTGTCTCTGCAGAGGAGCGTTTCCCATCCCCATGGCAACGGGAAGAGGAAAACAATTTGGCTCACCACCGAGGACACTCTCCATAAAGCTGCCCAGAGGTTTTCCCTTCCCACACCCGAGGCAGCGGTGCCAGGGCTCCCCTTGGGACCGGAGCTGCCCTGGGACACCTGAACCAGCTCCCCCCTAGCACAGTTTTCCTTCCCAGCATCCCACTTTTTCTCTTGAAAGTGACTAAAAGTAATAAAAAGTGTTTTTGCAGCACATTTGAGGGAGAGCCTATCTCTCCTCCCAAGGCAGCAGCTACAGATGGAGAGGGTAGGGCAGGGGGAGCCTGGCTCCCAGCAGCTCTGTGGGTGAAATTCCTGCTGGCACAGCTGGGCTGACTGCGAGGAAGCTCCCGGCTGAACCGGTGCTGGGAGCATGGATTTCAAAGCTCCTTTACACCTTTTCTCTCCTCTTTTCTCCCCTCACTTCCAGACACAAAATCTTATTGCCACTCTTTCCATCACTTTCCTTCCACCTTCCAGACGTCCCAGCACAGGACATAAAGCAGCTATTATTTTTCCTATGAAGCAGTGAGGATACCTGCCTGCAGCCTCTTCTGCCAGTCCACCTAACAACATTTTCTCCCTGGATATTTCACCCTTTTTGTCTGAACTGGGGTCTGGAGGAGGATTATGTTTTCCATCAGGTCTGAAGGAAATAGCACAAAACTGTAAACCTTGGATGGTACTCTCTAATTGTGTCTCAGAATAAACTAAATTAAACAAACATGTTCATTGAAATCCTGACTGGCAGGAGATGATGGATCCAATGGTCAGTCTCTGACATATGTGACCAATAAAATCAGTTCTGTGGGAGAAAATGCAGAGCCACTTTTTGGCGCAGGAAGAAACAAGGTGATGCAGATTTCAGAGCACTGCTATGCCACACGGAGATGGACCTTTCTGGTGGAAACGCTGGACTCTGATACTACAACATTGCCCTCGAGATCTTCTTAAACATAGAAGTAAATCTTTAAGAATGAAAACTCCAAGAAAGAAGCCCTATTACCTGGTAATCAGTGTGTTATTCAGAGATTCTCTTAGCTTTTCCTACAACCACAGATAATTTTAATATCGAGTACTCCCTCTCTGGACTGCGTGTATCTACACAACAGTTCACAGAAATGCTGTGTTCTTTCTCTCAAGAGGAGGGGATGTATGCCAACTATCAGGTGGATGACTTTCTCGTCCTGATACCTGGGGACAAACAGCTTGTGATTAAAATCTTTCAGAAACATGAGTTCTGAGTGAAGAAGAGTCAGTCATGATTGCTCCAAAACTCCACTTTCCTCTAGGTTAAGCCAAGTCTTAAGGCTATTCTTCAGAAGATTGGAGAAGGTTGGAATAGGATATTCTTTCGGATTAGTAAATCAGCCATTAGGTGGTTTAAGAAAATTAATGAGAGGGGGCTACTAGTGTGGAATAAAAAGACAGCTAACGGAAATTTATACAAAATATCTATTCTGAATTAGCTTCAGGTGCAGGAAAACCTTTACTATAAATGAAGAGAACACAAGCAGAACAAATCTAAAGAGTCCATGAATAAAATATGAATAAAACATGTAGTCAAAAGTCAACAAAGGATTCCAAACAAGTTTATGATTATGTCATTGGTAACTAACAAACAGCAAAATGAATTAAATTTTTAAATTGTTTTCATTAAAATAACTGAAAGTAGAACATTGCTACTTATTAATTTTCAAAATAATTTGTGCTTCTATATTTATTTTTAGAAGTATCAATCTAAGGCTTTTATGTAGTTTGAAATTTTTAATATTTAATGCTCAAAATATTTTCATTGACCAGAATTTACTGGAGAAGACATAACTTAATAAGATATACAAATTGCCAGCTATTTTAGTAACACTTGATATTCTTTTTATTTTTGGCAACAAAATATTTGGTCCCATTATGTCCTCTTGAAATTTAAATCTAATCTGAAATGGCACAAATTTAATATATTTCATGGTATACTTTTATGTATTTTAATAGTTTCAAATGATTAACTTTGCTAAATGGCCATAATTTACTTCCTTATAGAAAGTACCTGTGCTGTTAATTTTCTGATTTCTGTATCACAATATGTGTTCTTTGCAAGGAAGAGGAAGTTACATCAGCTTCTATCATCATTCTTTGTTCTTACTCAACCATTTTCATTCCAAAGACACAAAATCCATCAGCAGGTGTAAGCGGACATCCTTTGAGGGTCTCGGTAATCATCTAGCTCCATTTCCTATTTGTGTGTCTTTGCAGACCACAAAGAACAATAAATAAGCGTATTCCTTCTCTCATCCTCAAACCCCCAGTCCGGTCTGTGGCTCTAACCCAACCTGTGAAGCAAAGGGTCAGCTAAACCTGGTATTTGTTGACAACATCCCTCAGGGGACAGCAAGGGCTTTTAAAAAGACTCTTCTATTTGTTTAATCTTCACATATACTTCCAAGGAAATGGATGCAGCATTGTAGTATGTTGGTTACACCAAAGTTTTAGTTCATGAGTTATGACCACTTTTCAGTTCCCCTCCAGACATACACGTGCAACATAAAACACACTTTTCAGTCCATTCAGTTCATGCCTGATTAATTTCTTAGAGAATGGGGCCATGAATTTTTAACAACTCTGCAAACATAAAAGCAAATAATGTATATTCTTTTTATTCTTTTCTACGCAATTTGATGAATGAAGTTGTCCCTGTGCTCCCAACAGGAGGATCTTCCAGCTCAGATGCTTGCTCTGTGTGCCAAGGCAGTATTTCATTCTTCTGCCCTGGTCATCACCTCCCATTAGGGAGAGAAGAGAAGAAAGGTTGGCATCTGCTCTCCATTCCAGGTCCATTTTTCGTTTCTGATTTGACAAAGGAGAAGGGAACGTTACGACTTTTCTAACTACTCCAGACTACCCATTTTCCTTGTTGCCTTCAGAGCAAAGATCCTTGAAATACAAAACTTCAGCTGAACTGCTGCTGAGGGGCTTGCAGGTTGCTGTTTAGCTAAGTCCAGGCTTGCTCATTTTTCTGTCTCTCCTCTCTTGAGCTACACCTGCAGCTTCCCACTAACACATCAGACCAGATGGTAAACATACTACCTCAGATTTTATCAGAATATGTGCAATTGAGTGTGAGGACAGGAGGAATGTGCAGGAGTTGGTTCTGTTGTTTTATGTATGCTCTGTGGGTTTTGTCCTATTTTGGAGTTCCATGGGTTAAAAAATAAGCTAAGCCATTGCCTGCTCTGCAAATTGGAAAGCAGCTTTAGTGTAGCCAAGGCCAGTGCTAGCTTCCCAAGAGATTTAACTTCTTCTTCAAACTACATCCTATAGTTTGACCAGGATAAATACAAAAGACCCTGTAAGTGTTTTTCTGATTGTAACAACTTCTGCTTTTTCTTTTCTTTAAAGCTGCAGATTTATGTATTTTCTTCCCAGCAACTTAATCTGAGCAGGACTTATATTTTACCTTCACTATTCTACAGCACAGAAAGTACTGACACTGTTTAAGAGCTAAAAATGATAACCCTATAGCAGCCCCCAGCCATTATTATTTTTGCTGGAATGTAGTTTTCATTTTTGTTGCCTTTTAAGATATGAGTTATATCTCTGAATATGTGTGCATGCACACATTGTCTTAGGGGAAAAAAAAAAACCAACCCTGCTCAGAACCCACAGTTTAACGCAAAGATGTTGGTTGATTTATTAACAACATGTTTCTGGTGCTCCACTCCCACATGCTGCTCACACTCACATTCCCGCCTGAGCTGCTGTGGTTTTTCCCGGCCATTTTGCCCCAGCTGGGCTTGGTGTATAGACCATGGTATGATGGGAAGACGCGGTGTACAGGCTACTTTCCCATGACTGCCTTGGGGAACTGCAGGAGCAGAGGAGTCAGGACATGCTGGTTTCTGCAGTTCCTCCAACAGGGCAGTAATTTCTGGCAAAGAGCAAGGGCACAGGCAGGGTGGCAGCTTCACCCATGAACCCCCGGAGCTTGGCCGCAGACACAATAGCCTTCTGAGAGATGTTCAAATCTTGGCTTCCAAGAAGAAACTTTCCCCAAGAAAGTGCTTGAGGTGCACTGAGAATTTACTAGAGATAACTTTCCTTTTATCTCAGCAATGTTTTGCTATCACCTCCAGGGAACAAGGTAAGTAGAGCAATTGAAAAACAGAACAACATTATGAGTAATGCTGCAAATTATAGTTTGTAGCAACCTAGGCTCTGATTAGCAAGTGCCTCATCTTCAGCACAGGAGAAATTCCAGTAAAAAACAATCTGTATGCTCAAGTATCCTGCTGAATTTGAGTCTTGGTGACTATTTTTTTCCTGTTGATCAATACATATTCTGAAATTTGCTGTTCACACTCACTGCAGGATACCAACACAGAACCTAATCCAGCCTCACAGAAGGTTCATGTCCCTTTTCTAATCATCAATATGCATCAGAGCCACAACAGTGATTTTATCTGAAGACTTAGTTTATCAATTAATTTCCACATTTATATATCTGTGATAAAAGCTCTCCACAGAAATTCCTGTCAACATTTTAAAGTTGTTTCTCCAGGTGTAAGCATGGAGATGATCTCGTCCACTCCCACTTGCCTACAGACTGGTGTTACTGGGGCACCCAAGTAGCTGTTGTACCAGTTATTTGCAACCATTCAGGGCAATTAATCTCACCTAATTCTGGTCACCTAGAAGCTATCCTGGACATAAACAATGTCTCATGAGTCTCATGAGTGAGGCTCATCATTTAGTAATGGGAAAGAGACCCTGTGGAGGTGCCTCTCTCTCCCTCCAATGAAAACTGAAAGAATCTAGATCCCACTTTAGATACTTTATGTTTAAACAGCTTAAACAAAACAAGACTATGAAGACTGGGAACCACAGTCACTCAGACTTTATCATTAATGAGCTGTATTTCTAAACCACATGCATTCTGTCTTCCCCCCTCTGAAATCAGTAGAAATTTTATTCTGATTTCAATTGAGTTAATGGGAAATTACTCTAAAAGCAAAAAACCCAAACCCCTTGCTTTCTCTTGCTTCACTTGCTGTTAGGGTTGTGGATGGAAAACAGTAATCAAGTACAAAATTCAGCACCAGTTTTTAGACAGTAACGTGTCTACAGTATAGGTATCTACATGTGAGTTAGTGTTTAAGTTCTCATTACAGTCAAAGGACAACAGATTAACACAGCTTAAACAAAACAAGACTAACATTGGTGTCAGCTGAATACCTGAGCTATGTAACTGTCCAGTCTAGATAATGGGAAGAATCAGTTGCCTAAATATTGGTGCCATATTAAGTATATCCAGCTACTGCTTCAAAAATGGTCCGACCTCCCAACAGTCCTAGTAGTACTACTTTGATACCCCAAAATATCTCATATGGCAGCAGGTGACACATTTAGGTAAAGAAGTCCCACACCATTCACTTGGGCACCATTGGCTGTGCTGGAAGCTAAGGCAGATATCGACGCCCATATACAGACACCTGAACTTCAATGACTGTAAACTGGAACAGAAGTGCATCCCATTTTATGTGCATAAGAATATGCTGTATCACTAAAACTGAAATTCACCTTTATTTCACTGCTGCCTTTAGCCTCCCAGTGTTTCATTTCTATACTTGCTTCTTAATCAGTGCCACTCTCCAGGAGGATGTGAGCCAAGTCTCTCCTCCCAAGGACATGACCACTGGCAGGCAAATTTGTCAGGGAGGGGCTGGTGGAGCCAATCAAGCAAATCCAACCTGACGATTTGTAAACTCAGAGGGCTGGCTGGGATGGATTTATAGACCTTAAAGTTCAGCCCAGCACAGACCAGAGAGAAGATCATTGGGAAATGGTATACATGTTTTATCTCCAGGCAACGATGTTGAAACAAACAAGTAAAGGAACTCACAGAAACTTTTTTCCCCCACAAGCCTGTTTCAGAATGTAGAATGCTTCAGATGTTAAAAATGTGGTTTCCTTCTTGTCACTGTGATAACATTAGCTTTAGGTTGATTCTTGCTGCTGTATGACAGCTGGTGCAGACATCAGTTAGAATGCACAGAACATAAGTTTGTCATATAAGTTTAAGCTAACCAATCACTCATCTTGATATAAAATATAACCTGGTCGTCTCCCATGTGATATTTGGCCACTCGAATGTTAAAGCTGCTACAACAGCATCTTGGCTAATTGCATCCATCAATAAAAATGGATTCCACACAAAAAGGCATCAATTAAAGCTATGAAACTACCAGAAAGCAGTCACTTTTAATGCATCATTTATCACAACAACCTGGTGTTCTTTTCTTCCACAATTTTTAGAACTCCTGTTGCCATAACAACCGGATGCAGCCTTTACACAGTGTGGGCCAAATCCTGCCCTTGGTGACACAGATGCAAATTCAAAATAACTTTGCTGAATTGTCTGGAATAACAGTGATGCAAATACAGTGTAACAGAGGCAGAATGGGACCCACTATCTCCTTTGTGTAGTCATTTTCTTCTTCTCCTTCGCCCTGTCAGGAAGACAAGATGTTTTTCTCTTCTACTCTGAGTAAGCTCATAATGTAGTGGAATAATCAGACATAATGACAGGTTAAGCCACAAAGGAGTGTTACATCCTAAATACCATATTAACTTAAATTTTAAGTTTGTATATTAACAGTTATTTAAAATGCCCAACGAAAGAGCAAGTCTGAGATAGGAATACATTCTCTCTATTCAGAGGCTACATCTAAATCATATAATATAATTAATATCTTGCCTAATAAGAAGACATAGTGAAGCATAAATTCAGACTTGTTTGGCTAAAGAGAAGATACACTCTCACAGAAAGAAATGCATGGGAGGGTCCAGCGTCTCATTACCTAGAGCAGGACCCCATGCAGACAAACCTTGTCTATTTGCATGGAACTTATTTCAAATATATAATCATAAAATCTTCTCAGACTTGCCACTCTTCCCAAGGAAATCAGCAGGAATTTGCTGCCACATCAAGGTCTATGTATGAATCACTACACCCAAAGAAAGCAGAGTCCAAGAGGAAAGCGTGGATCTATTCTGCCTGAATTGTTCTATAGAAATGTTTTCCAGACTGCCAACCAAATAACATTTTAATTAATTGTAACAGCAATCAGAAACCCAGTTGAACAAGTGCTTTGGAACTTGGTAAAGCTAAATCTGGTAGAGTCATACTCTAACGATAGTTTTAACCTCCATTCTTGTAACAAAACCAAATGAAGCTACCAGGAAAATTCTGTAAGTAGGCTGGAGAGAGGGATATGCAGAATTTAAAAGGCAAGGAATTCTTTACATGCAGTCTGCACAGCTAACCAGCCTGCAAAATTCTGTACAGTAGAGCTACATTTCCCCTATTAAATTCAAAAAGTACAGAGCTGCTGTCCTCCACAATAGCTCTTCATATTTTAAGGCTTTCTCTGGATGAAAGGATAGCCAAAGTTCTGCAAAACCTAGCAGTAAGAAAGGAGGTGACTTGCTACATTCAGAACAATCTTAGAATAATGTCATTTTAGAAATGATTTTTGCAAGCAAACCTAATAGCAGGCATTACTAGTGCTTAGATGTGACTCTGAAGATTGATGCATCAACATTGCACTAAGGTAGTATAAGAGCCTCAGAAAAACAGATTAACAAGGTTTGTTACCCAATGAAAATGCAAGATTATAAAGTAAAAAAAAAATGCACCTGGCTAGAACATCAAGAGGTCAATTACTTTGCCTATCTGCCCAAAGGCAAGATCATCTGTAACTACATCATTCCAGATAGCTTTTTATTCAGCTTCCATTTAAAGACCTTCAATGAAAGAGGCTTCACAATTTCCAGCCACTCAATTTCAATGGCTTATTATCTTTATCATTAGAAGACTCTATGGTACATTTGAGGGTGTGATTCCAGCACGGATAGGTATTACTGTATTATGTTTACTGCAAGCTCGGCATTAAGAGCAGTGAAACCATATCAACACACTGTGCATTGGCCAAGTTTGACAGGATGTCCATTAGTAGCAACAGAAGCCCACTTCAGTTTTACTGGTATTTATTAAAACCAGCTGATCTGCTGTGAGTATTTTACTCCCACTGCCTCTTTTCCAGTAGAGGTTTGATTTTATTTTCTTTGAAGCCATGATGTTTCACAGTTCTCTCTTTCAGCTGCTGTGGCAAATGGTGAACACCATGGTTTCTAAGCAGTTTCCAGATTTTTTCAGGTTGATTCAGAATCGACTTGCAGGTGACTTACCAGTGCTGTACAGCACAGTGTGTGTACTTATAGGTAGCAGGCAAAATAATAAGATGAAATAGTTCTCCAATGTTTCATGGCAGACTAATTTCTGTGAGTCTGTGTAATGAGTTTCACAGTATTGTACTACAAGAGGGAAAACAGATAATTTCAGAAAAGGTGAGCCTAGATTGGGAACCCTTCTTCAAAACATTAGAGGAAGGATATTAAACGAAAACATCCAAGCACAGAATCAAATCTGATAGAGGTACTGGACTAAATGTGAACCGTCTCCCACAGTGTGCCCAGTCCTTCAAAGCAAACTCTGAATATCAAAACAATAGTGAAAGACCAACACAACTTTTTTATAGTCTAAGAAAATGACCAGTTGATGGCACATTGCTGGCATTAACATGGGGATAAGGCCCCGTTGGCAGCAAAATCTCTTGGCATCTTACACCTGCATGGTGGTAGAAAGTCCATGCTCCTGCCTGCTGGGTAATTTTACCAGACCCAGAAAGGATGTGCAAAGAGTGAATGTAAATGGAAGTGAGTGGAAAGATGGTGATTAAAGATAGTTGCAGCAGAAGCATCTGTTGGTGGAGTCTTCATGACGGGCATGGTAAAAACAAGGTCTGCACTTGATATTGCTGATAAAAGATTGAGAATAGAAACATCACCTCTGAAGAAAAAAGCCACAGAACCTGTTGAGGAAGTGGAGAAGAATAACTTGCAGAGGAAATGTAAAGACTAAATCCATCTAAAAACTAACACCAAGTTGAAATTCCTAGGTTAGGGGTTTTGACATCCAAATTTCCCTACATCCTCAACAGAGAGCAGGGGGAGGGGAATCACTTCTGCAAGGCAATACAGACCTCACAAGCCTTAAACCATCACCTGAAGTTACCTTCCCCTTTCCTTTCATCTAGGGAAGAGGTAAGGAACCTCTCAACATAGGCATCTCAGTCCCAGTGGGATACGCTCAGGGAACAGAATCAAACCTGCATCACTGACCAAAAGCACTGATTTTATTACAGCATAACTAATTTCAGAGGAAGAAAATAGGAAGTACAACAGAACTCGCCAAATGGAGCAGAACGACATCACATAGACTATGCGGCATGAGGGTGATTCACCACTTGAACAAACTACCAAAGGCTTTTTAGTCCAAAAGCCTCAGAGGCGCTGATCCTCTAATGCTCGCCGAGTATAACACTTAGTGCAGTGGCACCATTCTTTGTTGGTCATTAGGCACTGCTATAATAAATGTGATGAAGGGAATCTTTATTTTATAATGCTTTTAAAACCAAACCAGAAGCCAAATATGAGTCATTACATTCTGTACAGCAGCAGTGAGTAAAATGATGTGACCTGTAGATTAGAGGAAATCATCAGTTTGGAAAAGAAAAAAAAAAAAAAAATCATAGAAAAGATGTCCAGAAGGGCTTTCAAGAGATCCTCTAGCGTGCCTTCCCTTCCCATGTCAGGATCTGGTTCTTTTTTTGACGCTCCTGAAAAATGTTTATCTAACACCTACTCTTACAGGCTGCTACTAATAAAGATTTCACAGCCTCTGGAGACAAACTGTCCCCCAATTTAACTTGAAATTCCCCTGCAGTAATTTAAACCAGTTCATTCTAACCCTAAGATCTACACAGATTTCCCTCTTTTTATTCCCCTTCTTTTGATCCCAGCTTCCTACTTCAAGGAACACAAATTTGAGTAAGTCAGTAATATACTAATTTATAGTCTTCACAGCCCTACTGAAATCAGTTGCTTCCAACAGTGCAAAACTCAGCATGTAATTAAATGTGTAAGATTCTACCTTAACACAGAAATAAAGGTATAATTTTATACAGACCTGTTCTTTATGCCCATCTTGACATCTGTTATGTGATTCTGTTACAANTTTAACACAAGATGACTTTCAGCTGAAATTCTTTATACAGCCATCTGCGTAATTACTGTGACTCTTACTGAACCAGCAGCTTGCAGATTATTAACTGGATTCTGCTCCTCCTGGTATCATTGGGAGTTCTGCCATTGACTTCAATGGAAGCAGGACTAGACTTCCTGAAAGAGCCTTATTATTGGATAACTCAAAGCTCTGGTGAGAATTTACACCGGTATATTACAACAGCTTGGTTTTTTTTTTAAATTCAGAATTCCTTAATTGGCTTAACAAGCCACTTTGTTTTTTGTGATGAATCTGTAGCTCTGAATGCAATTTTCTATGATGAAATAGGAAATGTTTCCTTCCTCAATTGACATACAACAAGAACGGTAAGCAGCTTTCAAGGAAAAGGAACAATTCCAACTTGCATGCTGCAAAAGCATCTGTTCATGAGCCAGCAATCTCTGGGTGAAGAAGGAAACATGGTAGGTTAGGGACTGGATGGAGGGAAGTGTGAGGAAGAGGGAATTCAGTCTGGGAACTGGGAGTTCAAGAAGAATTAACCTAGTGTGTTTCTCTTCCAGGTTTGTGGCTCAGGTGGAAACACAAAGGATTTAAAAGGCTGTACATATGCTCCCTGCTCTGGGCAGATGCCAGCTTCACAGGCATGTACTCTTGAAGCCAATGTGATTCCATGTGATGCAGTCGGTTTACACCAGCCAGGAATGGACAAACGAAGGCTTGTGAACAGAAGGGATTGCTACCCAAGATGAAGTTCAGGTCCTTTGTAGGCAGCAGGTGAGGAGCTCCTGCTCACAGTTCGCTGGGACAGCCCTTGGCTCAGTTCCCACCTGCCTTGAGCTGCTCTGGCTGATCTCCTCATTGATTTAATAAGATTTAGGTCCTCTGTCCTAAAAGACAAGCCAGCCTTCATCTCTCTTATCGGAACAGAGGAGCAGGCAGGAGAGTGCCCTCACCATGACATAGCTGCAACTTCCTGAGGAGGGGAGATGCCATGGCCCTCTTGGAGAGAGGGGATCCAGGCTGGCTCCACAGGAGCAGGCTGCGGATGTCCAGATGAGATTCAATGACAGGCACTAATGTTCAATTTGTCTTTCATAATCCAAAGAAATTCTTTTCTTTGGACAGGGCTCAGGTTTCCCCCGTGACTGGCATTGAACTACTCTAACAAGGGAAATTTTATTTGTTGGTCTAAGAGCTCTAGGATGCCTAGTCAACTTTTTTTTTTTTTTATAATGTTACCTTATTTTTAACTTGATTTGCACCAGAGAAAAACATGCTCCAGAGCAATGCCAGATCCAGTTTGCATTGTTTTCAGTCAGCCACATACTGGCCAAATAGTTTCTAAATCATCCATATGCTATTGCACTTTTTATCCATAACTTACTCTAAAGAGATTCAGGAATACTTGCCCCAGCCATTTCCCAGGCAGTGATCTGGCAAGTGATTCAAAAGCGTCCATGCCATCATTTATTCAGATTACAAACGGGGAAGCAATTTAACAGTTCCTCAGATTTGGGAACTATTCAGACCAGCTTGCTTGTTTTTTTGCTCTTACTTTGTTCTTCTTTGAAATAGATCCATTCTGATGTTCATGACACAGGAAAATAATTGTCCCACCAGTCTTACAACACATAAAAATCTGGAATTCTACATCCCCCTGCTGGAAAGATATTTTGAGTATGCATAAGACATTACACCACCACCTGATCCTTGCTAACCTGGCAGTTTGGAAAGCAAAACAGACTGACACGTATTAAATTCCTACACTTTCTCAGCTCAGTTACCGGGGAGTCCACCTACAGGGATTCCTTTTAAAGAAACAGACAATTTTTACTTACAAAAATATACTTGTCATTCAAGAGAGCACAGGATTGCTGCAGGTTCTGTTCAATAGAATCTGACAAATTAATGCCTTTACAGGTTAAAAAAAAAGTAAAAAATCAGAGCTACCAAATTAAGGTGATAAAATTGTCTTCAAAATCTTTATGATGGAAGAAAAATCCTGTTAAGTGAATCCTGTATGCTTAATTAAACTTAATTTTACAAAGAAGTATTTTTAAATGGCTGTCTTTTAAAAGAATAAGAAAGCTGGGTGGTTGGGTTTTTTCCCCAAAGATATTGCTGCTGTAAGGCATTGTCTTATTGGTTGTGTTAAGCAAGTTGTGGCATCGATCAAGATGAATGTGTTTACGTGCATACCTGATGACATAGTTTGAAGTGCTATATTGTAGGTATAAAATCCCAATGAAACTTTCCTACGATAAATCTTTGTGCAGTAATTGTATTTCTTTTTTCCTTACTAAAATCAGAGCTGCTGCCTGGAAGCATGCAAGCATTTAATTTTGTCACATAAATCCCTCAATTTCAGACCATGGTAAGTAACACTTTTGGTACATGTCAGCTGTCAATTCCCCTTAGAGCATCTAGCTAGCACATGGTTCCGATGTAGCTGCCTGACGACTAAAGCTGTATGTTGTGAATTCATGACTGCAAAAATGGCAGAAGAAATTGCATAGTTAGGATTCTGTATGAATTAACTCAACCTGCAAAATGATATTGCTGAAAGCTTTATCACTGTGCTAGGTTTTGCTGGAGAGGAGCACAGAGCACGCTCTCTAGGCAAGTGCACTGGAGGAGCGGAGATAAATCTCCTCTGACCAAGTGAAGAGAGACCTCTACAGGTGTTTGCTTTTTTTCAGTCCAAAGACCTTTGGAAGTTGTTCCCTGAAACTCTTAAGCAAAGGCTGTTGCCCAGCGTTCAGCTGCCAAGTCAGAGGAGATGGGAGAAGCCCCTAACCACGCTCCCGAGGGGGTCTGTGCTGCCCTCCTTGGTACCACCTACGGTGCGGTCTGCCTCAGCGCTGCCCTGGGACAGACGTCTTGGGAGCTGGGGGGGGAACGTGTAAGCAGGTGGCCCCCAGACCAGCAGCCGGAGGGGTGGGAAGCTGTGTTCTCCAAACACAGACAGGGCTGTGCCTTCCTGGGGCAGGGTGTGCTTGGCTCTGCGACAGAGCTAATTAAAGGCCGGGCAAGATTTTAAACAGCCAGCTTCATTACACTTCTCTGTGAGGTGTACTGGGACTCAAGGTACTTATTTTTATAACTGTTTTGGGGTGTGCACGAGGGCCCCAGAGACAGCAAAAATAGAAGGAAACACCCATTCCTACGGTTTTGTAGCATGTAATTTCTGCTCCTTCTGAGGAGCTCAATCCATTTCCATAGGTAGCAGCCCCTACTGACAATATCCTTCGCTGCTTGAACAGCACGGCAGGGTATAACCTTGATGCAGCTCTTTTTGTATATTTTGTAAAGCGTGCTATCTTCCTCCATGCCTGATGTTTACTGACAGAACTAAAGGCAGCCTAATGGAAAGCATGAACGTCATTTACAACTGTACTCTCTGCACCTGTCTTCAAATTGTTCTCCTCTCACAGGTATCAACGAGACTTGCATCACTAAAAATGCTGGCAAATAAGTGAGACATGTAAGAGAAGAGAAATGCTAAATGGTATTTCTCTGACAGAAAAACTAAATACAGTGATGGAAAGCAAAGCTAAAAGCTGCTGACCCTTTACAGCACTTCTTCGGTCTGTAAGAATCTCATCAGCCTCCTTTCTAAATTTCCCTGAGATCGTTAGGCTTTAATCTATAGATGCCAATATTTTTCAAGAAGCTGTAGCTGGGCACAGATGCTACAAAAAGTTAAGGCCAAATTAGGAGCAGTATTTACTTTTCATAATAACAACTTGTGCCCTGAAAGATCAGTATTCTGAAGTTTCTCATGCACAAACAGGATTGATGGGTTGCTGTTGGACGCTTTTCAGTCATGGAGAGTAAAAACATTTATTGATGGAACCGCATACTGGAGACTATTGAAAACTAAACGTTCTGTTGCAGGGAGGAAATATGAAAAGGCAGTACTCCAGGGAAAACACATACTAAGAAAGAAAGAAAACAAATAAACCTTGACCTATAAAAACAAAGAATACAAAAAGCAAAGGGTTTTCTTTTTTCTAAATCTGGTTTTCTCATCGGTATCTCCACAGACTCCGTAGTGTTGCTATTCCTGTGCACACATTCTGCCCTGGATGATATTTGGAATTGCTATATACATGGGTACGCTATTGCTAACTGTCTAGGATGTGGCTGTGTTGGATAGGAATTCACAAGACTTCTGTTACAACAACTCACAGCCGTAGCACTGATGCCTGGCCTTGAGCAAGCTGCCCAATCAATCCTCTGCTCAGCTGTAACACAGAAGGAACAATTCTGCCCTGGCAATGGTGGATTTCTCTTTTCTTTTGTCGTTTGAAGCTTTTAGGAGGGGTATTATAAGCACTTAGATAAAGGTCCTTGTAAACTGCCCACAGATTTAAATACCAATCAGTAAACAAGGGAAAAAATATTACCATAATAAGATAATTACATTAATATACTTGCCAGTCATGGTGCTTATTCACAGGTATGCTATACTATCTAGTGCCATGTTCTCACAGGCTGTTTTATTTTTTAATAGGTTTGGCTAAGAAAATCACTTTACCACACCATCCATAATCACAAAATGAGCTGGCAAAAGCCAGATCTGCTACTGTGTGAAGTCAGGTCTAGAAAGAAGATGGGGGCTCACACATTTGGACCTGAAAGGCTGACCCCGGGAACTGGCAGCCACAGGCATCCCCTGGAGCACCCCAAATTACAGCACTAGGTGTGATGCACCACATAGGAGTACCCTATGGACTGTCTGTAATTACATGCTGTACGTCACTGGAAAAGGTGTGATAGGATCTTTTTATTTCATATCATTCAGAAAATGCCAGTTTCCAGTCTAGAAAAGGTTTGCTGCCTCTTTGTTGTGCTACATCTGGATTTCCTACCTCTCTCTCAGGCCTTTTTTCAAGCAAAAGTATGCACTGGGCCAGTGTCAGTGTGAAGTGCGTAAACCTGCTGTTTCCCTACTCATGAACTTTGCATGGCTGTTGCACCACCAGACACTGCCTGTGTTTTCAAGGCTGGGAGACCTAAATCAAAGTAGTTATTGTAGCACACCATGCTAAGCACAGATATAGCACATTTCACAGTAACAGTTTACCTGCTGCCTTCCTTCGAAAGAGGACTGAAATTGTCATTTTTAGCAAGTAACTGCTGATTTGGGTCTGTTAGCCCCACCTAAGCGCTAACAAACAGCTGTGCTGGCCCACAGTGCTGCTTCAGACATGCCTAGGGACAGGCATCGTGCTGAGGATAGGTGCTGTGAAGAGGCAGCAAAGTAGCTGGGCACCCAGTTAGTGCTGCACCTTTTACAGCACAGTATAGGTGAGAACCAGGTGTCTCTCAGGCTTTTGTTTCCACCAGTCTATCAATAGGCTGCTGGAGGGTTTGAAACTGCTCCATCATGACAAAGAAACCTGTACTCTGTGTCCCCATCTATCTATGCATGATGTCCCTGCAAGCAGCAGGGTTTCGATCCACTTGCATATTTCATCATGCAGCAACACTTCTCCAAGCCAATATGTTGGCCAGTGGGTATTTATAATGATATAGTTATTCATCATTCAGATAGCTCAGTAATTAATTGTAGACTTCTTGAAATTCTATTACTTGATATTCATGTAGGTCCACTCATTCAAGCCCACCCTTTCCATTAATTTTAATGAAATGCTTGAATTCATACTTCACACCTTTATATTCTTGTACTTCTTTATTTAATTGCTAAAGGTCAGCAACAAAGTTTTTAACATCAGTAGTGATCTAAATAGAGCCCCCTACATTTAAGAATGGCATTCACAAAAAACCTACTTAGGTGCTTAGGTACTTGAAAGACCAGGGACGTCAAAGTTTTGCACGGCTTGAGACATTGCTGTTATGGTTGGGTTGAGCATCAGCCTCAACACCTGCTTGAAACTGAAGCCTACGTGGGATACGTGCATTGGCCTCCTAGCGCCTATATGTCCTCAGAGGCCCACTCCAGCAGACAGGTAAAGTATGTCCAACCTTTCTGATAATGTGATACTCAGTCACTTACATCAACTGGTTGAGCACCACAGCTAACAAGCCAGGAGTTACCCTGAATCTGTTTCTCTATAATTCAAATATATCATCAGTCAGCTATCAGCTAGCTTACTGATTATTTAAATGAATTATAGTATGATATCCTAATATTTATGCATGTACCTAAAATCTTCTCCTTCAGAGGAGTTCAGCAATGACATGAAAGTTGCCGTAATCAACCAAAGGAGTGAACAGCTAATAACACATCACAGCATACTGTGTGCCAGAAAGACATTTCACCCAAAGTACCCTATCCTGTGCTAACATACTCAGTGGCCATTGTTTCTATTTCCTGTAGGGATTTAGTAATGAGCTGCATCTATAGATATCCCTTATATGGTTGTATAAGCCTATAATTTACAAAGTCTATGCTTTTCAAAGATTTTACAGCTTAAACCTCTCTAGTCAGTTTTCAGGGAAAATGTCATCTACTGTGGCTAAATTATATGTTTAAAATCCAATTAAATATCAGCCTGGCCATACTGTCTTGTCCAAACCACAGTGAGGAGCAGAATTAATGCTCGAGCAGATATCATAGTACTATGTAGAGGATCAGAGGCCTGTACCTGTTAAAGCCCACAAGTATAAAAGTGTCTGTAGTAGTTAGAACTGTTGTGCATTCATATTACATTACAAAGACCTAAAACTACTTCAATTGCAGAGCAGTTACCTCTGTTATACTATTACACAAAGCGTATGGGAATGCTGTGCCATCCAAATAACCCATGCTCATATCTGTCATCGTTTAGGTTTACTGTCATATGTAGAATCATGACTGTAACAAGAAAAATGTTGTAAACCTTGTACATATCATAGCTCATGACAAAGCGGATTGATCTTTCTGTCTATCTATCGATTGCAGTATCTATTATGTTTTAAGGACCCAGAACAAAACAGCCTGATACCTAAAGCCAGATCTCTGCTACTTAAAGTTTAGGCAGAACTGCAGCCCTGAGGAGCGGGGAGAACATGAACTCAGGATTGTGCCTGGTCATAAGAAAAGACAAAAAAACCCTCCAAGGGGAAAGATATTCTAGCCTGATCACTCAGCCTCGGCCAGGAGCAGGGAAGACCCAGGTCTGGGAGCTCCCCAGCACTTGCCAAGCCCAGGGCAGGTTGCAGAGGCTGGTTTGGGCTGCCCTGCAAAGCCATGACAATGTTGGAGCAGCACAGGAAGTTTGTTATATTAAGCATAAACTCAATAACTTTGCTATGTTTTTTGTAACTTTATTCCATAGTGACAAATCTGTGTTTTCAACTAAACAAGTCATTTTATCTCTCAATCTTGCTTAATGCTAAATCTGACTTTGACTAGCATAACACTGGCTTGACACGACACTCTCTCCCAGTTGTTGAAATCATTATTCCGGAGTGAAGAAGGGTGTCTCTGGCCCACTAAACTGTGAGATTCTGAAAAGTGTCTGCCGTTACCAACCCCTGAAATGCAGATGTTGGCAAATTTTGAAAAAGTGTCTTTCTTGGCAGGAGTCAGCTTAAATCTCTTAAGAAAGTGGCAAGATAATGAACAAATGAGACATGTGAGTCACTGTAAGATGAACCTCTGAATGTCTGGAGCCTCACAACTCTTACTTTCCTAGCTATGGATTTTTTATAAAACTCATAGAAACAGAACTACATTTTAGATGCAGATCCCTCCCTCAAAGGAGGGAAATGTGCATGGACACACAGATCTGCATAACTTTTGTTTCCTGGGGAAAGTGGGATGCAAAACACAGGAAGAAAAAAAAGAGGAAAAGAAAAGGCAAAGTAGTGCTGCCTTTTTGCATAAACGTGTAGCCATTACTGAAAAGTAATGGAGGATGACCACACTCAACACCTTCATCAGCAAACGGGACTGGATCCATTCAATTCACCAGGCTTCTGAGAAGAGAAACTCCCTGCTCCTCCTTCCTCCTTGAAACTTAACCAAGACTGAGAAGCTCAAAGAACCACAGAGCACATAAAAGAAAAGCAGCTTTTTAATGAAATTCTTCCTTAGGGCATTCATTTTTTACCTGTATTCCCAAGGAAATTAGATGTATTTGATCACTGCCTGCGTGCCTGTGTCTCTCCTGCCTCCCAAACATTGTCTGAACCATTTGGTTGCTTTCAAAGAAATAAAATCTGATTAAAAATTCCCGGAAGCTGCATGGAAGCAGGTGTCCAAGGTGGGGGGGGGGGGGGGGGGCCTTGAGGTCCTTCCTGAAGAATAGCAGCAGGTGGCAGGGCCAGGGACAAGCTGTACTCAACTTCAGGGGATTTCTTCGTGGGAGCACCATGATTACGACCTGCTGCACCTTGCACCTTCTCAGGCATCTCCTTGACCAGCCAGGGGACAGGGGGGCTGTAGAAGAGCAGCCTTTGGTGCTGCCGCTTATAACTCTTTCCTATCCTGGTGTTTCGTATTTCCTTATTACCATAATCTTTCACCTGGACTGTGTTTATCTCTAGCTGTAACCATTTGTTTCCAATCCCCTGGTTCTTTAAATGAGGCTGTTTTTTGTTCAAGATGGAATTCACTACCTGAATAACCTATCAATTTTCTGACAGTTGTGTCATATGGGAATTCTAAAGTCTTGCAAAGAGTTTGTCCAAGACTTAGTCTACCAAGCTCTTTTGGCTGTTGTTACATGACGGTCAATGGAAAAATTCCTTGTTCGCTGGCTCCTACATTCAGGCAGAATTATATGCTTTTGGACAAGGGGAAATTTTTTACCCTGAATGTTATGGCACACGTAAATCATGTTTTTAATAAGCTTAGAAACTCACGTGATTTTCCTTTAGGAACATGAAAATGTTTCTGCAGTGAAAGTATGCCAGGGTGACATCACGTTTCAGGCAAGGGGATCCACAACATTTCAAATGAGAATTTCTAGAGAGAAGCCTTGGCAGAGGGGGTCCCAGGTATGGGTGTTTTATTGTCTCACTGCTGTAAAAGAAAGATTTAGGAAGGTAACAAAATCCAGGAGTATCCCCAAAATGGAGTGCCAATGCAGCTAATTCATGGCAGGGCAAGGGACTGTCCTCCCTGTGCACACAGGCATGTATCTCATGCCGGATGCTACTGGGAGGAAATGCCCCATCTGAATGAAGCTAAAGCTGAATTTTCCTCACAAATGTGCTTCTTCTAAACTGCCCATGCTTAACTGTGCAACTACTTCTTAGTAAAATGCAGTAGTTAAGGAGAATAATTTGATTTATATCTGTCCTCTTTGCAGTCAAATACACAATTCATTATTCAAATATCCCCTGCTCAAGATGAGGTATAACTGAGAAGGAAGAAATGCTGACTAAATGGCTCCACAATTGCATCTGTTTCTTGTGAGCAGCTGGTGGCAATGAACTGTTATTAATTTTATTATGTATTTTGTAGTTGCCAGAAGCAAGTTGGAAGCAAAGCTCTAAATAACAAGGTGTATAGAATAGAAATGCCTTCCCTGCTGTTGGCTGCATCTTGTCTGTAAAGGCTCTTTTCTTCCTCTACCCTTTTAATCTGTGTTAGCAGCCAGAGAATATTGCTGTCATTCTCAGGATGCCAAAACAGTCCCAACTCTGGAACCCTCTCCCATGATCCCACATGGCTGGGCCACCAAGACTAAACATTAAGTGTTGCAGGAGAGGCAACCTACTGCTCCTCCTTTCTGATCTTGCTTTCCTCACATAAAATCCACAGTCTTTCCAGTGCTCTTTTTTATCATCAAGAGCAAAAAGTACATACTGCAGAGACAATCTCTATGGTACTGAAGTCTTCTATGTAAAGCCTTCAGTGATTTCATGCCTGTGATGAATGGCCTTTTAATGCATTATTGGGTCTTCAGAGATATTTAGGATACCCTATTGGCCCCTGAAGAGAAAAGGTGACAGTAAATGCCAATTTTATTCTAGTTTTATTACATACCCAATGGACTATGAACTGGATTGGAGTCAATGAAGCATGCTGGAGTATTGTACAAATCAAGCTGCCTATGCAGAAATAGGACGTGTTCAACTTTCTTATCCTAACAAATTTATAAGCTAAAAACTTTTGGGTTTGTAATGTGTTTGTGTGGATCAAACGATCCATTGAAATGAAAAGGAGGAAGGTAGCAAATTCATTCAATAATAGTTTGGAAGCACAGGTTGGTACTTGGATTTGAAAGCTGGTGTATTAGCCCAATCACAGAACTGAAGACATTAACAGGTGTCCAGTATGATACCAAACTCCTACAAAGCACATAGGATTGAATCTTTTTTTTTTTCTCTATTTTTCTCATGATTATAAATGGTTACAGACACCCAGAGACACTCAGTTAATCATATTTCTTTATTCTCTTGTGCATTAAACTCTGTGAGCGAACATATACAACCAAGAAGGACTCTGAGCCAATGTTTTGACAGTTTCATCAGTGTTTCAATGGAATGAAGCTGCTGGAGTGGAATAATCATGGTACCCTCATCAAATTTTGAAAACAGCTATCTTCCTTTTAAGTTTTGAACAGGAAAACTTGTTGTGCAGACAAAAGCCCATAATCACTATCAACATCACAATTTCACCTTTTTCTGAAACAACAGCAAGCAGCAAGAGAAAGAAGTCCAAGCAAATTTAATAGTAGAGTCCAGCTATGTGTCTCATCATGGAGCTTGGATTAACTCAGTTCATCTTCCACCTCAGCAAGCAGTTTGGAGCTATGGCAAGAGAGATGGAAGAGATGGAAGCACCGGGTACAGCAGTACTTTTAGGCCAGTAACAGGGAAGGCCATTAACATGGCATCAAAAAGCACAACAGTTCTGCAACGAGACTATTGGGGGTGGTGGCAGAGGGGTGAGGGTAAAGTAACACCCTGCCCCATTCCTGGAAAACAGCTGGTGTTAAGGACCAGAAGGTTTAAGAGCAGACAGTTCATCTTTGTACAATGCTTCATGATTAGGACTGAAAAAGTAATTTTGCAATGAATAGTGCACTTGATTAATTTAACTGTTTTTCCTGTTCACAGAATACCCAGAAACAGCTCACAATTACCTCTGATTTATTCATTGTTGGAATTTACATGGTACCTCTTGTTGCAGATCTTTTCAGACCTCTTTGGACTGATTCGGTATGAAATTGAAACCATTTTGGTTAGCTGAGGCTAGTCCCAAATCATACAGGATTGCTGTTGTCCCCTGAATGGATTAACATGAGTCATAATCAAGAGAAGGTTTTACATAAAATCTTGATGGAGTTCAAGCTCTCAAAGAGCTGTGTAGCAAATGCTGTGTCCTAAGGTGCCTTCTTATCCCTTGTGCTGCTTTCCCAAAGGGGCACTGCCCAGTGCCCGCCAGAGATGTCTCTCTGTAGCCAGCATCTAGCAGCACCAGTCCCCAAAGGATCTTCATCCCTCAGTGGAAAACACCTCTTTTTCAGGATGCCCCCAGATTCTTCTACACAACAGACAGCATGTAAGTATGCTTATGCATTTGCAGGGCAATTTTCCATTCTCTAATTGCAATGGCTATGCCCTAAGTAGAGCACTCAGAGTGTTTCCAAGCCCCTAGGTCCAGGCTAGCCAGCCAAAGCGAAGTGGTGTGAAATGAAATCGTCCTTGATTGGGATGAATGGAAGATGGGATTTGGGAGAGATGCTGCTGTATGCACCTGCAGCTAAGTCTAGGTGCACTCTGTAGGACTTTGTCATTACAAATCAGAGTTCAACGGTAGAATATTAAGCTTAATTTAGCCTGCCAAGGCATAGAAATTCCACTGAAAAATCAAAATAAAGTTATGAAAGGAAAAAACATCTAATGCATTTTAAAGGTCATGTTTGATTATCAAGTTCTTTCTGAATGTGCAGTTTAAAATTAAATATTACCATGTGAGATGAAAAAATGAATTGGAGTGACAGTCCTGTGGTACGAGATGTTGTCAGAACATGAATGGCTCATCTAATTGTCTACTTGCCTGCATCATGGCTGCAAAATCCGACAAAGTTAGAGGATAATTTTGAGAACTGTATCTGTTTGTGTTTTACAGATATAAGGCAACCTGGATTCTATCACCTTCATTTGTGTTTTGGTACAACCATGGCCAGAAATTCCCATTTGTTTCCATTTGGAATTTGATTAGTTTCAGCCTTTTGCCATTGGTTCAGTGGATGAATGATCTCTACAGCACCAGCAATTGCTTCTTCATGGAGGTACTTACCATGCTTGATCAAAACATCTCTCAAACTACTCTTTAAAAAATAAATAAATTGAACTTCTTAATTCCTTTGCTGTGGAAAGAAGGCTTTCTAGATTTCTGGATAATTTTCAGTGCTCTTTCCTAAACCCTCTCTAAACTCCTCCCTTCTTCTTTGCCAAAAAAGTAAACACCAAACTTGTTTAAATAACAAGACCATTTTTCCTCTGTACCATAAATAAAGATACCATTTTTCCAGTCAGAAGGAATTTAGTTGAGTCAAATTCTCCTCCTTTTTGAAAATTCATAGATTAAGAGTCATCAGTGCATTGATGTTTAAATGCTGAAAAACTTGATAAATTAATAAAATAGAAGGTTGCTACAATTCTAAAACTGGTGCTTGAATTTACTAAAAGGAAATGAAAAAGCAGGAAAACTTGCCAGCTGATACTGATCCCAGCTTCTTAGACAGATTTTAGGCAGCAAAGAATTGGTATTTCTCATCTCACTCAATAAGTAAGCCTGCTTCCCCCAGAGGGACTCCTTTCTGTCCTAAGAAAAACTGTGTCAGTTCCCAAATGTTCTCCAAATGTTTGACACAAAAGGGTAAACTAAGGACAGAGATCTTGCTGTAAATTACTTTTTTCTCTCTTTAGTGGATTTAAATGAGATGTTTATTATTGCCTTAACATTCTTGCAGTGGTTTAGTTCTGTATATAGCAAAGCCAGTACTAAGTTAATTAAAAGAGCTATAATGTCTAAAAGAAGTCAGCAGATTTCTATGGGTTGATGATCAAAGGGAAAGTGGTTCTTTTTTAATGGTGTTTTTTCTTGGTCTTTTAGATACAGTGTGTCTCTGTAATGATTTACAATGTTTGCCATGATGACAAAATTAGATAAAAACTATAATTTGAAATAAAATAAGGTTGGAAACACAATTCACAAAAAAAAAAAAGCAAACCATCAACTTAAGAAAACCAGACGAGTAATTTATAAGAGACACCACAGGTCAGTCTAGAATGACAGTATTCTGTAATCACACCACCTCAGTGACCTAGGTTAAGAATGAGTAATGAAGGACAGAGATGATGTGGATCAGTAATGTTCTTTCACTTGAGTGGTAGTGATGTATTCATGTAATAATGCCGTTTGAGTCAGTGAGATGAAGCTATGGCTATATAGTACTTGAAATGCAGAGAGTTGTGTGCCAATGATATCCCCCAATCAGTTGTGAAGCTTATGTGCACATAGATATTTTTAATGTCCAGATCAGTGAACTATTCGACTCTGACCATACACTTACTTTGCTTTCACATAATTGCATTTTGTTTGTGTCTATAAAGAACAGCAGCATTCAATATGATCTATATTCTGAAGGAAAATGAAGCAAAATTTTTATTCTTCTCTGTAATGCCTCAGCAAACTTTTTAAAAAATATATATACTCTGGAAATATCTTTATACTCTAAAAGTTTCAGATCACCTAACTGGTTTTCTCCTATGCTTTAAACTATTCTTTCTGTTCAAGTCTGAATGGATTTCTGAAGTAGGGGGATTTTTTGTAGGGCAGGGGAAAGAGAATGTTGTAATTTTTCATGCATATTAAAAATGGACACAAAGAAGAGGGAGAGATGGCCAACACAAAGACAAAAGAGAGGTATTCTTAGCTTCCTGTAATCTCTCTTGTGAAGAAATTTATTGTGTTAAAAAAATACTGTTAATGTGTACCCTGAGGTAAGCTATAGAAAGAAAAACACAGACTTCTGAATTTTCATTTGCATCTCTCAAACATAGATACACCATTGTGTCTGTCTCACCTACGAACTATAGGATATTATCCCTTTTACACAGGTGTTTTAGTAAGCACATAGGATATTTGTGGCAAAACACCTTTTGCTGTTACAGGTAAACTAAAACTTTTGCAGGGAGGTCTTAATTTGAAAAGTTTTCAATGGGAAGATTCTGAGGTCAAACTGGGAAGAAAGAAAAGAAAACATTGTTTTAAATCTATGAATCTGACTTCTTTGATCTAAAAAAAAGACATTTCAGCACAAGTAATGTTTTGAAAACACTCCAGATGTTTACTGGTTTTCTGATAAGAAATGAAGACAAATATGAAAGTCCGAAAGGTCAGAGCAAGAAAAAATTATCAGCCTCCATGCACTTTTTATTTTGGAATCACTAGCAGTTATGTTTTGCCACTAAAACCCCTCAGTGATAAGCGGTTTTGATGTGCCATACTGATTGGGCAGGAGAGCCAAAAGGTGATAAATTTGACACAGATATTACATTAGTCTTTTGTATTTTCTGTAAAGAACCTGAGCCAATTTGGTTTCCAGCATAGTCATCTTCAAACGTAAACCTATTTTAAGTTAGAGTGTGAGAAGCAGAACTTAGGCAGTAAGAAATTTTTTGAACAATTTTTACCAGTAAATGCAGCCCCCTATTTTGCAATGATAGAACCTGGCAAATTAGGCTGATTTTTGCTAATCAACTCTGTTTCCACAAATAATCGCCAAATTATTTATGTAAAAATAATCAGCCTCTGGTGTCTTTGCACACTGTTCACTTTATTCGTTACTCATACACTGAGATGGGCACTATATGATATAAATGCCTCATTGACTCCACATTGGGATACTTCTTAAAAAGCTAAAAAAAAGTGTGATTAACAATAAAAAGGAATAACAAATTATGATTAGGGAATATATTCCCTTCCCTGCATGTTTATCCCTGATGGCAAGAAAAAAAGGGTTTCACACCAAACCCAGCCAAATACCTGTGCTGAAGATAATTTTATAAAGCACTTGCAAATAACAAGTATTTAGTCTGGAAAAAAGAAGAAGATCTTAAGAATTCATAAATATTCTTAAGGTTGGTACTGGTGTCTTAAATGAGTTTAGATAGGTTAATTTATTTCAGACTTTGCACTGATTAGGAACACTGACTGAAATAATACCTTGTGGCTAGAACGCACTGGCTGAGTAATAAGCCAGGCTCCTGCCAAGAATGACACAGTCTTGAGTGTATCTTAAAGCTTTTGGCTGCAACAGGCAGAAAAACACATGCAGAAATTGAGTTATTCTGGAGTAATTTATGAATACTGTATTTTGATCTACAGAAGAGTGTTCACTGCAAGAGCACAAGAGGGCTGTCAGGACAATCAGGCAGTTAGATAAGGAGAATGGCTAGAAGTGAGGCATAACTCCAGCAAATGTTTGTGGGCTTTTAAAACGCTGACTTCAAAATTTTTACTTCCTCAACAGACCGTAAGTTTGTCCAGAAAGACCAAATTTTTTTAATTCACTGTAAGGGAACGAGCTCTACTATGGCCAGTAAAGGGTCTTGGGTAACGGAAATTGTTCAGAGAAACTGGGTGAAGAAAGATACCTGCTTATTCTTCAGAAAACTAGCTGATATTTTTCAAATCTCTGGATTTTTATCAGTTCTCTGGAATTGTATACATAGAGTCATATAAAGATTAACCATCTAAAATCCTTCTCTTTCTAGTTGCTCCCCTTCTGGGCGAGCATGGCTAATGCATGCACAGCTCTGTAGCTCAGAGTAATGTCATGTGAATATCCCAGCTACAAAAAAGACATACCGCCTGGTCTTGAGATGCCTCAGAGGAGGCAGAAAAGTAGTTACCCTAGGTCACAGATAGTGGACTATCAAGATGAATGGGGTATTTCTGTGAAATCATAAAATTCCTGCTTAAGCACAAAGTTCTGAAAAATGCGTATGTGTTCTTGAGATTAGAAATGAGCCTTACAACTTAATTTATTTGAAGAATTGCAAAGCCATTAAAAGTGGCACTATTGAAAAAACAGGATCAGGAACTTTACATCCAAAGCTATTGAATTCTTCTACTCTGCATGCAAGCAACTAACTCTCCTCTATAGCTAAGAGAGGTGGCATTTTCCTATCATATCTTATGCCAGTAGTGGGAACATAGCCAGGGGCAGCATGGAAAATAGTTAACTAATTTAAAGTTCCCAATAGCTAATAATAAATAAGTGCTCCATATATTAAACTAATGTACTTTCTGGAAAATGTCCACCCTTTTCCGTCAAACTGCACACAAAAATCCATGCAGCAAATACCATAGACTTTGCTATAAAATCTGTAAGGAAAATGCCCTCCCCGAGCCTGTCCATGGAGATTTCTTTAAGACTAATACTTCTATCATTGTATAGGCCATATTATACCCACAGTTTCAAGCAATGACTGGAATAGGTAATTCTTTTTAGACCTTCCTGATCAGAGCCAGGGAAACAATATATAATTAACATCCCACAAGAGCCAGTAGCAGTGTGGAAGGCAGAGATCACGAAGCTGGGTCACACAGAGGTCTTGGTGACAGGTGAAGCAGACCTAAAATCTTCATCATATGCTGCTGCAGTCTAATTATTGTGCATTTTGCTGCTAAGCTCAAAATAAAAATTGTAGTCTGTGACAGGAGAACGTGACTAGAAAAAAGACCCTCAGGAAATGTAAACCTTGCAAAGCGTACTGAGGAAAGTGCAGAAGAGAGCACACCTTGGCACCCAAAATAATAAATAGAAAGATGCCACCACACAAGAAAACACTGAAACCTTTCCCAATCTGTTACCTGGAATCTGAAACATCAGCTTCCTGGGCACAGTTATGACAGTGTTGAGTGCTGCTGCACTTAAGGATTCATTTTACTTTATGGAGAATTTAATAGGACTGCTCATATGTGGAACCAAATTAAAACATTAGATTGCTTAAGAGCAATTGCTAGATCAGAAGCAAAGATCTTTGCAGGTTCATATCCAATTTGTAGACCAAGCAGGGCATGCTTATAAAAAGAGCAGAATGTTTTCCATCCTGCAGAAAGAAGGTGCAGATTTTATGCAAGTTAAGCAAGTTAAATGCCTCTTACAGCAGCTTCTGATCAGCTTTCAGAAGCAATTGTTTTTCCAACAAGATGTGTTGAGAATTTGTCTCCTCCTGTATTTCTCTTCTCCACACCCATGTTTTAAGGCTTTTTTGCACAAGTAATTCATTTGGTTGTATACTGTCACAGTAGCATCCATAGGACATTTGGAAGCAGCTTTTTAGGGGAAGCAGCTTTTGTGGTGAATGACTGCAGTTAGATGTATAAACTCTGGAACATATTGTCTGTCATTAATTTGAATATAGCAATAGGCAAAGTTAGAAAGCAGGCAGCTGAATATTGCAGTTCACCAGGGTATAATGTAGATAGCCTCAGCACTATATTCAGGAGTTATTGGGAGCCTTTGGGTTGGACAACAAACCTCTTCTTCCACTTTCATGCATTTTTAGACATTTCTAAGTTGTTACTCACAGTGGCACCTGTTGCAGTCCTGAGTCTCCTAGAAGACATCAGTACAATTTTAGTGCCCACTACATCCAATCTTATACCCAGAGCAGCCTGTCTGCATTCAAAGGAGCAGAGAGGGCTGTAGGGGTGGATGGATAAAGAATCTAAAAATAAACCTATACAGAGGTTTTTCTATACAGAGAAGAGAGTGCCGTAGCTCCCTTGCCCTCTTTCACCAGCATTTGCTGATGAAATGCTGCATTTGTGTCACTGAGATTCAGTGCCAAGCCAAGAATTTGCCACCTATATAGGAGCTTAAAATAGCACAGCGGCTGACAGAAATACCTTGAAGGCTGACAGGGGGGTGGTTTTCTGATATATTATACTCTGTTGTGGGAAGTTTTTATTTATTTAGAAAGATATAAGCACCCTGGGGAGGGATATGGTTTAGATGTACTCTGGTCTGACCCAACCACAGTGTGTCTGAAATGCAAAGTAGCACTGAGCTCTCCCCAAGGGTCTGGAAATGGCGCAGCTCTATTGAATGATAGATTTTTAGCAGTTCTCTTGCATGGATCCCACTTGGTTGGTGTAATGCTGATTAAAGCAAGCACATTTCCTCTACAGCACTCTCATTTATCCCTCCATAGCCACTTACTGCAGAGACCATGCAGGCTTTTAATTATTTTACTAAACAGAGAACATTTTTCTTGGAAGTGCATCATGAAATTTTAATGACCGTGCTTTTAATTCCAACAGAAAGAATTCAAATAACAGCAAAGCCCATGTGAAACTCCACATGGGTTTCAGCTTTCCTTCTACAGTACCAGGGAGAAGGCGGGAGCCCTGGAGTTGTATGTAGCACTGTTACTCTTCTCTAGTCATAAACCCCAAGGCTTTGCTTTCCATACAGGGAGGCAAAGCGCGTTTTCTGGTGCTGCCATTGCCATGGGCATCCCATCGCACTGTCTTCAGCTCAAGTGCAGCCAGAGAAGAAACATGCCTGTACAATGAGGTATCTATGTCTCAGACTCCTAGTCAAGATTACAAGTGGGAGGATCTTCTCTGCTCACACCCTGACAACATGCTAACCCTCCTTCCCAAACAAAAGAGCATTGAGAAGGGCAATAATTTATTTTTTTTGCCACATGCAGAAATGTCAGATATTGTGTTCCAAAGTGTATTAGTGAACTACATTGTACCCAGTGTAGGTCATTGTAGCTAGTAATTTATGTTCTCACTGTGAAAGTGTCTCTGACAGGCAGGTGCTTATAGAGCCAACTGGGCAGTCATGGTCTGCAAATAGTCATACTAGTCATACTACTACCATTCTTTGCAATGCACTTTACTTATAAGAAAAGGCCTAGAGATTTAGATTTTAATTCTAATATGGATTATTAGTTATCATTCACTGTCCAGTCATGGGTAAGATATGACTATATTTAATTGACGTAGAATCATGCCAGTCACTTCTGTACCTCTTCTATAAAACACATAGAAAAATCTTATATTTTATTTCAGTTCTCTCTACTTTCAGAAATTTTTCCGTAGCCTTGAACTTTCTTTCCTTTTCTTCTTTCTTTTCCCAACATTTTCCTTCCTCTTATGCTCTCTGGAACAGGCTGCACCAAAATAATGATCCATTCTAGCTCTCAAGCTGGTTGAACTTCTATGCACAATGGAGGAGCAACGTGCACTGACCAGAAACTGGCATAGTGCAGGAATAGAAGGACAAAAAGGGGAAGGAGGGAAGGAAGGAAGGAGGGAAGGAAGGAAGGAGGAAAGGAAGGAAGGAAGGAGGAAAGGAAGGAGGGAAGGAAAGAAGGAGGGAAGGAGGGAAGGAAGGAAGGAGGGAAGGAAGGAGGGAAGGAAGGAAGGAAGGAGGGAAGGAGGGAAGGAAGGAGGGAAGGAAAGAAGGAGAGAAGGAAGGAAGAAGGGAAGGAAGGAACAACTTCCAATATCTGCAGGGTTTCTACCTCTGGCTAACTTCTCTGTGAAGTTATCACTGGGCATTTTTTCCATGATCAGTGATTCAGTAAAAGTCCCTTTCCTTCCTCAGTGTGATCATTTTCAGTTAAACTCTTTGAGAAGAGGAAGAGGGGAAAAAAGGAAGTAAATGGTCCTTTTTTTTTCCATCAAACAAGAATGAAGCTCATCCTGTACTTGGACTTCATTCTCGGAGGTAAAATATATCTCCTGACAAAGGCAGCTTTCTGGCAAAAAAGCAGGTCCTATCACTTTTCTTTACTAATGCAAAAGATTCTCTGGGTAAATTCATCCCAAAGCTGGAATTATTCTCTGTCAGCAAATTTTGCTTCAATAAATCAAGGAATCATCAAACTCAGAAAGGTTTTCACAAAGATGACCCAGCATATTAAGTTTTTTGCAGTGCTTGGTGGGAGGATGCACTTGTGAAGATGCAATAAATGAGGTGAATTAGCTACCAGCTGAAGTGAATTATAGAGAGACCTTGATAGAAATTAAAGAATAAAAAACAAGGTGAAAAATAGAAATCTGAGAATTCACGCTTTGCTTTATTAAACAATGAAAATTAAGATGTCCTTGCATCATTCCTAGGCAGCTTAATCCTTTATTACTAATAAATGATCTTTTATAAAGTATTTTGAAGTGGACAGAGATAACAGTTTAATCATTTTGATGAAAAGCCAAGATTTTTCATCTTCAAAGTACTAAAATATCAGCATACACCACTAATAATGAACCTTGTTCATCATTAGCTTCTCTCATATATAATGGCAATAACACTTTTCCAAAGAGCTTGCAAAAGAATTGAGAAAGAAGCGGGTGGGGTTTTTTTTAGGTTAGACCTTTTATAACTAACTTTATTCATATTTTAATGAGTAATGTATGAATAAGTAGATTTTTAAGTTATCAAATGAATATTTAAAGAAAAGAGAACAGAATAAATTTGTCAATCAAAAGTCCTCCAAACCCAGGTACATGCTCCAGGCGCGATCTTGAAAACATTTATGCACATGAGTAACTTGTGACTCATGAGTCATCCCAGTAAAGTCAAGGGTACTAAATTAACCTTTTATGAGGAATGCATGTTAGGATGACAGTTTCTATTCCACCCAAGAGAGTGGAAAAGATAAACAGCTGCAAGGTAGGGGCCTAATATAAAGTCATCATCTAGGCTTCTTCTCCAGAAAAATATGGAGGGGCTGGAGAGCAGTCTGTGGGAAAGGCCCTGGGGTGGTTGCAGGCAGCAAGATGAACATGAGCCCGTGGTGTGCCCTGGCAGCAAAGGAGGCCAACAGCACCTGTGTGTATGAATAGAGGCACATAGACCAAGGAAAAGGATCATCCCTCTCTACATGGCACTCATCAAGCCATATCTAGATATTGCATGGAGTTTTGGGCCCTGCAATGCAGGAAAGACATGGACAGACTGGGAGGGGGGGGGAGCTTTTGGAAGGTAGTGGGGGCTGGAGCCCTTGGCGTGTGAGCACAGGCAGGGGGAGACGGGCTGGTTCAGCCTGGAGAAGAGACAGCTTTAGGGGCACCTAACAGCCCCCCAGCACCTACGAGGGGTCACTGAGGAGATGGAGCTGGGCTCCTCGCAGTTGTGCAGGGTGGGAAAATGAAATACAAATGTGCATAAGTGAAACAAGTGAGTTTCAGACTGGATACAAGGAAAAGCTTTTACCCCACGAGGACAGTCAGACAGTGGAACAGGTGCTCCAGAGAGGTTGCCCAGTCTTCCTCCCTGGAGGTTTTCAAGACCCAACTGGACAGATCCTTGAGCAGCCTGGGCTGATCCCATAGTTTATCCTGCTTTGAGCAGGAGTTTGGACCAGGTCACCTCCCCTAGCTCATTTTCAGCCTGATCCTACAATCCCACAAATTACTCGCTGTTGCTGAAACCATGTGAATGTTGAATTCCCTCATTCCTTGTGCTTGGCTGTTACTAGTGAAGAAATAGTTCCTTTATTCCTATCTTTCCCTATAAATTGTTATGTTTTATCCTCCTAATGAAGTTCCTCAAACCTACTGACTACCATGCAGCCTAGCCTTGATCCTTCCATAATAATAAGCACTTACCATGAGTTACTGCTATTACTTTTTAAGTCAAGGATGCTGCTATCCTGGCACATCACATCAACTGTGAAACAACATAAACTTAATTGAGAGATCTTTCTGTCTAAGAATTGATTAAGTTTACCTCATCAGCCTTCTCACTTTTTAAATTTTCCTAGTAAAATACCATGGTAAAAGGATTATACACATCACCATGTGAACTTGTGTATGTATGACCTCTAATATATTACTTTTTTATTGATGACTAATTTGGCAGGAAAATGCACGAGCGCATTTGTGGAGAGTGAAGGAAATCAGTATATATGAATCAGCAATCCCTTTTCTTTGCATTTTGTATGGTCCCACTTACACAGGCTACCCAAACACAGGTGATCTTCAGTTTCCTGAGGAATTTATGTACCGAGGTCTCATTCCTGTGGGCTAAACACTGAGCTCCATTATAATTCTACAAAAATCCCACCTTTGAGCCCCTTAGGTATCATATCTGTGTGCAGGCATGAGCATCTCTGTAAGGGTCTAACTAGAAACAGGAAATGGTCATGGTTAGGAAACTTTATAGCCAGCCTGGCTGGGGCATGATGTCAGGAATTTGACTACTGCGGGCTGGGAATGGGCAAGGGCTGTAGTGGGAAATGGTTATATCTTATATGCAAGGTAAGCAATGGTTCCTCTTCCTCACCCTACTCTTTAAATGCAAAGTAGCCACTGAGGCTTTCTCTGGAGGGCCAGATTTTATGTGTGCATGCATGGTACCACGCAAAATCCAACTGAGGACTTGCACTCTGCCGAGTGCCTGGCTTCTGGTAGGGTTTAAGCAGGAGAGATGAACAGATGCACTCTAGCTAGGAGAGCATATTCAAACCTGAAATGCTCAGGCCTGGGGGGCTTTGGCTTTGAAGTCAAAGAGGGAGATGTCCAATGAGTTTCAGCAGCTCTGAGGTGGCTATGGAGCCATTCTTACTTATAAAGATTCTGGGAGTTTATATCCTCTTAAATACTCATGCTTTCTAGATCTGGCCCTAAGTCCATTAAAAAAGTTTGCAGCAGATCTTGGGGAGGGAACACATATTTTTGAAAAAAAAAAAAAAAAAAAATTAAAAAAACCAAAAAGATAACTTTCTGAAAGAAATGCTAGAGAAAGATCTTCAGCTATTTTCCTGCAAAAAGGTCAAGCTCAAGATATAGATAATAAAAAGAGGAGGGAGCTATCTGAAGGAATTCTCAGGTGGTATCCTAGCAGGGATAAATCCTCTTATTTCTCTTGCAAGATGCTAGCAACTTTTGCAAAATGCTTCTTCCAAATCAGAAGGGTGAGAAGAATTACAAAAAAGGGCAGATTTAACCCATCCTGGAGATAGGATAATCCAGTGCATCTCTGTTCTGGATGTCATCAGAAGTGGTGAGAGGGACTGGTAAGTAAGGAGAGAGGAGAAGAGGGGTATGCTAGGACTATTTCTTCTTACAGTATTGGTATCTTCTGTGCTTTCCAGCTTTCTTTTGTGGTGACGTTAGAAAAGAAGGAGCTCTAGAATCAGACGTTCCACCATCAGAAAGTCAGCTAAAATAGATTGCTTTCCCACTGCAAATCTCCTTATATACAGAGTAATTTAATATCTACAAAAGTTAATGAAATCTGAAGTAACATTTGACATATGTTTTTAAAATCAAGGTGAGGGAATATCTTGCTGACCAAGTCTTTGTTGTGTGGTTAAGTGCCCATGACTATCCTTTGGAGAGCATTCAAGAAACTTTTCTGCGTAGCCTTCCCAGTACAGGCCCATATTAAATGAAGGATTATAAACCTGTCTCAGTAGATGATAAGGAATAGCCAGACTTGTTGGCTGGGCAGTTATCTCTCTGGTCATTCTCGAACCCTTAAAAGCAACCATAGTAATAATATGGACTCGTCTCCCTCTAATATGATGATGACTCAGAGGTTTATCTTTACTAAATGATACAAATACAACTGTCCTAAGAGAATTATGTAGCTGGACAATATGAACAATGGATAGTGTAGCTGCCTGAGCCAAACCTGAGTAAGTCAGGTGAGTGGAAGAACATTTTTTGAAGAATTCCCAAGCCCAGTGTAGGCTCCTCTTTCTAAATGCACACCACAGGTAGTCAGGTCAAGTCGTACTCCTTTAGCATCCTGGGTGGTTCCCCACTGCTCCATGCTCACACAGCAGTGCCCACTCAGTCACCTGTTGAGGCCTACCGCACTCTTAGTTCCATCCCCATGACGATATTACCTTACCCATCATCAGATGTTGGCCAATACACACCAGGTGATGAACTGCCCCCTGCTAGCAATGCAGCAGATTTAGGTCTACAACCTTATTCATTAGAAAGTTTGGCTAAAACAAGTGCATCTCCTCAGCCACCTTAAGTACCTCAGAGCTTCTCAAAGAGCACAGAGTCTTATTTGAAATGACTAGCAGTACCTTCAACGTAATCCTTATCTTAGACCTAAATTATGTTCATGGCTAGTTAAAGCCTCGGAATAACTTCCTTAGTTGGATATTTTTGTGGTGTGATGGAACTCTACAATAATGATGAAGGCCTTATAGAAGACAATACTTTTGCAGGCGGTCAAAACAGTGGAAACAAACAATTCTGGGAGCTAAGGAATATGACCTTTCTTACCAGCTTCTGCTTGAAAGATTGAAAATATTGCAACATTTATTGGGTTATTATGGGATAATGAGGCATGTGTTACCCCTGAACAGCACAAAAAATCCTCAGTGGGCCTTCTGCTGTGGAAACTCAACCTTTTCAAGGTTGCAACTAGTTTACAGCCAAAAAAAGAGTCTAATTTGTAAGTCACTTGCAAAGGCAGAGTCTTCTGAGCACATTAAGGAAACACAAGGGCAAGATTTTCTTTAAGCTCACTCAGGAACTGGTTTTGATATCTTCACTGAGAAACACCTTTCCTCTGGAGAAATTCCAATATTGTAAGTTAGTACAACCTGAAACTAAATATTTGCCCTGACATCAGATGCAGAGCTGAGAATGATGAACTGTGTAAGTACACAAGAAGGTTCTTTGGTTTATTCTCCTAGGTATGCTCCCTAGGTGCTTCATGCTGTGGCAGTTTTCATCTGTTAAAGATGGCCTAACACTTGGAAATGAGCAAATGTAGCTGAAATAAAGCTTCTTGAATAACTTTGGAAGTTGCAGAATAAAGTACCTGACTGAAGTTTCACAAAAGCTTTAAAGTTTCATGTCTTGTACTTACTTTTCTGTGTCTATTCTTTAGCCAAAGAGCTTGATAGAGTTAACCCATTTTCTTCTTTCTCATGTCATTTTTTCAGAAGTGAACAAATCCCTATTCTGGTTTTGGGTTTAGTTTTTGTTTTCTCCTTCGTATTATATATGTAAAGGAAGGAAATACGGGTTTTTTTCCTACAATATGAAATAGTTAAAAACATAACACTGATAATCCAGAGTCTGTAAACAGACACTAACCAGTAAGTCCACGTTCATGCTAGGATAATGCTATTTAGCAATTAACTGCAAAGTTGTTTATAAGCTAATTTGTGACTTGCACATTTCAGTTTAGCCTCACCAGAAATTCCCTTCAAACAGACAAGGAAACAGATTCCTCCTGTCTAGTTCCACCACATCTTCAGCAATTTCTGGCCTCTAGGACTACCTGCTGGGGTAATACTTTAAGCATGGCTGCCCAAAATGGAGCCTGGGTGGAGGCATTGTGGAACAAAGCCCTTGGAAAGGTAATTCTTTAAGTATTTCTTAGGTAAACCTGCCCTGTTCTTCTTCTCCTTTCCAACTTTACAACAAGTACACATTTTAATGAAAATATAAAGAAAAGCAATGGGCTGAAGTTCCAGAAGAAGACAAACCTATAGAAAACCATTGACGCTGGGACTCTTGCTCTAAAAGAGCAATCCATAATGATGCAGCACATGCACAAAGACTTAAAAGATTGTGATCTCACAAACCTGACATAACTAAGAGCAGCCTCCAGCCTTGATCAGCACGTACAGGCTTCTTGGTTCCTGGTGACTGCAAAGGACAAGCACAGCAATTGGAGATTAGTGAAGCATAGAGGAGGGCCGACTGCATCCGAGTTCTCTGGCTGTGTGTCCCTGCAAAGGCCACAGCAGCATGGGAGGCTTCCCATCCACGTTCAATACTCTTCAGATGTCAGATGATCCTTCTCTTGATGGCTGATCTCATTCTAGAGCTACATTTTAGTGGTAATAAACCACAAAGCTGCCGATTTATCCTTCAGAATCAAGCAGAAGCAGGAAAAAGGTAGAAAAGTATCCATCAGTCATTGTCCTTATAGCGTACATTCTGGAGACAATCTGAAGAAAAAGGTAGGTCGAGATAAGAAATAAAGATGCCACATCTAAATCAAATTTTTAAGCTGAAAATCTCTGCCTCCCTAGATAGTTATAATACTCTTACCACAAAGCAGAATAAAATTATATCAAGGTCAACTTCACAGAGTGGGTTTAAATGGTAATTCTTATTTCTCACTCAAGTTTTTTGAAGTTTGAATGTGTCATTCATGCTTGTGTTGTAATGAGCAATATAGAAGGATTGAAATGATTGAAAATTACATGATTATCACTATAATTTAGCACTCAGTTAATGAAGGCTTGAACTGTTGTCCATATTGCCATAGTGTAGTTAGCAGGTATCCATACAGTTTACATTTGCAAGAAACTGAGTTAGTAGTAAAGGTTAATTCACTGCCACATAAACATTTGATCTTGCAATGATCCCATTAACCTTTTTCGTATGCAAAGATTAGGAATAAGCAGCTAGCAAAACACTAACCTTATTTAAAATTGCAGAGCTGGGAGTACCCAACAATTTTTTTATTCTTCCATTTAGGGGCAGAGGTTTAAAGGCTTCCTCCACTTCCTCCGCAAAGTGGTCAAGCCCAAAGTCTCACAGGTTTTATTAATGTATTAAAACAATGTTGCAATCAGCAGTTCCATGAAGCAAACTCAATTAAAAAAAAAAAAGGAAAGTTTTCATCTCTGTTGGCTTGGTTTGAATCCTATCCTGACTACAAGAGTGAAGAAGGGTTTGGAGGTTCCTCTGAGTGGGCTCTCCAGCACACCTTTTTGCCAAGAACTTCAGTGGGATCCATCCCACAGTCAATAACTGAACCTCCAGCAGTGCAGGTAGGAGAGAGATCCTCCCTTGGCTGGTCCTAACACTGGAGCTGTCATGACAGGTTTTATTATGTTAAGAGCTAGAAGTTTCCAATACTCATGTGTTCTCATTAATGAGATCTATCCGCTTCCGATGGATGGACTCTGGATAGCTGCATTGCTGGGAGCTTTCTAACTCTGCAAGATCTCAATGAAAAATAAATGCAGTCAACAGGTGCAGCTGCAAAAGCCAACTCCAGTGCTAAATGCAGTAGCTTAGATGTCTGCACGTGCAATTACAGACTTACTGCTTCCAGGCAAAGGGGAGGCCATTAATCACAAGATCATAGAATAATTTAAGTTAAAGAGGCTTATGGAGGTCATCTGATCCAACTCCTACTCAAAACAGGGAGAAGTTCAAAGTCAGAGCAGGTTGCCCAGTACCTGTTGCTCCCGTGATGTGTTTCCATGGCAGGGAATGGTACACAGGGATAAGTAATGTGACAGTAGAGTACTGACACTGAGAATTATAGTGGACAATGGCTGTGAAGGATGGTCCTACAGTTCTATACCCTACATTGTCTGGCAGTGTGTCTCCATCTTCAAACCCTAGAAGGAAGCTAGTACTAATTTATCTGCACTTTCTTTAAACACAAACAAACTTTTTTGACATGTTGCCCTAGGAGGTCAGCTTCATTATTTCAGAAAGAGTAGAGCATGCCAGGTAAAAACCGTGACAATAGTTGCTAAAGGAACAAATCATTTCAACCGTGGTAATGGATTAACCCATAAACCAATATTGTGGTTGTTTTCTGAATAATATATCTAATATTTTAGTCAGGAAAAAAAAATATTAGCTAGTATGCACCTATGTTTTACAGATTACCTGAATCAACATTTATGGTATGAAAATAGAAGCTACTTGCAAAAGAGGCTTTCTGTCTTCTATTGGTTTGTGCAGCACCTAGCACAACAGAGCTGCTCCCCAAAACAAAAGCCAGAAATAAATAACTTCTGGAGTTTTCGCAGATCTTTTGTCATGTGCATTCTGTCACCTTTGTGTTTCAGTAAAAAATAGCTACCACAGGCTATTTTGAAATCAATTGACTGCCTTCGAATCCTGCTCAGACCTTAAGGAGATGATGGGAAGGTGAGTTGCCAGGGCACCGCTGAGTCCCTGAGCACTTCCAGAAAGCAGCTGTGAAAAACCAGACCAGCCCTGCGGCTGCTGTCGTTCGAGTCCCGTTTGGTGCAATGCCCCCACGGCCATACAAATCCAGCGCTGGAGAAACTGACTCCAGGAACGCCGATGGCCCTGGCTGAAGGCAGCTTGTGCAGCCAGCATGGCAGGAGGGCACCCGTGGCTGGTGGCAGAGAGGCGGTGGAGCCTGCTGCCATGGTGGTCCGGCACCGCCATGTTGTGACCTCCTGGGCAGCTGTGTCTGGCAGGTCTTGCTGCCACACAGGGACTTGTCGGTGCTGGCCGTCTCTTTACATGAAAGATGTCCCGCTGTATAGGCAGTCCATTTTGGTCATGCTCTGCCTTCCTTTATAATGTTAGCTGAAGCATATTTAAGATGCCGCGGTTGCTCAAAGATGGAAATCTGCAATTAGGTTTGTTTAATGACAATTATTACCACAGATCACGGTGACAGTGTGGATAGAAGTCCTTACCATTGCTGTGGCTTCACCAAATGACTCATGTTTATGTCTCTGTTATGGCAGCAGAAATGGCAAAAAAGTAAATGTCTGTACATTTTAATGGGCTTGGCGTAGATAGCAATATATTTGCACTTGCATCTAGCTAATATGCACTTGCTAGACTGCACACTTTATAATCTGCAACAGAAATTGGCAGCCTCTCCCCACCTCTCAGCTAAGATTTAATGGAAGGTACTGCAGTCTCCTATTAATAGCATCATTTCTCCTAGCTACAGCGCATGGGCTAGCTAGCATACCATGAAGAATTGCCTTAGTACAGCAGCAAGAAAACATAGCATTGTCATAAACAGCAAATCATGGATGACAACATAAATGAGCTGATCACACCTTTTGACTGATTGCACATTTCCATTTGCTTATCTACTTGTTAATTTGCAAATTTAATTATTTTCAAGAGTTTCTAATCATTACTGCAAATTAGTGAGCTACTGTTACATTACACATTGTTAGACCAATCTGACTAGTAGGAGTGGAATTAAATAGCAGAAAATAGTAGAAATTAAAATGGAAAAAGAAATAGAAGTTCTTATAACAAGCATAAGATTACTGCACATTTTCTCATTATTCAAAAACAACAAATGGCAGGGACAGCCTACACTTTAAGACCTCTTCTGAAGGAATGGATGCCCATTTGATAAATATTTGTCACCCACCCTCGCCCTTGCCCCCCAAAAAAAGCAGGGAATAACATATGATATGGTGAATGTCAATGCTGACATAATCTGCAGCACTTAGTTCAGAAACCACCTCTTGGATCTGTCTTCCCTGGTTATCTAGTCTGTGGTCATCTGTCGGTGACATCATGCCAGGTTTTTAAGGAAACATTGGTCAAATCAAAGCGTTGTCAAAAGCAAGTGGTTCTGGGTAATACATCATCTGGGCTGTAAAAAGTCTGGTAGTGTTTTGGAACAGGAATAATGTCACATCAGGAGGGCCAGCTCTGGGGCATGAGTTAAGTCCCAAGCCCCCTTGGCCAAACCAGGAGACAAGCAGCTCTGCTGTGTCCCAGCAGAGGTGGGGAGGGCAGGTAGATGCCATCCCATGCATACCACGTTGTGGCTCACCACAGTGCACATGACACCCTGTAATCCCGGTGCGCTGGTTTGGGTGGGTCAGGTGCCAAGTCAGGATCATCATTAGCCAAAGGTGAACCAAGCGGCTGCCCTGAATCGCCAATGTAAACCATGCTGCTGTGCATACTTCCCCTGTGGCAGGCACTTTTTTCAAAGGATTTTATAAAGTGCCCGAAGAAAAAGTAGTACTTTTTCCCCTCCTTTTCATTTTAAACTGGCTTTTCACGCAAGCATAGGTCAAAGAAAGGAGAACAAGCTTTCACACCAAATTCAGCAGATGATTTATAAAATTAATTTTTAAAATTACAAAAATAGGCTTAAAGTGTCTTAAAAGCAGAAACATTGGGTGTCCTTTTGCTCTTTTTTGATCTCCTCTGTTTGACTGGATCAATAGTGAAAGCATCTGAAGAAAGGCTATCCAGGGAGGAAATTTTTAATACAATACTTGTTCTTATGGTGAGTGCTAACAGGGCTGAGGTGGGGATCATTGAAGCTAGCAGCCACATTGTACACAGTTGAGAGAAACTGCTGAGGCAGATGAGAGACAGCCATGCACAGGGACAAGCTGAGCTGAGCACACCTGAGGCTCAGTCCACAGTCCATCCTGCATTATATTCAAAATGCATTCCCACCGTGTCTTACCTTGGCCCTGTCCTGACTCGGTCATGAGACAGGTTCATGAAAATAAATGTGGTCTTTGAACCAGGGAATCATGCTCTGTCCTCACAAGGATTTTATCAAGGAAGAGGTTGGGAGAACCTGATTTACACTGCCGCGTTTTCTTCCTGCCAAGAAAGGAGGAAGGAGACCCATCAAGGCAAACTGCTGATTTCCTCATCTACCACCAGGTTTGTGTTGATAAGGCTCCACTGGTGGCCTAACACAGCTGGAGTTGAGGTGGATCCCCTTGGTAGAAAATGCTTTGATGACTAAATACCTGTAAAAGGCTTGTCTAGAATCAGATCACCATTTCTCCATTTTTTTCAGAAAATAAAGCTAAGCTGAATTTAATTTCTGTGAGAAAGGGATTAAACATTGGGGTTTACAGGTGACTGGGTTCTCTGAGGCTGCAGGCATGCTGCACTGGAAATGTTTCTTGGTGGCTGCAGTTAAATTTAATCTAATTTTTCTACCAGATTCCCTGGGATTATCTTGGATTCCCTCTTTCAGGGGAAGCAGCAGCTCAGCCTGGCTCCACATGCAGGTTGCTTCCCAGCCCCAGAGCCCTTTCCAGCTGGGGGACTTCAACTTGCATTCCATCCTGCACATCCCTCTTTTATGTTTCTTCTTCTACTTATGACACCAGATTAAAGAAACAGGCTACTGCTGCCGGCTTTCCTGATGCAGTCACTCCAGTACCAAGTACAAACAGTACCGAGTCTGGAGCGTAAAACCGTGCCTGAAAATTTCTCTTTTTTTTATGCTATTGTTGGGGGCACACTGGTGCCTAAATTTAAGCACATAACGAGTGAGAAAGGGTCCAGTCTCACTTAGTTCATTATATAGTTAATAGAGAACTATAGGTATCAATTATATGTCCTGACTAACCTATATCTTTCTGCAGACCATACAAAAAGCCACAGAAATCGATGACCTCACATCTAACATGTTAACACTAACATTGTCCTAATCTCAAGCTGAGACCCCATATCATTCCTGACAGACTTTTATTTAATTTGGATTTCAAGGCATCCTTTGACGGACAATCTGTATCTCCCTAAAAGGCATACTCTTTAGCGTGACTGTAACAATACTTTTTTAAAAAAAAAAATCAATCTCCTCTGCTGATGCTTAACCCTATTATTTTTTTTCCAGTCCACAGTTACTTCTTTTTTTTTGCAGCTACATGCACATGGTTGGAGGCTGTTTTGACATCCCTATTCAGGCTTCCTTAGTGTTACGGGTTTGTGTGGCGCAGTTTTCCTTGGTGGCAGGGGAGGGGGGCTGCAGAGGCGGCCCCTTTAAGAAGTTGCTGGAAGAATTCGCTGCCCCAAAATGTCGGACCCGCGCGCCAAAATGTCGGACCCGCCTCTAGGCGAGGAGTGACGGTGATAGCGCCTCTGGGAAACATATTTAAGAAGGGGAACCGGTAATGTGGGGGGGGGAAACCTGAGAGGAACATCGCTGCCGACACTGGAATCATGGAAGTGGAGGGGGAGGAGGAGGAGCCTGAGGAGGCTGATGGCCCTGCAGCCCAGGGGGGTGAACGGTGGAGCGGAGGCTCCCGAAGGTGGCCGTAACCCCATGGTAAAAACTGCGCTGAAGCAGTGTGAGACGGGAGAGCAGCCCGCGGAAAGGATCCGCGCCAGGGGAGTTCGGGAAGAACTGAAGCCCGCGGAAAGGATCCGCGCCAGGGAAGTTTGTGAGGAACTGCAGCCCGCGGAAAGGAACCACATTGGAGCAGGGAACGAGAGAGGAATCTTCCCCCTGAGGAAAGAAGCGGCAACAACGATGTGTGGCGAGCTGACTCAACCCCCATCCCCGATTCCCCTGCGCAGCCGGGGGGAGGAGGTAGAAAGCATAGGTAGTGGAACTGAGCCGGGAAGGTGGGAGGGGTGGGGGGAGGTGTTCTGATGTTTGGTTTCCCTTCCCAATACCCTTGTGTTTTGTTTCTGTTTTGATTTGTAGTAAATTAAATTGATGTTGTTTCTTCCCCAAGTTGAGCCTGTCTTTTGCCCATGACCATAAGTGAGGAGTGATCCCTCCCAGTCCTTGTCTCGACCCACAAGCCTGCCTTTGTATTTTCTCCTCATCCCAACGTGGCCAGGCGAGGGGGTGGGGGGTGAGCGAGCGGCTTCGTGGTGCTTTGTTACTGACTGAGCTAACCTGAAACCACGACACTTAGACTGACAAACACTCAGGTTCCTTCAGTCTTTCTTCACACACCACATACATCACTTCTTTGACCTGATCACTCTTGTCTTCCTCCAAATTATGCTTCATTTTTACCATGAGTTTTCTTTAAAAGCCATACAAAACTAGGATGCAGTCTGCTTTCTGAAACAGCTCTTCTGACTGGAACAAGAGAAAAAACACCTCACTTGTTTTACATATAGCATCACCTGCTTATATGCCCAGAAGAAGGTTTGCATTTTCCATGGCAGTGTGATGCTGGTGAGAAGCTTGCCCGGGTAGCAGCATTTCATTGAAATCTCATTTCCTTTCCTGTAGTCAGCTGTGCTTTTCTTCTCTTTTGGCAGTGAGTTAATTACGTCTATGGAGTGCAGAACTTTTCACCTTTCCTAATCGAGTAGCATCCCATGTATTTCACACCAGTTTTTTGCATTGCTTAGTTCACCATGAGCAATCTGATGTATAGTCCCAACTTCCAGAGCATTTGTTATCCCCCTTCTCCTACCCCCTGCCACCCCTCAACGAGATGGTGTCCGCCAGCTTGCCTCTCGTTCTCACATCTTTAGAACATGACAGGAAATATTCAATAAAATCAACTCCAGGGCAGACCCTCTCCTGCATACTGGGGATTTGTGCTTAAGGGTCTAAATCCTAGACAGCCACATCAGATGGCCTTGGCAAAGCACGTGTTTTCAGAGAGGGATTCACTTGGCATGTTCCCGGCATGTCTCACCAGACCCGTGAATCCTTCCAGGGGTGAGTGCTGCTTCTTCCTGCTTTTGGAGGATGTCAACTGAAGGGCTGAAACTCTGCTTGTGATCCCGTGACCGTGGCATACAGTTTCTGCCTTCAGGAACCATAAACTACAGCCCCCTCAGCACCACCACATCACCCAGTGTAAACCCACCAGGTGCCTATGTCCTCAGCCCGCAACTGTCTGCAGAGGTGCCTCTCCAAGGGTTTTGGGAAGGTGGACATTGGGAGCACAAGCCACAGCAGATCACACAGCCTCCAATTTATGTCCACAGCCACAGGCTACAGGCCAGGATAAACAATCCAGCCCATGGGCTCTGCCACTGAGCATGAGAAACTCAAGTGACTACCAAAAGCCCTAACAGAGTCAAGTTAGGTGGTCCATCACCATCTCCCTTCCCTGTGGCCTGTAACCCTGCCACGCGGGAAAATCCATAAGAGCTGCACCCTGGAGCTCCAGTCAATGTGAAGCTACAACCCCCTTCCTAGACCTTTGCTTTGTAATTTCTAATGTATTTTCCCCTTGCTTTTTTTCTTTTTTCTCCTTTCATGCCTTTCAAGTTAACTGTTTCAGCACTAGCTCATAGCGTGTCAGTACTGCTATTAGGTAACTGTGTCTAATGAATCTCGAAAGCCTAAAAAGGCTTCTGAGAGGCCTCATCTTGTTTACAGAGATGAAGGGGCTGATGAGCTCTTCTGGAAAAATAAGATTTTTGGGAAAAGGGCCTCTGTCTAAGTTACTTTACAACTTATTTGCTTTTTAAACAAAAATAAGCCTTTAAGTAAACTTGTAAGTTGACACAGTGTGCTGCTTTCAGAGTTGTTTCTTTTCTCAGTATTATTACGAAAGTGGAGAAAATTGCTGGTATTTTCCCTCAGCAACAGAAGTTGCCTTTCCTAAAAATGTGGACATATTCTTCCACAAAGACATAATTTCCAAGCTAAAAAAAAAATATATACTGATAAGGAATAAAAAATATAAATCATAATGCAAGGAGAACCAAGAGATTAATTGTATCTGTAATCCACATTTCTGATGAATATCATGCATACCTTTCTGAGCTACTATAGCTGTCTTTTTCCCTGATAATCATTGCATAATGCAAGGCTCTCCTTCTAAGAACAGAAATTTGTAGAACATTTCTTTCAATTTGCCATATGAAAAATGCATTTCCAAACCAAGCCACGACACAGAATGCAGCTTTCAGAGCGAGAGAGTGTGTGATCTTAATTCTTCCCACCTTTGCTTATTCAGTTCACATAAATTCAGTTTAAATACCAGTTAATCCTGGTCACTCCACTGCTCCTCCCTGAAAGGACTTTCAGCAGAAGCACCACACACAGCAGAAGAGGAGGAAGAAGGGTGAATTAACCCAGATTTCCTAACAAAGGTGAATTTGCAGTGCTGCGCTGTGTATGAATCCCTGGATCTCATTCCTGCTTTGGGCAGTCTCTCCTATCAAAACCAGAAACTTTCCACAACCTCTCCTCAACAGATGGGTGAGATGCAGCACTCTGGTCTTGTCCACCTAGCAGCTAAGCAGTAAAACCGCTGAGGATGCATAACACAAGCAGGTGGGACAAATATTTTCCCCATTCACTCCTTCTGCCACAGACATTCAAAAAAAATCACTAAAAATGGAAATTTACCTGCTTTCTTGGTTGAGATTTGCCAGCAGATATGTGCTGTGAAACAGGCTTTCCTGCCTTCAGGAGGTGCCCCAATAACAGTGCTCCACTCGTTCCTAAAAGAAGTAGGATGCCATTTCCATGAACCAGACTAGCAACTGCCTGTGGGATTGCCACTGATTTCCATGGAAGCAGGATCATTCTCCACCTAAAGTATCTCTGCTCTGAGATTATTAGAGAAATAGCACTGATGAAGATTTCACTGCAGTGTTTTTGCTGTTACTGGTGTTACTAATGATCTATTTTGATTATTTCATTAAAGTGCTGAGTTACAGACAACATACAGACACAAAAGTTAAGCTAAGGACTCAGCAGGAGGTTAAATGACCACTGATAATTAACTGCCTCTCCTTTAAAAGGCCAGTGCTTTGAGGATCTTGATAGGGAAGAGATGAGAAGAGGCAGGGCTTTGTTTTAATACATTAGAAGGGGATGACAAAAAGAAAGTATAGTCATTGCTAGTTTGCTGCAGTGTAAGCATTCAAGGGTCTCTAGAGATCCCTGTGTCACCGTGAAGGATCAGCCTTGAAGTTCAGCCTCAGTTAATCTATCTAAAGGAACTGGTGAATACTCTCTTGATCTGTTACATTTATAGGCTTTGGAGAGGGAACAACACAAGGGAGAGTTTTAAAGCCTCAGACAAGCAAAACCTTGCAGGTATATGTTTAACCTTGAGCACACTCTTCTCTTTAGGAGAGTGGCTAAGCATTTCCTTTTAATGTCATTGACATTTTCTAAATCCTATTGTCTTCCATAGAGCCCACAGGTATTACCCGAGGGCTTTGCTGAAGAGTCTTTACCCTTCCACAGCACTGCTGATGTGTGGGCTTCTGCTAACTCCACCAGCCCTTGTTGCCATTCCCCTTTCAATATTTCTATTCATAGTTTTTTAGGTGAGAGGTCACCAATAAATCATATATTGATTGCTTTCTTTTCAGATGACTTTATTTTGAAATCTCAGTTGCACTCCCTATGATTTTTCTAATACATACAGCAAACCATCCTTTCCACCACTGATTTATTTTATATGATGTCATTAATCTGTGTCTAATATATGCCTCCTCAGCTGCATTGTTCCTGCTCTGTCTGAAGAGCAGCTCAGGGCTGATCTCACTTAGCTGAAGGAAACCTAGACTCCTTCTAGGAGCAGGGAATAACTGAAGCTCTTAAACACCCAAAAGCATTTCAAGAAGATGGTTAAAATCTGAGGAATCCAGCAAGGACCCTGCTGGCACATTTCTTGCCAAGCAGAAAGGCACAGTGCTGAGTCCTGTCAGCTTATTTGCTTGTCCCTCTCTCTCCTGCCTGCCTTGCCAAGACAAGGAGCTGGAGATCCCCAGTTGGGTCACCTGCCTGGGCACTTTCCCACTGGGGTCTCCTCAGTTTCCAGCTCCCCTTCAGCCTATGTGACAGAGCTATTGTAGCTAAGCTGTATTTTCCACCTTTTTCTGTTTCACACAACAGCAGCAGCAGCATTGTTTTCCATGTCCAAAACTAAGACAAAGCAAAAGGAAAGCCCCACATTTTGGAGCCCTAAAAATATCCTTGAAAATATGGTTTCCCCAGCTTCACAAGTAATAATGAGTTATGCTTTCATATCTATGTCCTAAGCCAACACTACTGAAACATTCATCAAAAGGCTAGTATAGCAGGGCTTTTCAGCCCACCAGGATATTCCCCCCGGCTATGTACCTGAATTACAGATGCATACTACAGCATGCAGAGGGTACATTCATTGGAGTATCATCCAATTTAAAGAGAATGATGATGGGGGAGAAGCTGACAAGAGAAAAGGATGAGGGCAGTACATTAATGAACTCTCCTAAATCAGTGTGTGTAACCACCTAGCCTCTTCAAAAAGACAGCGATAGGCACCCAGAAAAATAACTCATTGCAAAAGAGATGTCTCTTTTTACAGCTGTGGTTATTGCTCTGGCTGCATGGGCATTGTCTGCAGTGTATTTAGAGATAACATCTGACACATTTTTTCTTTTCCGACAAAGAAAGTGTATTTAGTCAACAGTACTGATTTATTCCTTTCCTTGCTTAAATAGGAAATTGACATTTAATCAAGATTTCCCTGTCAACTCAGAGGTAAAGTAATGAACTATTTTATTGAAATTATTTTCCTTGTAATAGTTATTAGCAAGCTCTACATTTCATTGTCCAGAATACATTTTCCTGTATTACTGTCTTTTTTTATTACATTTTTATTACATTAACATCTTTGTCAGTGACATGGACAGTGGGATCAAGTGCACCCTCAGCAAGTTTGCTGACAACACCAAGCTGTGTGTTGCGGTCGACACACTGGAGGGAAGTGATGCCATCCATAGGGACCTTGACAGGCTTGAGAGGTGGGCCTGTGCAAACCTCATGAAGTTCAACAAGGGCAAGTGTAAGGTCCTGCATGTGGGTCAGGGCACTGCCAAGCAAAAGTACAGGCTGGGAGATGAGTGGATGGAGAGCAGCCCTGCAGAGAAGCACTTGGGGGTGTTTGTTGACGAGAAGCTCCACGTGACTCAGTAATGTGAGCTTGCAGCCCAGAAAGCCAACCATACCCTGGGCTGCATCAAAAGAAGTGTAACCAGCAGGTCAAGGGAGGTGATCCTCCCCCTCTACTCCACTCTTGTGAGACCCCACCTGCAGCACTGTGGTCAGGCCCCAACATAAGAAGGACATGGACCTGTTGGAGCAAGTCCAGACAGGGGCCATGAAGATGATCAGGGGGCTGGAGCACCTCTCCTATGAAGACAGGCTGAGAGAGTTGGGGTTGTTCAGCCTGGACAAGAGAAGGCTTGGCAGGGGGCTTATAGCAGCCTTCCAGTACCTAAAGGGGGCCTACAAGGAAGCCAGAGAGGGACTTTTTACAAGGGCATGTATTGATAGGACAAGTGGTAATGGCTTTAAACTGAAAGAGGGTAGATCTACATTAGATGTGAGGAAGAAATTCTTTACCATGAGGGTGGTGAGATACTGGAACAGGTCACCCAGAGAAGTTGTGGATGCCCCATCCCTGGAAGTGTTCAAGGCCAGGTTGGATGGGGCTTTGAGCAACCTGGTCTAGTGGAAGGTGTCCCTGCCCATGACAGGGGGGATGGAACTAGATGGTCTTTTAGGTCCCTTCCAACCCAAACCATTCTATGATTTATTTTATTTTGCAGCAGTGAGCTGGTTCTAGTTTTATTCAAAAACAACAACGACAAAGCACATTCCCAAATATGTATGAGTCTGTGGTGAATGTAGGAACTGTTTTTCTTCCTTCACTTAGAGCAGAAAAATTATGCTGCAACAAGAATTTCAGTAATTAATTGGTACAAGCAATTTTCACAAACATGTTCCTGCTGTGAGACCTTTTGCTGCAGATAAACTTTTACATCCACTTCAGCCAAAAAAATAACAACTAACAAGCAGTTCAATAACCTCTCTCCCCACTCCACCAAGCTGCTCCTGCAATCAAACTTTTTATTTTTCTATACCCAGCCATCGTAGGAAAATGGACCGGTTGTGAAGAGGTAAGATAAAATGTGGTAGAGCATCAGTTCTAATTTTCTGTTTGCATTCTCAGGAAAGGTTTTGGCACGTCCCCGCTGTTCCTGATGTAGATTACTGATTCGTAATGGGACTTTGAAGTAAGATGCTGGCTCATTTTCTGTGTGGTTAAAATTTCTCAAAAAAGCACAATGGGGATTAGAAATAGCTGCAACATTTTTGGAAATCTGCTGCTTAAGTGTCATTGTTCTGGAGTCATGCACACCCTCTGCCCAAAAGCCAGATTCTGCATGTTGCGTTGAAGAGGCGTCCATATGTCTGACCTCCATGCGCAAGCAGAGCCTCTCCCTCCCACTGCCTACAGCTCAGTGGTGTCCTGCCTGCAGGACACTGGGCTCAGTGAACCAGAGGATTACCAATATCACTGCTGGACCATGTGCCCAAGGGAATGCATATCTGCTCCTTCAGAGCACGCAGCAGAGATCAAATTCAGCTTTGTCATAAACATTATATTATCTGCTTATCTTAAGGTTCAAGCTGCCAGAGAGAGGTGGAGGCTTTTGGCTGCTATTTGGACAGGGTGTCCTTTTCTAGGCCTTGGAACTGCAGATCAAAGCTCAAAAATGTGAAGCAAGCAAACCCCAGAAGTCCAGAAAACACTTGCTCATGAAAAAAAACCCGAGACCAAAAATCATTTTTAAAAACTGACAGAGCTAGTCCCATTACTTTGGAAGGGGCAGATCATGATTTTGGAATGCCTCAGGAGAACAACAGTGACCTCCTTCTAACTGTGACAGGGAAGAGATGGTCTCTTGACCTTCCCACTCCACACCAGCCCAGCCTGGACCATTCCCCATGCTTCCAGTGGAGCCAGGATTTCACCCAGCCTCCCCCAGTGTTTCCCTGTGGAGTCTTGTCTGTGCATTAAGCAAAGAGCACAAGTTTATATTCAGGGAAAAATCTTCAGTGTAGCTTCTAGTGTCACAGGAACTGATAAGTGACCTGATTAAAAAATAATTAAAAAAATCACTTGAAAGATTCAGATAACTAGTCAATGCTCCATGTATACTCTCAACAGGATATGTTTATGTAAATTGTTGTTTGAATACTTCTAATGCCAATTGCTGTAGGCTGGATTTTTTCCGATCCCTTCCCTTCATTTTCTCTTTTCTTTCTCTTTTCTTTTGCTTTCTTTACTCTCCTTTTCTCTTCCTTTCCTCTCTTTCACCTTAGTATGGTTTTACTTTTGTTGCCTGAACCACGAGAATGTAAAAGCAGTAGAAACAATACAATTTCTGAATTTTCCTTGAACAATGGCTTATAGATTCAAATTACAATACTCTCCTTTTCATATTCAGAAACAAACCATAGACTATCATAGACATAGTTCAGTAAACAGGAGGAGACACACACCGGACTCTGAGGTGGCTGCTGCAGCATGCATGTCAGATACTAGAAGATCTTCTCCTCTCCCGACAGCACAGTTGCTATTCCAGTATTGCAGGCAGTACCAGGTTCAAGACAAGTGGAGGTAAATGGTTGGTCACACCAGCTGCAGTTCAGCTACACAAATCCTTGCCACAGGATGCTGCAGGTGCTAAATGCATCAGGACAAATTCACTGAGGACTACTTGGAGCAAAAATGCCACTTCTGGCTCACAGAGTTCCTAATTCTTAGATTATTGCAGCCTGGGAGAGTACTAAGGCTACATTTGCCTTGTTCTTATCTTCCTAGGCATCTACTGTGGACCACAAAAAAGGCAGAATATTGGGCAAGATAGACTATTCTTGTGGGGTTTTTTTAATGTTTAAGCAGCCAAGCAAAATGAAAGCTGACAGTCCTCAGAATGTGAAGTCTTGCAGCTCCTGGCAGCAGGATCATCAGGGTCAATGTTTCCCAAATGACTTGCCGCGTGGTCCAGCCAGAACCCAATCTCCTTGTAACACTGCATGGAGTAGTTTTGATTCCAAATGTGAAAGAAAGCAAATATCAAAGTCCTCCATGAAACAGAATTACCATTCTCCATCCAACTGCATTAACTATTCATGACTTTGCTGCATACAGAATTTCATTTCACATTCCTTTAGTGCACTGCTTCCCAAATTGTGCTAAATGTACCACGAGCACTACAGAAACAGCCTCAGAGCAGCATGCCTGCACTGCCCAAATATTTTAATGGTTCCTCCTCTGCTTGCCAACGTCAACAACATTGCCAGAACAGGCCTAGCTTGGTATACCTGCCCTAGGATCTGTCATTCCACACAGCTACCTCATTATGAAACACAGCTAACCATGAAAGACCCCACACTGAATAAATGGACCTCAACTGACAGAGTAAATGAGATTGATATGTACTTTAAACAACGTCTCAAGCATGTGTTGTGGTTTAACCCCAGCCGGCAGCTAAGGCCCACACAACCACTCGCTCACTCCCCCCACCCAGTGGGATGGGGGAGAGAATAAAAAAAAAACAAACAAAAACTTGTGGGTTGAGATAAAGAGAGTTTAATAAGACAGAAAAGGAAGAAAATTAATAATAACAATAACAACAACAATAATAAATTACAATAACAATAACAAAAAAATTAGAATATATAAAACAAATTATGCACAATGCAATTGCTCACCACTCGCTGACCAATGCCCAGTCAGTTCCTGAGCAGCAATCCCCCCAGGCCAAGTTCTTCCAGTTTATATGCTGGGCATGACGTCCCATGGTATGGAATACCCATTCGGCCAGTTTGGGTCAGCTGTCCTGGCTGTGTCCCCTCCCAACTTCTTGTGCCCCTCCAGCCTCTTGCTGGCTGGGCAGGAGAAGCTGAAAAGTCCTTGACTTAGTCTAAACACTGCTTAGCAACAACTGAAAACCTCAGTGTGTTATCAACATTTTTCTCATACTGAATCCAAAACTTAACACTGTACCAGCTACTAGGAGGAAAATTAACTCTATCCTAGCCAAAACCAGGACAGCATATTTGCAGTCTTGGAGGGTATCAGGATTGTCTCCTGGCTTACAAAACGGGCCAGGAAATGCCTCACTTTAAGTGGGTAACAGCTTGTTTTCCAAGGACCATCCACAAGCAGCAGATGCAGCAATGCAGGAGGAACCCTCTGAGAAACAAAGGGAAGCTGGAGATCTAGCTGGGATTTATTTTGATCTGGTTTGAATTTCTATCATTCAGCCCTTCTGCAAGACATTTTTCAGTCTCCCTTGTGTAAGGCAGACATCTTCAGCTTCAGAAAATATTGGTAGAAACGAACGTTGTGTTTGAGAAATGCAGCTTTTCAGCAAATCTTCTGAAAACAAAACTTTCCAAGATAAGAGACTGAAGTCTCCTGTCCAAGCTCTGTGCTGCAGAAGTCCAAGCTCTCAAGATGAACCTAACAGTGTGTCAGAGGTCTGACCAGGGAGTGTCTTACCCTTGGCATAAAATGTCCATCCTTAACTCCCAGTCCCTGAATTCTTTGCTGAGTACAGAAAGCAAGCCAATTAATCTATGTTATGATACGTTAAAAGATGTGTATAGGAATGATTTCTAAACTACACTGACACCAACCTAGGAGATGTGTGAACCATTTGCTTGGACCTAAAAGGCTTGGCTCTGTGCAGTAATCTGCTTATCTGACACCGCATGCCCTTGGGCCTTGCTGAAAGGAGGACAGCTGAGACCCTAAACAGACTGTTTTCAAGTGCAACTTTCCTTTCTTTCTGTATGTAACACTAGCGCTGGTGTTTTATTAACCTTCTCATTTGTCTTTTGAGGATATATCTTCCTCCCCTTTCTTCATTTTAAAGACTTTCCCTCTAATCCTGCTAGCAGAAGGTTATTTCCCCTCTGGATAAATTGGGAGTGTCTCCAGCCCACACCAGCTCCTCTTTCAGAGAAGCCTCATATCACATGAATCTAACATTTCTCCTGCCAAAAGTTTGTTTTCAAAATCCTGCTTATTCCTTCTTTGCATTCAGTATTCACAGGACTCATAAGAAAGTCAGCTGCAGCCCTCTCCTCCAGTCTTATTCTTCCCATGAGGCTGTTATTTGTGTCACCAGCAGCTAATGAAAAGCAGCCTTCCCTAGGTGGGACTCAAACTGTCCGTCCTGATGGCCATGACTTCCTTTATGTCTTCTTTTTTTTTGGTCATACAGGCAGTCTTGCCTAATTCGGAGTCGCCTTTCAGAAGCGGCTGCTGTTTTGCCAGCTTCCAGATGGTGTCTCTCAGATTCTAGTATCCTTACCCGCTTGCTGTCCTTCATCCTTATCTCCACTCTTTCTGCAGGGAGCAGCTAGAAACACACAGCATCATCTGTCTGTTAGTTCTAGCTTCCTTCCCCAAAATGGTGTATCTCTCCGTACGGGCCATGGTCATATCTCACACCTCTTCATGCAGAAACCTTTCAAGTCCAGTACTTCCATTTTGCTCTTCTAGTGGAAATGTGAATATTTGTACCTGAGTCTTTGCAGGCAAGGAAAAGCTGTCCTTGATCACACCAGAGCCACTGTTGTGTCCATACTGACAGCAAAAATGCATCTTCCCTTCTGATTCTTTGGTCTTGCTCTGCAGGCAAAGGAGACAGTGTACAGCAGCAGGGGCACCAGCAAGGTGTGTGAGCAAAGCTGTCACGTGGGGGCTGGTGGCTCTGTGAGTTCTTTGCAAACTGCACCTCAGACAGTGATAGCTGAATTTCATCTCTCACAGAGTGCTTGAAACTGCATGCTTTCAGTGGGGCTTCTGCGTGTGAAGTGTCACTTTTTTCACACTTACATACGGTGTCCAGCCTTTGTACTTGCTCACTGGCCATGGATTACATAGCCTGGCTTGTGGCTGTGTCCTCAAAAGTAGACGGGTTCCAGCTTTCTGCAAGGTGCCCTAAACCCATTAAAATCAACATTGCCAAGATAGTAGTTACAAATTTAAATACCTCTGTGAATACCTTGAGTACCTTAAGTACTGCACTTCTTTTTGTGACTCACAAAGAAAAAGGTGGCAGGAAAGCAACTTATGTGTTCCCTTCTCCAATGGATACATGTCTTAACAACAGTGGATTTATCCCTATTGCCTTTTGTAACCTTAATATCTGCCACTGTAGTTTGCCCTGGCGTCCTGCCTTCTGCTGCTGCTGGCTGGCTCCTTTGCTTTTTGTCTGTAACGTTGTCCCTTTCTTTTTTCTAAATGGGATTTTCTATTACCCTGTCATTAAAATCCTAGTGAACTTTCCTGTTGTGCGTTAAGCAACATGACTAACTGTAGCTAATTCCCAATAGATATTCAGGTCTATTTGTCCTAATTCTGTAAGGAAAAGACTACCTGATGTCCTGACACCACCTAATTATGCCAAATATAGTGAAGAATGTGGACAACATTTATTCACAGACTGTTCAGCTCACATGCCTGAATTTTCCAGTATCTGCCTCCCACACCTGCTAAATTCCTCTTTAGCTATAGTTTGTTTTGCTGTCGTTTTGTTTGTTACGGCCTTTCACAGCCCAGAACAAGAGTTGAAGGCTAGACCCAGTTAAGACTCCTGCATCCCCTAAGCAAGAACTGCTATTTCTAACTTCTTTGTGCCTCGTTCCCGGTAAGTGAAATCCAGAAGCAGGCATTTCCTGGGGCTGGTGGGCACCTCGAAGCAGCAACTCAAAAAGCCCACTGCATGTGCAGATCCAAAGCTAGAATCGGCTTTAGACCTTTCCACAGCTGGGTAGCTGCTAAGGGAGGGGAGACTGATCTAGAGGAAATTGACCCTGGTTGAGGTACTTTAATCGTCTCTTTTCTGTCATCTAACTCATAGTTCATAAGAAATTCTGAAGAGCAGCAAAACCAAGCAAAGCACTGAAATGGTGCCTCCTCTTATTTTTTTTTTTTTTTCCCAAAACTCATATTGGGTTTAGGGGTTTGAGTCCCTCCCTGTTCCTGCTCCAGATCCATGAATGCAGAGACTTGTATTACTTCAGGTGCAACAGGAAATAAATGCTAATATTTTCAGCTTTCTCGGTCTTTCAAGTCATAGAACATGTAATTCTACACTCCTGCAATATTATATTTGGCAAGGTCTAAAGCACCATCACAGCCCATAAACTACAAAGGAAAAAGAAATTGTGATTAGGCATTTCTGAAGGCAGAATCTAACCATACATTTTGGAGGTGCTTGAATTTCACAGCTCTGCCTTTTGAATATTCAGCACAAATTGAGGTCCATTTTAGAAAAATCTCTGCTCTATTTCACTTCTAATCATTTGGTGAGCTGCAACTAAAAGTAAAGTTTGCTGTTTTTCCACAACAGCCTACTGCACAATCCTCTCGTCTTGGTTTAACCCTTCTGCAATCCAGTGCTGTTTCCATTTCTATCACACTCCGCTCATGATATTTTTACTTCAAAATGGGCAACAATCTTTTCCAGCAACATTTAATGAAGTTGTGAGCAATAAAATATTCCTTTTTGAGGAGTAAACCTTTTCCACTTCAGCTACTTAGGGCACGCCATGGAGGATCTTAACTGGAAAACAGACTGTTATGCGAATTTTTGATAAACAAAGCATACTTTGTTGAATTGGATTAGAAACGTTGATTAGATTCACTAGCAAGGTTTATTTCCAGTGTGAGACGTTTCCATAACACATGTTCCTTACAGGGACGGTGGTGACCCAAGCCCTAGACCTTCCAGGCACATAGGTTTCTATTCTGTGTCTATGTATAGGCACAGATCGGCACAGAGGGACTGAGGCTGGCTGTATGGTCTGCAAACTGTCTGGGCCTGAGCCAGCTCCTCTCCAGAAGATGGAAAGCCAGGTTAAAGTGGACCTACCTCCAAGCCCTTAAGACCTGCTGGGAGCTCTACTCTACCATTGCTGTCACCTACTGGACTTGAGCTGGCTTGTGTCTGCCTAGACTGGTGCATGAGCAGAAGCCTCCAAGTCTTGGATGTCTCCCTCCCTCCAGAAAAAACATAATCCATTACAGGCCAAAAGAATTTCTTGCAGAGCTCAAGCAATGATCAGTACTGTGCACAGAGGGCAAATACTCATTTCTGATGAACAAACAAGGAAACAGGAATGGCTTGTTTGTGTAACCAGACTGCGCAGTGAAAACACATCTCTTAATTCCCAATGCAGCCCTTGCAGGCGTGCACTGCCCTGGGAAACAAGTTAGAAGTTTTCAGCCCAGCAAAGGAAGGCCAGGCATCCCAGGCGGGAGAAAGAGGGAATAGGTTGCCATGCTCCAGCTACATCCAGCCACTACTTGCAGTCTTGCCACTAACAATACGAATGCATGGGAGAGGGTGCTGGCATGTTATGCTGTGCTTGCCCTGAGCAGCAGCATCCAGCAGGAGGGCAGCAGGAGCCACAGCTATTTCCCCAGGGAAACAGCCTGGCCAGCTCAGAGCTTGCTGCAGCATCCCCCCCTCCAGCTCCATGAAGCTGGCGATGGTCTCCAGAAGGATAGTCCCCAATGAATCCATGCAGGCTTCAAACAATGAAGGCTGGAGAGCTCGATGTGATGGGGAATACGAGGCTGGAGGAATCCCTGCCTGCCAATAAGGGCAAACAGCTGCCCAGGGGAGAACTGCAAATTCTGCAGGAGCTGCTGGGTAGTAACCAAGAAGCATTTGAATCCCTGGTGTAATCACACCAAATCCAGCAAAGTAAAATCCACATTATTCCCTCTTGCCTAGTACATTTAGGCTGTAAAAACCTGTGGAAGAGATTGCTACCAGGTGATTGTACACAGCATGATGATCTACAGCTGCCATCACACTCATGAGCAGAAATCGCAGGCAGCTGAGGGTGAGGGCTGCCCGCCACTCCACGGGGCTTTCAGAAAGGCTGCTGCACTCCCACTATGCAGTCAAGCAGACAGCCATCCCTGGATGAGGACACGGCCGCTGTGTCGCGGACAAGCTATGCCACTCTTCAGCATTCATACACTTGTTGACCGGCTTTCACCCAGCAAGAAGGAGCAGTGGCATGGCACCAGCTCTTTAGTTGTACAGCATTTAGTCCAACCCTTAGTGAAAAACATTGGCTGCATTACACATTGGCCAGTGCAATGACTGAACACGGCTGGAAAAGACCAAGTATCAAGTCTCACTCCTGCTCTCCCAGGTACCTGCCACGCAACTCCTCCCAGGACCCATCTTAGGAGTGATTAGGGGGTTTTGTCCTCTCCCTTCCTTTTTGTATGGTGAAGGCACACAGGCTACATTCTTCTGGTCTGCTCTTTTAAGGCTCCCCTTAGCAACTTGGCAGCATCTCCAGCATCAGTATGGCATCCCTCTTTCTTTTGGAGTTCTTCTTACTTGAACCTTGGTGGCCATGTCTTCATCCTGTGTCCCACAGAAGTTCACACCAGAGCCCTGTACAATACATTAATACTTCCTTTGCTCTTCAGGCAAACCGGGATGCCAATATTGTGTTCAAATTATTTTTCAGCTTTTGCTACAAATCCTTCATTTAATTTTCATACAAGAAGGTCATCAGAGACAGAGCTTGCTCTGAGATATTTTCATTACATACAGTAATAATTCTAATTTGCCTGACTGTACAAGGTCACAAGCTTGGATGGTAATGCATCCTCAGAGCATACGATTCCCAGCATACTAGAGAAGGATGATTTTGTGGCTTAGGTATTGATCTGAACAAAAGGGTCGCAGTTGCACGTAGCTGAGCTGGGAAATCCTGGGAGCACCTGAAACCACAGGGCATTCCCAAGACAGCAGCTGATGTTCAGTTGTCTCTCCTGATAGCAAGACACCCACTATACATCGCACCACCTATACATCCCTTGAAGAAGGCATTGTTAAGGTCCTCGCAGGACAGACCCAACCTGTTGTGACCTTGATCACAGGGTAGTGTCACAGGGACAATGACAGTGTAGAGATCTGGGCAGAGAGCATCAGAGCTGCCCTCGCTGCAGGCAGTGGCACTGTTGTAAGCCCAGGTCCCCTGTGGGAGTCCTGGGTGTCCGGAGAGGGCAGGAGAGAAGGCTGGGTGATGGTGGCCACTGGGCCAGCCTACAAGGGACAAAGATCTCACTGCCAGCTCTGCTGCAGGCCTGCTGTGAACATCTGGAGAAGGCTCCCAGAAACAGCAGTGAACTCCAGCTGTGATCTGGCCAAAACACCCTCCCACAAACAGGGGAGAAGATGGTCGCTGCTCTGGGCACAAGCCAAGGTGTGGTGAGGGGGCACAGCACAGCAGTGGCCAAGTGCAAAGTGTCTTTCACCTTGAGCCATGGGTGTTTCTCTTCTTCCACAGAGGCTCATTTCATCCAGCTTTTTCTAAAGTACTCAACTTCTTTAAAGTGTTTGGTTTCGTTGGGTTTGTTGTTTTGGATTTTTTAGGGAACTATTGGTATTACACCCAGAGGATGTACTAAACTTGCCTTCATTCTGCCTGTTTGTTAGAAAGATGCAGCTGGGCGGCAGATAAAATTCCCCAGGTGGATTTCAGGAAAATGCTTTATTGAAAATAAAGAGGTAGACCTTCAGCATTAAAAAAGGAGAAAAAAAAAAAGAATCAGTCATGGTTCTTTTAGCAGGATTCCTACAAGACAGCAGAGATATTATTAGTAAAAGAAAAGTATCAGCAGAAAAATTTTCACAACCTAGTGCTGATGATTTAATAGTAGTCAGGGATTCAGCAGACATTTTAATGTGCCAGCAGCAGAAGGCTTAAAAATAAAAAAAGTTTTTTATTTAAAGGGAAAGTTATCAATGTTAAGACATCACTTGGTGTCTCACTTACTTTCTCTCTTTCCTGCTGGGTCTGTCTCTTACCTGTGAAGTGCAGGAGCAGGGTTTTTTTCTTTTTTTTTTCTTCCTTTTAATGGAAGAGTGAGTCTAAGAGCAAGCACATTCACAGTCATGGGGTGAATCCTACTTCCCACTGGACACATCTTTCCTGGGGGTGGTTTTCCTGGAAAGGGCAGGTCAGACGGCCTCCACGCTGCGATGGCACAACAGGCTGCTCCTGCTCTCCCTGGACTAGTGAGCAAAGGAACCTGAAAAAGCCCTTGCTGATGTTTGCCAGTAAGCAGCTATAACCAAAGATGAAGATTTCTCCTGTAAAAATGACACCTTGAACTGTGCTTCATCTGTGAGGTCTTAGTCAAACACCCTCCTGGCTCAGCCTACCTCAAGGTGACCACTCCAAGGCCACGTTCACTGCCTGCACAGACCAGTACCTGCTGGTGCAGCCCAAAATACACCGTGCCTGTGCCTGCAGCTGCGCACGCCGGCACATCCAGCCAGACCACCATCAGGAGAGCCAGTGGATCAGCAGACAAATTGCACGTGCTGTAGCGGGCAGTGGCCAAAGTCAGGGTCCACAGGCGCAGAGGATTGAGTCCTCTGCACACTTGCTGTGCTGATGTGGGACCGTAGGGGGTGTGGAGCTTGCAGACGGTGCTATTTAATTGTTAAAATGACCTCCCCATCATAACTGCCCACAGGCTTTGCTTTTGCAGGAGCATCACTGGCACCGCAGAGCTGCAGCTGCTCAGGGATGCCATCCACACCATCCACAGGGGCAGATCACTCGTTGGGCAACAGGAGTGGTAAATCACCCTTCACTGTGACAATGCAGTTTCCTCTTCCTGCTCCCTGAATGGGAAAAAAACCCAGTAATATCAAGAAAAGGCCAACACCTGCTGACATGGTGTGAGCACAACTTCCCCCGATTCAGCTGGAGGGGGTTGCAACTTTGCAGACAGTGAGACACATATGTATTTTAGAAGCTCTCAGATAGGGTTTTGGGTGCCCTCCTGGGTGTTTGCAGATACGTACACTAAATTCTGAGGTAGCCCACTATTGATAAGAAGTACCAGTAGACCATAGACAAGGTCAGCCACAAAAGCAGAAGAGATGAATTAGTTTAGATAAAACTTCCAGATTTGTAAAAGCTCAGCACACCTAGCAATGCCAATTTCTTCCGCAAATATCCCAGACTCTGCCTGACTCCCTAGTCACCCAAAAGTAACTTTAAAACCTGGCCTAGTTCGATCCTTTCTGCGGGAACATTCCACCAGCCTGAAAATGATCTCCTGAAGAACTCTTAACTTGGCTCCTTGTTCTGTCCTTGGGACACAGCCAAGCAGTGCGGCCTTATGAAACACACCTCGCCTGCTGGAGGTGCAAAGGGCAGGACATGCAAAGGATTCTCACAAATTTCAGTGCATAAATTTCCAGCCTCTTTCACTGGGGCTCTGTACCTTTAAACCACACTACCTCTGCTGCGGAGCTTTTCTGCAGCCTTTTAGGGAGAGAGGAAGAGGAGGAGAGAGCAGGCAGGATAGGTGGGGAACAGAAAGGAAAGGAAAAATCCCCAGCAACCTTTGGTATCAAAAGCTTGCCAAGCTGAGAGGGGAGAAAAAGAAAGAAGAGGAATGAGGAAGAGAACAGAAAAGTCCTGCAGGGTGAGATAAGGAGACCCAGACGTGAGCTCTGATGAAGGTGTGTCAAAATTTCATGTGCTTTCTGGCATTTGTAAACTTATTTGCAGACATGGTTTCATTCTTTCTTTTGGGGACGTGTGGAAGAAATAATTTCCTAAGCAGAAAAACATATCTGGTATCTATGACAAAGCTTCTAAAATCCAGCCGAGCTCAGGATCTCTCAGACTAGCACCACAGTCCCCCCACTTCAGAGGTCTTGTTGACATTCCTACAACATCCTTGTATCTGCTGCAGCTCAGCAGACCATCCCTCCTCACTGATCGCAGGTGTAATCCCTCCCCATCTGGAGGAATGGGGCTTCTCCTGGCAGCAAAAAAAATTTAAGGATCTCTGATCCCTTACACTGGAGTTGCTGCACCACTGTCACTTAGCCATCCTCTTTTTAACACTTTGCTGCCTTGCCATTTGAACACTTCCCTTCTATATGCACCCCAAGGGGTCATGACCCAACATCTGAGAAACAACTGAGTAGCACAACCATAGCATTAATACTACTGCAGATTTATATTTTTTTTAACTTCACTGAAATCTTGATTAAGACGTGGCTATCCTCCGAAGTAGACAACAACCCAGATTAGAAATGGACTGAGATGCTGCACTAAGATGCCTTTTGGTATGGTGATAGGTTTGTAATCAATCAAATTAGTGCATCTTAAAAACTTGCCACCTCTCAGCTGGCCAAAGCATTAGCTTATTGTAATCCAACTGTAAAGTAAAAATAGTTTAATTTTAGCCACCAACATACCAAAGTCCCCAAACATACCCCTCTTGATCTTGATCCCACAGATCATTCTGTGGTCTGACATTAGCAGAGATGCAGAAGCCCATGGCTGAGTTAATTCATTGTTGAGATGAACAAATTTTACAGCCATTAAGAACCTCAGAAGATCCTAACTCCTCGCTTGAAAACTATCAGGAGATGATGTGAAATATGCATTGACTTAACCAGTTATGTGATAGTGTGAAGCTGACACACAAGCACCTTCCACATGATGATGAATGATGAAAATGTAGCTTGGATCTTGAAATTACCAGAGAAAAAAAATAGTTCTACTTCAGGCCGGGAATTCGATTTTTCTGCAACTGGGAGAGAGTCAAACATGTTTGCATTATCACTAAAATTACCTCTCTACAAATGTAGGAGGATTTTCAATTCACATACTTTTCTCCCAGTGACAGAGAAAGTTTCCAGAGGGCCGAAATCCAGAGCTGGCTGGATTCTGCTTATCTCCATTCCCCTTACTTACTGTCCTCTGTGAAAGGTTTTATTTTTTCTCCTTCTCACTGCCAGATTGACCAAAAAGACTTCTTTGAGGCCTTTGTGGAGGAAGTGTACAGCACCCCAGTTTAAAACAACGAGGCTATATGAAATCAGTGTAGCCAAAGGAATGGGTTACCAGGAAGGTATCTGATACGACCCAAACATTAATGGCAAAGGGCAAAATATCCCCCTACTAAAATATTAGGATTCCTAGGAGTTCCCAGAAAGATCTTTTCTTGGCACAATGTTATTCGTTATCTTTTTTATTAGTACTACTTTCTGGAAAGAATTCTAAAATAATTTTTAGTAAAAATGGTGATATACTGTGATGAGAGTAGAATGTTTATGTGGGAAAGCTTGCCCACATTTATAAAGGGTGCTCAGATAAATATCATACATAGTCAAATTCAAAAATATGCCTTTAGAAATACAAATTTTATCCCTGCTACCTTCCTATTGTAAGAAAAAAATCCAATATCCTGGGATCCTTGGACAATGATAATATTTTGGGGAACATGGTAGATAATAATATCACTACAAGCTTCAGGGGTAGCAGGGTGGCGAGGAGCGTTGATCTGGAGGCGGGAACACTGGCTAACAAAAAGGAACAAGAAGGTGGTGTTCCCCTCTCGAAATACAGCATTGTAAGGCCGCCCCAGACTACCAACTGCTGGTGTCTCTGCCAGTAAATTACAAGCACCCTGTGCTACCCACTAGCACTGAGGATGGCTGGCATGAAAAGAGTTCATATCCATGCCCGTAAACTATCTTAATTTCTAAACCACATTGGCTGCAGATGAGCTACTTGTTGGGAATGGCTTCTGGCTTGTGCTAACCCCAAACTGTGCTCAGACACTGTCTGGCCCGAGCCGATCTGTCTCATTGATCCAGGCCAAAGCCACACCAGAGCCTGTGCTAACAATTTAACACCAGGGGCAATCAAGTTCAAGCACCCAGAAATGTTTCCTGCTTGATATACTATTCTATATGTAGCCTGTGTGTCTAGGCTTGATAGATGCACTGGGAGGACAATGTTGAAAAATGGGAAAAGGCGCAGAAGAGGGCCACAAAAGTAATTTGTTGTCTATAAAACTTAGTGAGATGCTCAAAGAGCTCTATTTATTAACTTTATTTAAGGGACAAAAAGGTGTTGATCATGATCTACAAGAACCCATATAGCAAAAAGATTTCCTGTAGACAACTACCCTATAGTTCAGGAGTGAAAAAACATGTTGATATCCAGGAGCTAGAGAAATTCAAGCTGTAAATAAGGCACACTTTTAAGCATTAGGAGAATTAACTATGGAACAAATTAACAAGTGCTCTGATGGATTCTTCATCATGTGCAATCCTTAATTTAATTTGTTTCTAAAAAATATCTTGTGGATACAACAGATGCCTGGGGGCTCGTAAGGAAAGAGTATCTGAGTTTTTTTGACTTGTGTTATACAAAAAGCCAGTCTAGGTTATTGTACTGATACCTTCTGATCTTGAATCTATGATTTGATGAAAAAGACACTGTCAATATCTCTAAAGTGTAAGTGGGCAGACTTCCTGCTAGATCTATAAAAAAAAGAGAAAGAACATTACATGTGTAGTTGTAATCCAACCTATGTAACCAAACTGGAGCAATTTAGGCAGAAATTACTGTCCCTTATTGGTGCCAGCCACCAGCTGGAATAAAACTGCTGTGAAAAGCAGAAGTCATTCTTGACGTAGCTGTGGAGAAACTACCTGGTCTTATCAATATGAACATGTTACATTTGCTCTTTCTAACTGTCTGAAGAAAGCAAGATTCACTCTACACCTACATTTCACTGAGAGCACTGGAATCTCTGTGCCAAGGAATTTTGCAGAATTTTTGCCCAACAGATGCTTGCATATTCCAGCCCAACCCAAACATAGCATAAGCTAATTGGCATTATCTTACCCTCTATCTTACCCTCAGATATAAAAATATAACCATGATCCACATTATTGTTGTATAAACACAACAATCGCTGAATTTGGATTATATTTTCTGCTTGGATAAGAAACCGATGACACAGACAGATGGGTTTCCTTACATCAGCTTATTCATGAGGCAAAGGTACAGAGGAGAAGAAGGGACTCAGAGAAGCAGAGCTCCTATCCAGCCCTTTTACCCCTAACACGAAGGGAAAAAAACTGGAGAGCATTTTGGCCCAATGATCACCTCCCATCTTCTTGAGTAGCTGTGGGAATAAAGCTACAGGCACCCAGTGTTGTCCTTTCCCAGGTCCTCATCCCTGACCCACGAGACAACTCATGGTGATGGCAAAGAGAAAAGCCCCCACTCCCACCTCTCCCAAGTCTCAGGTCAGGCAGTGGGTATATGCTGCACTGCCCAGGTAACTTCTGCTCCCCTTCGGGGACACCACCAAAACCAAGTATCTGTCAGAGCCACCACAGGGTCCCATCCAGACTCTTTGCAAAGCATAATCTGTCTTGCTAGCTCCCCACACGGCTTCTTGAGCCTTGGCTTTGTGTGACAGGAGATCTCTGGGCTCTCTTGGGTCACTGGGCTGCCAGCTAGCCCCAGGTGCCAGCACCGTTTGCAAGCGGTGGAGTTGCAAGCAAAAGGCATTTGCAGCTGATTTTGCCTTGCTGAGACATTGGCTGAATGCTCCATGGACCCACTTCTTTTAAAGAGGTCTGTAATCTTTGCTTTCTAGTTCTTTAATAGCAGACATTGAGGTAATGTTACAAACCAGGTGTCGATCTCCAAAGTTATTTGGAGCAGCAAAATGGAAACGTGAATGAGTAACAGCTGAAAACAGGTTAGCAAAAAGAAGTTTGCTGGGTGATTTCCAGATGAAAGCCTGGAAGAAATACAGTTCATATCCAAAAACCTTAAGATCTAAGCCCAGCCACGGCGTGCAGGAGGCAGCAGCAGAAGCATAGTGATCACTCTTCCACAAAGGAAAAGTGAGAGAAGAAAGCATCCAGACAAGATATGGATGAGAGATTTACAATATACGTCGTAACACTGCAATCAGTGGATTAAAGGAATGCAACTTCAGCTGTGTTTCCGCTGCAAGAAAAGGCGACAGCATATACAGGGAGAGGTGGCTGAAGCTGGCTCTCCTGCTGAGAAATTGCAGTGATGCTGAGGCACAGGGGGTGCATACCCAGATGCAGTCGGTCAAAGTCAGCACTTCAAAGCATCGCAGTTTCTGCCCTCACCTGTGGGGCTGATTTCCACTACACCTGTCAAATAGACCTACGGTGTCTTGTCCCCCTCCCAGTTATGCAGCAATAAAGCTATCTAGTCAAAATGTACTTTTCCTCACAGCAAAGAAATTGCCTCTGCATAAACCTTTGCTGAGAAGTTAGTTAGCTCATTGCAAGACACACACCTCTACACAGACGAATCATTTATCCCACTACCAAAATTACCTCCACACCAGGAATTAGCTGGATATGTAAAGATCCTGCCTGCAAAACTTCAAACATAAAAATGGGGTGGGAAAAGGAGGAGAAATCCCTGCAAATCTTTTGGGTTTGGAAGGGTTGGATTACATTAATTTGGTTATTGGGATTCCTCAGCTGGAAGCAACATCCCTCTGGGAGGAAAGATATCTGTGACACTGGTTCTGGGCTCTTCATGTTTCTTGGGTATGTACCCTCTGCCTGGCACTTCATAATGATGAGAAACCCCTCCCCGGAGACTGAAAGGACTTTAATGCTGTAAATGTCTTTTTAAAGATGAGAGTCCTCTGAACTTTTACATTTTCTATTGGTGGAAGGTGTCAGGTTAGTGATTCATTCTGAACAACAAAAAGCCACCTCAGATGAAAAATTTTCATCCCCTTATTTCTGTAGCTATTATTGCATGGAACTAATCCAGGATTTATCTCCGTAAGTATTTATGATTTTTGTAGTTGAGTGTAATCTACTTAGTAATTAAATATCTTAGTTTATACACCGAGACATTGTACACTTCAAATTGTGTGGCTTATACTGTATCAGTTGTCTTAATTTTGTTTCTTATTCCCTTTTCTTGTTGCACTAGGTATCTGAAGATTGATGCCTTCTAATGTTGTATTATAGACCAAATTATTTCTGATATTTTCTAGATAGTTATTTAGATAAAATAAAACATAAACTGAACAATAAGGAATTAACCTCTCAGTGTTAATTTAGCATGAAATGGTTGATATTTACTAGGACACCAACCTGCTTCCTAGGGACTTCTTGCACAGAGGTGATCTTTCCTAATCTACTCTTCTCAGGAAGTAGCCATTAAAGCACCCTAATCCCAAGTGCTGCCGTAGAAATAATAGAAGCTTTGCAGCGTGTGTTTAAAGACATTTTTAGTGTAAGTTCCTAATGCCCGACAAATCCAACTGAATAACAATATTAAATTACTAGGGTGTCAGTTGAGAAACAAGCTCCACCAGCTGGGCCAGCATGAGTCAGCGCTGGAGGAACTTCAGCTCTCCCTGGGAGCTCCACATCAGCACCGAGCACCGAACTTCACAGCTCCCTCCAAAAGTCTTCCACCCGCATGTGGCAGCACAAATTGGTGGCCAAATGTCTGTATTCTTCCAAAACCTCACCCTTTTCCTGGATACGTTACATGCATTTCAAAGTGCCAGCCACACGGCTTCTCCAATGCGTCTTTCAGATGCCCACATACCACAGAAGTTGGGTGTTTTGTGGTAGGCGTGATAACAACCTCCACAGACACCAAGAGCCCCCTCCCACTGTCCCACTGTCCCCGTCAGCCTGAGCATCCCCCGGCAGTGTGCCAGGGCTGGCTATCTGCACAGCCTGAAACCCAGCGTGAAAAGACGGGGTTCTCATGTTTGTGACACCTCAGGGAATTCCAGGTCAAGCTCAACTTAACAGTTAAAAGAACAGGGTTTTAACAGCCTCTCATCTCCATAAACTGAGGCAGGCTTGTGAATAACTGTGTGTCTGAGGCTGAGACTATTTACTGGTTTAAGCATCTTTCCCAAGAGAACCAGATAAAGAAACTTTGATGAGGCTATACGTTCTCGGACTATGCAACATTTTATTTTATTCGTTTATTGTATTCATAAATAAAAATGCCTCATTAACTGCACAAATGAATTTCCTCTCCAATTATGTTTACCTTCTATTATATATTTTAATATAGAAAAACAAGGAAGCGCTGACATAAAATAATGCACTCTGTTGAACTCTCTGTATTTATCGAATGTATTTTTTCCAGTCCTCCTTTGTGAAGCCTTAAAACAAGTTTATTCCTCTTCAGAAGCAAATCAGATTTCAAAATCTTCAGCAGACTGGAACATTGATCCTTCTAACTACTACTAATATAAATTCTGCAAATACAGGACTATTATTCATCACAGAGCCCTCTTAGCTCTACAGAAATGAAGGAAATAATTTATAAAAACACACACATAAAGTAAACCCATGTCTTAGAAAGTCTGTGAGTACATGAGATAATACAATAGGCTTAGACCCATTCAGGGGGAAGATGCTACTTGCACACATTGATGTTTCTGGCTGGTACCTCGAGAACAATGGAGCAAGAGGGTGGGATGGGGGCTAAATTTTCCCCAGATCTCAGGATAAACTCTTTCGAGTATATCTAGGATTGTCATAGACATGATCAGTTAAAGATATGAGAGAGGCAACACTTTTAGGGAGAGATAATCTAATTTGTTAGAACTCTTGCTATTAGATCACCCGATTTGCTGTGACAGTGCCCTCAGGAAAACAAGCCCGTAACTCTTTCTGGGTGTTGATTTCCAAGTGTGAGAGTGTGAATCTCTATAATGCTCCTTCTACAGACAGGGACTGGGCTGGGGGGGGAAGAGACTTGTTAAAGATGCTGCAGTGAGTCACTGGAAAGGCTGTCAGCACCCAGACCTCCCTCCTGCCTGCTGGCTTAGCAGAAGCCTTTACTGACATCCTTGTAAAATTAAAACTTATGGCCTCATTCCTTCAAGTAGTTACAGACATGCTAAACTTCTACAGGCATGGGAGTAGTCCCATTAAAGCCAATATGCATACTTGCATGCTTCATGTTGAACATCTTTTTTGCAGAAGCCCCAAAACAGCCCAGACATCAAATTGAAGTTGAAGAGCCCATACCCAGAGCAATGTCACTAACTGTGGACATCTACTGTTGTCCCTCCGCTCTGTGCCGGCTGCTGTGTGATGTGAAGCACTGCCTCTGGCCAAAACGATGTTACTTGGGGGTCCCCCCTCCTGACTGAGAAGCTTTAAAGCTGGAATTGCTATCGTGCAAGGGGTGGCGAGGGCTCCGCAGCACAACAGGACAGTGGGATTTGCCCTTCCATCCCCGGATCTGGCAGAAGCCCTACGTCACCAGCTCTGGAGCCCGCTGCCAAAGGTATCGGCCACTGAAGCTTTCAGTAGAAGTCATGGGAGCTGTGGATCTGAATATGGTGACGGTGTATGTTTGATCACGTCTGTTTGCATTTCTTATGCTTCTGGACAGCTACTTCCTGCATAGGCTGTTATTTAAAATAACCAATAGAGATTTTAGACCTGAAGAGCTATATTTTTTTACTTAAATCTAAAGATAAGCAATACAGCGTTAAATGATGGTTAATGGAGAATTAGAAAGAGAAAACGTATTTAAAGGCATCTGCTGTGTGCCATTAGTGATTACCTTTCAAACTTAGACACTATGAGTCAAATTCTCCTCAGCTGAACCTGACTGGTAGTTAATGAAACCACAACCATTTTAGTCATGTAAGTTTAAATGCATTCATGAAGCTCAAATGTTAAGGTGCAAAGTATTCTCTGACTATGAGCCTCCCTGGGGCAAACACGGATACATTTCTTCATATGTGAGTAGGAAGGAATTGATGGATAAAATTCAGATGGACACAAGCTGTGCTACCTTATGTCTCAAAGTTTACAGGAATCTTTTCAGCCACTGCACAACATAGTAGAGGAGAGATTTCTATCTGTTTTCTTTCTTTACAGACTCAGGACAGCAGAGCTAAATTCACAAGCCAAATCTATCTATTCATTTGTACTATTTTTCTTTTCAAGCTTATTTTCTGATAGTTTTAAATTTTGCTACAAATAAAACTCACCTGAAACTGGGAGTTGTATTCATTTTGGACTTTTTTCATGCCTGATCCACTGATTTAAAGCAGTTTGTGTACAGCTTTATTAGCATACTGTGAATTACTTTGTTGTGTAGCAGACTGCAAAAAGAGCAGTCTGAAGGATGCATTAATAATAATAAAGTTGATGGTGTGATGTGATACTAAAAGGTGGTTTAAGCAGTGTTATTTGGGGTAATTATAATTAGCGTTAGCCATTTAAAGGTCTCAGCATGCTTTTTTTAAGAGTAGAAACGTTAACCCTGGTATCTTGGCCAGTTTCCAGCATAAGCAATTACATTCTTCCCACAGTAGTTAACAATCCCTTGTTGCTTCAATTAGGTATGGTATTCTTCAGTTTCTCTCTGAGAGCTGTTGAGTTACGTTACTGGCGCTGTTATATGGCTGTTGCGTTCCAGCTGAGAGGTCCCAGTATTTTAGTTATAAATTAAGTGTTCCCTGCTTGTAAAAGGCTTTTGTAGAGTAGTCTCAGAGCACTGCGTAAATCAATAAACAACAGACGCACTTGATATTGTACACTGACTTCAGGGCAGGAGAAAAAAAACAAAAGGGAGGAATGGTACTGGCAGAAGGATAACTTCAGGATATGAATAAAACATGCGCACCTATCACCATGCAGGGTACACAGGGAGGGGAAGGGCAAAGACAGTAAGAGTGGGCTTGGTCCTGGAAGAGGAAAACAAATAAAGTCCAGAAAAACTGATTTAGCATTGAATCGACCACACACTATCCAATGGGAGCTTACTCCAGCTAATTTTAGACATGGAAATAAGGACAGCTAGTCCCCAGATTCCCTGTATATTGAGTGACAGAGAGAAGAGAGCTTCAAAAACCAACGTGGCCAATACCAATTCCTTATGTTTCTGCAAGATTCCTTAAATTGGTTGATTTCCTGCATGGGTGGATGCAACCTTGCTATCATGGTTAAAAGTCCTTCATAGATGGAGTTAGGTAGGATGTTCCTCAATTTCCAAAGAACTGTTTGAAGAAATCTTCCCACAACCTAAGCAATTCTTGAATACCCATTCTATAGCCCAGGGGTGTTTACAGCAGGATAATAATGTGACTACATCCCAAGAGATCTCTAGACAGACAACTATTAATTTAGCCAGGAAAAGAATGAGTAGAAAGGACAGGGTGTTAGGGACAAAATGTCAACAAATACCTCTTTTGTCTTGGCAACCTGGATCACCCTACTGAATAACCTAAATTCTTGTCCTCTGTCCATCTTTCTTCTACTTTTCTACTTATTATTTTTTCTGTGTAATATTGGAATTCCATAAACAGAAACATCTAGTTGTAGTTTTGGATTACATGTAGAAGGAGGAAAGGAACACTACCAACACTTCATCTGTGAGGTCTAGTTTATTGCTGGCAGGGTGGTGGTAAGGGCTGTTGCAGGAAAGCTGCTGATATGCCTATCAAACCATCCCCATCCTCACTATCTGGTGCTTCTCTGGTTCTTTTCCCCTAGTACTTCACATTCCCATCAGAGGGCTTTGAATATTCTGTAGCTTCTCCTTCCCCCCATCTTCACAAAAGCCACCTGGTTAACTGTCCCCTCTTGAGTCAGAGTTGGACGGGAAGAAATTGAACTATAGGTATAGGAGCTTGAGCTTCATGTTGTTGTTTCCTCTTAATGGAAATATTACAGAAGGGGCTTCTGAACCAGTGGGATTCAGCTGAGTTGTATTTGCAATGTATTGGACTGTGGCAGGAACCCTCCAACCCATGAGGGGCAGTTCTGCCGTGTTCAGCTGGAGCTTTCAGACAGACCCATAGGGATACAGGTTCACAAACGAGGTATCTGTTGACCTCACAAGACAGGCAGAGGGATCCTGAAGCTGAATTAGATGTTGCTCTGAAAAACAAATTGTCCAAATCCAAACTCATTAGCTTAACTTCTGTGCAGGAAAATCCCCTTTATTACATTTTCTGTGTTTTGAAGACTTCCTCCACAGTTCTATCATTTTCATCTTCATGAGACTTCTTAGGACTGTTCAGTGAATTACAGACCAGGATTTGTAACCTGATGAACAGACTATGCCAGCTATGACCATACTTTGTTGCTAGTTAATCTCATTTTTAGTTGGCCCTTACATTTGCCCAACTTATATTACCTCAGATACTGGGCATGATGCATTAAACATCCTTGTCTTATGACCCAGCTGTAAGCCATTTCCCCAACCATCCATTTAGTATTATAACCCCATTTGAAGGCAAAACTTCTACAGAGCACAAGCAGAGCTGAAGAAATGAACAGTGTCATTGAGGGAAAGGAAAGCAAGTGATTGAGAGCAAAGCTCCAGTTTATTTGTATCTTTTAATGATGCAGACAAGATGAAAATGGTTGGCAATAGGCCTGCTTCCTCCTCTCCCTCTGAGTGGAATAAATAGGTCTTAGAAATTTTTTCCCCTTCATTCCTATAGTTGCAGAAATAGGGGTTTATTCAGGTCCTGAGGAAGATGGAAGGGGCGTTAATGAAGAAAGAACAGGACACTGATCGTAACATATCCCAGAAGTCCATTTGTCTATTCATTCCAATATTTGTAACTTCAGTACTTACAGGAAAGCTGAACCCTTATGCCCCGGTCAATAGAGTGTTGAACAGTGTGGAATAAATGATAGATCACCTGTACAACTCCAAAGATATATTCTCCAAATGGTACCTAATCTACACCCAGCAGGGAAAGGAAATAAATTTACTTTAAATTTAGATAACAGTGGCAAAAAAAAAAAAAAAAGGTAGAGAAATCAGATGGCAAAGAGCACAGGAAGGGAATATGGAGATGAATAGTAAGGAACTAGTTGCCCATCCTTTCTGTAGGACTGTAATGGCCACAGGTGGCTACTGTGACTGTAACTGGGCAGTCCCCTCTTTGGAAGAGCACAGGCAGGGTCCTGCTGCCTCTTTAGCAGACAGAGCTGTCTAGGTGGTCATCCATCTCTGCCTCAAGAAACAGAGAAGCAACAGATGTTCCTGGTGTAGCACCTGATGCTGTTGCAAGCAATGGTGAGTAAAAGCAGGATTTTGCATATTTTCTTTGAGCTTGGCTGAAAGTTAAAACTCAGGATGAGGAAAGAGTTAAGGGTGACAATGAACTCCTCTGAGGCTGAGGAAACAAGTGAGCTGTGTCATATTCAGATATGCAGTTGTACACAATTCTCTGTTCAATTAGGTAATAAATACATAGGAAGGGTGTGTCTCTACTCCAGAAAACTTGTGTGGATTAGTGATAAATTACAGCAGCATTGCTCCATTCAATAATGAATAAGAAGCACATTTAACACTAATGAGCCAGAAGAATGGTAAGGGATGCAATTGAGGGAAAATCCTTCTATATTTGAAAGGAAAAAAGCAATGTTCATATTACTATTCAGGCATTTCACACACACAAAACTCCAATAAATTACAGATCTAATTCTGCAGGTCCCCTGACTCAGGCCACAGCAGCCCTAGTGCCAGGGCTGTATGTTACTGGATCCCTCAGCAGAGCTGGCTCAAGCTGCAGTGATGTGGCTGGTTTGCAAAAGGTCACTGCCAGATTAGCAATATCATGCAACCTTGTCCTTTTACACCAGTATGAGGCAGAGCTGTGCCACTTGCTATCCCACACTGCATCTAGCCTGCTCCCCTGCAACCTCATACGCTGCCAGAGCTCTCCTGTGACAATGACTTTTGCAGTGTATGCGTGGTTCTGAGTGTGTACTTGATCATCAGACAAGATGGATGGTCAGACAGGAATTTAACCCCCACTGTCTTACCTGGATCCCCTTCACACGAACAATAGTCCCGAATAATATCTATGACACCAGGAAGAGAAGACAGCTGGTGGGACTTCGACAAGTGGGACCAGCTGGCTTTTTCCCAGCAGGTACCACTGAGGTTTGGGGAACTCCTGGCTAATTACCTTAGGGGACACTCATCAGGGATGCTGGTTGTAACTCTGAACTGTGCAGAAATGAGAAGGAAGCAATAACAGTCTGCCATGATTTAATCCCAGCTGACAACTAAGCACCACGCAGCCGCTCGCTCACTCCCCCCCCCAGTGGGATGGAGAAGAGAATCCAAAGCGTAAAAGTAAGAAAACTCATGGGTTCAGATAAAGGCAGTTTGATAGGGAGAGCAAAAGCCACGTATGCAAGCAAAGAAAAACAAGGAATTCATTCACCACTTCCCACGGGCAGGCAGGTGTTCAGCCATCTCCAGGAAAGCAGGGCTCCATCACGCCTAACGGTGACTTGGGAAGACAAAACGCCAATGCTCCCCCCTTCCTTCTTCTTCCCCCAGCTCTATATGCTGATCATGGCATCATATGGTCTGGAATATCCCTTGGGTCAGTTGGGGTCAGCTGTCCCGGCTGTGTCTCCTCCCAACTTCTTGTGCCCCCCCAGCCTGCTCACCGGTGGGGTGTGGTGAGAAGCAGAAAAGGCCTTGGCTCTGTGTGAGCACTGCTCAGCAGTAATGAAAACATCCCTGAATTATCAATGCTGTTTCCAGCACAAATCCAAAACATAGCCCCCTAGTAGCTACTGTGAAGAAAATTAACTGTACCCCAGCCAAAATCAGCACACAATCTTTCTGCATAGCCTCCATTTGTTGCTATGTTCAGATGCACCTTCTTTTGTTCCAGGCTTTCTGCAATCCTTGATATTCCATCCTCAGAAATAATCATTTCAACACTGTTTAAGTACAAGCAGAGATTACAAGGATTTAATGAAAAGAAAGTGCAAACCATGGGAAAAAAAAAGAGAGAACTTTGCACCTGGAAAACACGGGGAACAGAGAGCAGTGGGGGAGAAGGGAGGGAGACAGTTTAGCAGCTGGGACTAGAAATCTTTCCGGTTACCTTACAGTGCTTCTTGAATCATCTCACCTCCATTACTCCAATATATAGTCTGTGACAGACTTGGTGCTGCATTACTGACTTGGTCTAGAAACTGTGGCTGGAGAGGATGATTAAAGGTATGAGGGATATCAGGTGCTGAAGAGACAGGGGCTTTCCTATGCACTGTGTTACGCCTCCACCACCTGAAGTATTTCCCAAAGCCCATCCCATTTCACAAGTATGGCATACAACAGCAAGAGCAGAAACCTCTGCTCTGAGCTGTGAATACCATTCACCCAGAACATGCTCCCCATGGCCAACCAGGTAGGTCCCACTTTCCCCAGTAAACTTACTGCTGGGCCACCACAGAGCAGCCAGCCTCCAGGATGAGGTGCACACCTGGGTCTTGCTGTCTGGTTTCAATTACAGTTTTCTATTCTCCTCAAGCAAGAAAATTAAAGCAGTCACCATCCTCCCCCCAGCTGTGTTCCTCCCCTATTTTAGGGGATTTTCGGGCTATTTTAGGACAACTGCCGCTAGCATCTCTCTGCTGCCTGGGCTAGCTCTGTTGGCAGCTGTCTTTCTGTAAAGGTCTCGCTGTACTATGGCTCTGATTCACCACCTGGACACGTGTGAGAGACAGATGGGGACGACATGCACCAGCTGCCTCTGGATGCTTTGGGGTAGTCTGGTTCCCAGGACGGGCAGGGCTGGTCTCCAGACCGGCTCTCCTGGGACCAAGACTCTGGACAGCTGGGCAGGAGGAGACCTTAGCAGAAAAGCCTGTCCATCTCAGGGCCAGTACAGGGAGCAATACAGCACTGTGCTGACCTGCAGTGCAACTGTGTGACCTGCGATACACAAACTGAGGCTGGATGAATGATTGGTGAGGATCAGGAAGTGTTAAGTAGAGGCACAGGCTAGTTGCACTTCATCAAAGCCTGTTTCTGATGAAACCATCATCATTGCTGTGACTGTATGTATGTATACATACACACACATATGTCTGCATTCAGGTGTTTTAATTGCTGCGATGTGCCTCTCGCAACACCAGCCAAAGGAACATCTCTGGCACCAGGGACCAGCTGTATTTCCCAGGAACCTGAGCCTAGAGACCCAGGCAGACTTTCCCAGGAGATGTTGGAGATCAATAGTTGGAATGGGCCCGGGCAAACCCTCCAGACAGGTAAGGAGGTACAGGTGTATATGTTTGGGGACAGGAGAGCACGGTTGTGAACTTCCTGGCTCTGGTCAGACATCAGAAGCTGTGTAGACAAGAGCAGTTGAAGAAGTAGCAGCAGTACCAGTGCTAGACTGTACTTGAAACAAAATGTTCAAAAGAGGGCAGAGAAAACATCAGCTGCAAAGCCAGGTTCCCTGCAGACAGCTGGAGCTAACGAAAGCCCAGTGGAGGCAAACAGCAAAAAGAAAGTAGAAGCACAGGGCTCAAAACCTGCAACAACTGGAGGGCATGATCCTGGGTGGCAATGAGCAGGAACAATAAAGAACAGCAAAAGCTGTTGCAGTAACTGTGGATGTTTGGATTTGGACAGGCAATACTGATCCAGTATAAAGTCTACTGACAGAAAGTTAATCCATCGAAACGCTTTGAACACATTTGAAACTGGCAGAAGGAGTTTATACACAACTGGCATTTTATATTGTAGGTTCAAGGCATTTTTCACCAAGTACTAGACACATTTGATTTTTAACACATCATTAAACCACATCCTCACACTGCTGAAATATGCATATATATAATATATACATACATATGTATACATATATAAAGCAGGAGGCATCCCCTCCCCAGAAGTCAGTGGGCTCTGAAGCCAGATACTGCAGCTGCCTAGTAATGCCTGGCAATTATCATCAATAGATGGAAATATCCTGTCCCAGCAAAACAAGCAAACCCACACTCTGCCAGGAGAAAACCACACTGTGGAAATCAGTTGGGTACGGGTTTTTCAACTAGTTACAGTAAGGGAATGTGGAGAGCACTAACAATTACGCCACTGGAGAACCAAAGTAACTTTCTGTAGTTTGGTTGCTAACTTTGAATTGCAGAAACACAGGCAGCCACAACAGGAAGGAAGAAAGCATTTTATTTTATCTTTATTGCATGCATCCCATTTTGACAGATTTCAAGACTGTTTGGGGAAAAGATTGATTTGATCTATCTGGATTCTCTGCCTCCGTGTAGATGTGTCACTTATTTTTGCACTGATGAGCATTTTTTTGTCCATTTCTGCCTAGTGCTGTGATCCTGATGTGTAAAGTTTGCAGTACACTCTCAGTTTGGGCTCATGTCATTCCAGGCTAAAGAAAATAAGGAGCAGGTGGAGTTACTAAGGGGGCTACTAAAGATGACTGAGGGAGTACAAGGGCATAAAGATGGTAATTTCTTTATAATAAAAGTTTTCAAGTTTGATTTGTGGACACTTAAATGTTTTCAGTTGGAAGGTTTCAGAGTCCCGAAGATTGAATGTAAGCATACTGATAGTAGGCTGTCTTAGTCTGCTTTGACAGATCCTCTAAGAAGCAGTTTGCAGGCTCACAGAGATACCTTGACCACAGATGGAAAACTTCTGCTTTACAATATGGCTTCATTACATCTAAGTGGGACAACCTAGGACAGATGGGAACATGCACACCACTAAATTCAGCTCAAGTTGCCACATGCTCAATTGCAAGGCAGCTGAGTTATCTGCAAGACTGAAAGTTGAGTGTCACTGGATCTCCTTGACAGCCTTGCACGCTGCATAGGTTGAAGCACAATTTGACTCAAGGGAGGACCTTCTGTGTGCAGATAGGATGGAGTTTGGGTCAGAATCACGACTACAAAGAAACCTTGGCACTTGGCGAGAACTATTTTTTATGGCTGATACTGTCATTACCTACTCTTCTGTTTCACATTTTATTTTTACCAGAAACGTACTGAAAGGTTGGGGTGAAACTTTTCCAGGTTTCTTTGACACCAGTGATTGTAGTTTCATGTAGCCTGTGTTTCTCTTCTCTTCTGCTGATGGATGGCAATCCAATTTCTATGTCATTTCTTCAGTGAAGCTGAGAAAATTATGCATTCAGTAAAATTCATTCCCCAAGTAGTGCAGTTGAAGGGATCATGACCCTAAATTTATTCATTAGCTTAAATTGTCAACAATTTTCTGTAGCAATTGATTCCTTGACCCTCAAGTGGTCAGGAACTGTCAACATATGCAATGTAAGGTTAGCACTTACTGAATTACAGCAGTTGTGCTTCCAGAGGGTTTCTTCTTTCTCCTGTCCACTGGTTTGAGGGAGACTTCCTACAGCCTACCATTGACTCCAGCTCGACAAGATCATTCTGCCTCAAAATGGGAAAACCAGTGGAACCAGGAGTGTTCTCAAAACAGAAAGAATATTTTTAAGTCTAAGTCACTGATGAAATTACCTTTAATTCATAACAAACCATCACAACAGGAACTGTGAGTCTGAAATCTAAAATTCAAGATTTGTATAAATTCAAAATAAAAAGCAAGAAATATGAGTTCACTAGGACGTTACATGTAAGGGTGTCAGCAGGTGAACAGCTGATGAGCATAGCCCAAAATTTTTCAAGATATTGGGTAGTGACCACCTTATTTAGACAGGAGAGCTGCTGGACAAAAATTTCCATTGTTTTGAAATTGATACATCCTCTTCTTTCCAATCTCACCCTCATGTGCATGTCAGACAAGGGAAAACTAGACTTTGTGATTGTCAGGATCCACAACAAGACTAATGGACCAGTGTTTGGTCTCCTTTAGAAGGCCTTCAAAATACAGAGCAATACATCAAGACATTTTTCTTGAGTATAAGTTAGTTTGGGCCTGGTTAATTTGACTGGCACCATTCACCCTGTTTCCACAACTTGCTGGGAAGCTGTGTTCATCCTCTTTTACCCATCTTCTGACATTTCTCTGCTCTCTGAAGTGCAGTGCTGGTGTAGAAAGGGCATGAATACAAATGTGGGTGCCTTTTCTACAGCTCAAGTCTGTTCTTCCTCAGGCTAAGGAACCATTTCCTATATGGCAATAATAGGCTGCAAACATAACATGTACTCTGACAGCTGTAAAACCACATTTCAGAGATACAAAATTTTCTAATTCATGTATCTTCTCCCTCCTCCTACAAACACACATTTTGCCTTTTGGTAGTGAAATGGGGCCTGCAGTCTATGTAAAAACATTGTTCACTAATGCTCTGTGGCAGGGTAGCATATGACACATATTCAGTACACAAGTACACAAATATCCACTCCCCTGGTGTAGAGAAAATCAGGATTCTCAGGCAGGGATAAGGTTAAATTACTCTAATGGCAAAGGGAAAAACATCTAAAAGAGAACTAATCTAAAGTGATGGTTTGTCTCTTGCACAGTGAGAGGCATATTTAATTGCTGCACGCAGAACTGCATGCTTTTCTGATCCAATAAAAGGAATAACTTCCTTCTGACCAGAAAAACTGAGAAGCCCTTCCCCAGGCAAGTCTCCCACTGAAGCAGACAGTTGCAGAGGGAAGATTGGGCCCTCACTGCATGAGGTGAATAACCCATCTAATTCTCTAAGCAAGGCAAGGACAAATGAAGCAAGTCTCTCCCAAAGACTTAGTTGTTCTCTTAAATTTCTAGAAATGTTGATGCTTTGGCATCATGTCATAGTACGGCATAAAGATATGCAGATTTCTGAGTCGTGTTCATGCCTAATGTTGGAAATAAATAGGGAAAACACCCACATCGTTGCTAATGGCTCCTCTGTATTTTTAAAGAAAGCATCTACCCATATTGTTTCAGTTCTGACTCTATTGTTAATGTGTCGATAGACAATGAGAGAATATACATCATCTCTAAGAAAAAAAGTGCTTTGCACATAACATCTCCTTGCACAAAACATCTTTGATTTGTAGATCAAACGAATCAAGTTGCTTATGTACCTGCCTTGAAGGCAGTGTTTGCCTGAGGACATTGCTTGGGTAAAATATTTAAGATGCAACCTATTGCAAAGGTAAATATGTAGGATTACATGGTTCTCTTCATATTGCAGGTTTTGAACAAGTAAATATGTAGCTGATCTCACAGCCTCACTATGCTCTCCTATGGAAGTAAGAAACAGACCCTTAAAAAAAAAGTTTCCACAGTTACAGCCATGAAAAGAATACACAGAAAAAGGAATGAGCTTCACTGATTCTACATAACAAGAGAGGAGCAGCTGAAGATTACCAGAGGTAAGACTGATAACTGGAGAATAATTACCTTAGCTGATCTTTATGAATCAATGAGTGACATCACCCACACAGTCACAGAGTTCAACGTGTAGAAGTATGTCTGACATAGATACCAGTGAAACACTCTGAAGTATTTCTTAAGCACATGAGAACTGACAGGGTTTGGGGACTTGAGTTGTCCTGGGAGACCTAAGCATTTTATATATTATGGTCAGAGATGGATGGTTTATCTGGGCTACTCTAAGCCATAAAATTAGAGTTTAAGAATTAATTTCAGGTTTTCTCCACTTCTACCTGAGACAACGTATTAAAAAGAATGTTTTTGTATTACATTTCTGGATGCATTGGAAGTCTGAAATGTAAAAATTTGCACTACTTAGCCTGTAAGTGCCTGATCATTAGAACAGACAGATATCACACGGGCAGCCTTCTAAATGAAACTGCTGGCAGAGAAGGAAAAGGAGGCTGTATCAGAAATTCTTTCTGTCATCCTCCTACTGGAAGGGTGTTTCAGAGTAGGTTTTTTCTTTCACCACAGGGAAGAATGAAGGTCCATTTGCCCAGATGCTTTATACTTCACCACAGGTAGGACACTACGTTTATCCCAGTCCCAGAACTCTATGCTTGCTTCTTCATCCCCAGATGTTCAGGTTACACTATCACCCAGCCAACAGGTTTCCTGGTAAATCTACCCCTTATAATAACTGGCTGAAATACACAAACTCAGAGATCAGCCTGGAAGAAATCCTGAATATTCTGTCTTGTAATAGCCACAGGGAAGAGAATTTTTATTACAGTGGTGTGGAAATAACATAACTGCTTTTAGGAGCTCTAAACTTGCTATAAAAGTATTACAAGATAAAGCTGCACGTGACTTGTTACCATAAGGATTTAACACTCCTATTAAATTATCCACTAATTTAATCCAACCACCTGGAGCGAATGCTAGGACTCATTCTGAACCTCTGGGGTGGACCCAGCTATAGGACCTGACTTACATCCAGACTTGAAGGGCCTGGGTTAGCACCACAGGAGTGCCTAACTCTGNGGGGGGGGCGGGGAATGAAAGAGTCATTTTGAAAAGTACATACAAAAAAAGCCAGTCACAAAGTGAGCAGGAAGAGGTGTGAATGAGGAGAAAGCTGCAACACCTCCCCTCCCCTTGGCACACCGGTGCCCCTCCAGAGTGGTAAGCCAGGAGCAAGGTCCCCCACAGTCCCCATCCCCAGGCTGGGCTGGTTCCCAACTAACACGTTGCTTTGGTGGATGGCAGGAGCCATCCCAGCCCCGGGGCTGGGAGTGGGGACAGAGTGGTGCCCCTTCTGCCCAGTGACCACAGGCTCATTTTACAGGCAACGGGCACTTGAGGTTATGGGTTATCAGACTCTCCAGGCTGCTGAATCACACCTCAAAGGCATTTTCTATCACTGTGGGCCATAATAGGGCGCCCGCAATATCTGTGTTTGCTCACATAAAAACTATAGGGGAGCCCAGCCCTGCCCTGGTTGCAGATTTTCTGTTTTGCATGTAAGTGACAATAGTCTTGCCAATAAAATCTTGCCAGTAATGCACCAAGTACCTCTCTCCCCATCCCCATCACCCTTGCCATGCTGTGGGCACCTCCCCACTCTGCCATTGAGCTGTGCTTGTGTGTCCACAGACTTCTTGGAAAGGCAAGCGAATCCGTGCTGTAGGGACAGATGACAGCAGGGATGGAGAGGTTCAGCAAGGCTGAGACAGGCTTTGACCCGGAGGGTGTCCAGCAGTGAATGAAGCACACAACTGCCTGTCCGGAGAGAGGGGAGAGCTCTCCACCCTCCCCCTGCCACAGAGGGCTGGTCACCTGTGCCACACGAGGGTCTGCAGGCTCATCTTGATTCAGATGTGGAATTTTACAAAGAGCAACTTTACCCCTTAGCCCCTGTCACAATCCCCTATAGTACATTAGCACATGAAAGTAGGGCGAAGAAGAGCTGTGGGAAAGCCAGCAGAGAGTGCTTGAGTGGCTATGCAGCCTTTTCTGAGAGAGCAGGCAGGAATTAATGCATTAAGATTTCCCAGCAAATAACAAAGGCAATCTGACTGTAAAAAGGTCCAGTTTCTACACATTAAAGGCATTTTACAATTGTAGGTAATTTCACCAGCACTCCACAGATGCAAGAAGTTGCTTACATATATGAACATGTGCAGAATCAGAGCCCTCCTCCTTTTCACAAGCCAAACCACACACAGGCTGGCATATGCTTATTTTGTCAGGGTTTGCAAGAACTTGGCCAGTACCAAGAAACGCTTGGCAGCAGACTTGCTCTTGTCTTCTACGCTCTGTATTGGGTCCCAGTTACTCTATAAGATTCCTTTTTTCTTGTCTTTTTCATGCAGCGTGGTCCTTAATTTAGGCAAAAATATTTTATAAGGAAAGAGAGGCTTTATCTGGAAAACCCAATAAAATTGGTGCCCTTTGAGCAGGGCATATGGCGTGGGCAAAGTGGTGGGGCAGGAAGGCAGGGTGGTTCTTCACCCCTGCAGAGGCGCAGCAGGGAGGGGTAGGGAGGATTGAGGGGGTGCTACTGAAAAGCCCTGTTGCTCCATCCATGTGGGAAACTGCTCAGCCACCACATTGACTCCCAAGCATTTTCTGCTCCCTGCTTGTGATAAATGGAGGTCTCAGGCTGTTTCCTTGCACTAAGGTGCACCATGCCAAAGCACAGGGCACAGGCGAGCTGGGGTCTGCTAAAAAAACTGAAGGCACCAGTTAGCTGTAAAAAAGAACAAGAGCATCCCTGATCAATGCTGCTACGTCCAGTTTCTCCAACACAAAATCCCCTGCATGGCCAAGCCCTCCCTCATGCAAGCACCTTCCAGTTCCTCTTCAACTTTTATTTTAATCCGTGGAGGCTTTTCACATGTGCTTTTAAATAAACATCTGTGGCTGTGTATAAGCAATCCACTGCAGGTGCCTGGTAGACCGGAACAACTCCTTTGTTGCTTTTTGAAAAAATATTAAAAGCAGCAGCTCTAATGGAGCTGATTATCATAAATACTCAGGCCCTAAAATCCTAACTAAAACACTTGACAATTAAGAAGCTCACGCTGTGTCACTCCATGGTCTGATTATTTTATTGGGGTTTTGTTTCATTTCTAGTGAAACTGTTCTTTGAACTGTAGATAATTTCATCCAATCTGTTATTTACTGCAAGTGCAGTCTCTAGACCTAAATAAAGTCCTCCTCATACTTATTAGTGGTTTCATTTGCACTTGTATATTAATGCCTTGGGGACTCACTTGAAATTTTTCCTAGTAGGATATTTGCACTGATATTGTTCAGTTTAAAATATAAAAAGTGTTTGTGATTAAACTGCCTGCCTTTTGAACCGGTTCCCCTGGAATAAAGTTCAAAGATCCCTAACGAGACTGTAAGACAGTAAAAGGTTGTAAAATACTCCATTCGAGGATTAAGAATAGAGACTGCTACCAAATCACAGTCTCTGTAATTAAAGCCAACAGATGTGCCTTGTGTTTGCATACTGACTTAGGATAAATAAATATTTCTGTGGAGAATTACTCTTATCCTGCTTTCCTGTGCCACTCTCCTGGGCACCAGCTCTTTCCCTTTCCTTTTAGCCAGCCTTGCACCTCCCCTTCTTGCCCTCAGCTGGATGATTTTTCAAGCAGCTGCCCAGCGTGAGGAAAGTCTTTGAACAACCACTGAGAAAGAGTAGGAGAGACATGTGCTCTTCAGCCAGAAAGGGAAGAAGGACATTACTAAAACATAAGGACCAGACAACAGCTAAGTGAGCTTATGCTTTCAGGCGGGGATTGGCTTAATCTAAATTTATCCTTCTAGAAAGAAGTTGCTGCCTTCTCTAAGGCAGTCGGCTGGCATCCCTCCACAGCCAGTGGGGAGAGACAAGGCACAGCAGAGAAGGATTCCTCTGCAATCGATGTCTAAGACTGCTGCGAAGGTTCCCTGCTCCCAAAGGTGTTTATCTCTCCCCAGTGATTTAGAAGAAGCCTTGTTTAAGGTGGCCCAGGGTATGGCTGCGGACACAAAGCTGGGAGCATCCCTGTCGTCATCCTGGGTGAGGTTCCCTTCCAGTGCCTCTGATGTATGAGGTTGTGGGACAGGTCCAACCGTCCTCCTCAGAGGGTAGTGAAAGAACGGAGGGAGCAGGAACGGTGGATATGAAAACCACGCAGCAGCACTGCACTTTGCACCCATGCAGATCACAAAAGTCACTTTACCTGTAGCCTACTTCAAGAACTAAGGAAGCCAATGGGCATGTGACCATACTGCTATAGTCTTCTCATGCATTCACGAGTTCAGCACAGGGTGTGAATTAGCTTACAGACACTGCCATAAAGGCCAAAGGGAAAGCAAATTGCCCTTTGTTTCTGCACGAGTTTGTATTTCCCTTGCTCAGGATGGTGTTCCCGCAGCTGAAGGAAAGGAAACAGAGCAGGCATCCAAAGAGCAATTGTTGCTTTTCTCCTGCAAAGCACTGCCCACTCTTCCCCCAGCTGACAGAGCAATTTATTACCTCCCTTGTGCTGTGGCCACTGGGCTGCATGGCAGGCTTTAGCAGTCTCCTGCAAAACTGGTGGAAGCCACCTGTCAGAGGCGGCCATCTCCATCCCGCTCACCAAAGCATGGGTCTAGCAACAGTCTGTCAACTCCACGCTTTCTGACCAGGTGTTGGAGGACTGCCCAGCTGTAGCTCAGGCCAAAAACATGCGCTTAGTGAGGAACAAGCTTCCTCTACATCCTGGGCAACAAGATGCAGTGCTCCGACCAAAGCCAGCCCTAGCAAACTCCACCAGTTAGACACCCCACAGCCTGAGGAGTGGACTACTGCGTTCAGCGAGGACTTCCCAGTCTCAAGAAATGCTACCAGCCTAGCAGGGGTCCAAAGTTCAGCCCAAACCAGGCTTAAACAAACAGGTGCTGGGATGAGCTCCCGGGAGGGAAGGCCATGGCTGCTGCCAGCATTTCAGGGCAAGTTGAAGCACTTTGAACATGCCAGCAACCCTGGCAGCACCCCACAGCTGCACGTGCCCAGCAAGCACCTCAGGCACTTCCCCAGTGGAGCGGGAAACCCTTGTCTCAGTGTACTGCTAACAGCCAGCAGCACACACACAACACAAGCCAGAGTGCAGGACATTTAAAGCCACCCTGAGTCATCCTAATCATGGTGCCCGTTTGCTTCTGCAGCTCCTTCTCCGGAAGGACACTGCTTGTTGTGCAACACTTTACATTCAGCAAGGGCAGAATAAAAAGCCTGAAATTTCTCTTCCAAACCGCTCAAAGGCTGAAAAGGAGTCACACGTTGCCATCTCAATGTTTGGGAGCAGGAGGGCTGGCGGGCAGAGCTATCTCCTCCTATCCAGTTGTTGTCATGGGGCTGCAGAGGAAGAGTGTTGTGTGACATCCTGACCTATTGTCCTGTAAAAGCAAAGTTCTCCTCAAATTAACTCGTTGCCCCTCCATGAAAAGCCAGTGGCATCAGTGTAAACAAAGAAGAAATATGGTCTGATTTTCTCAGCATCAAGTTTTCTTAGAGAACAACTTGAGAAAACATCGAGGGTTTTATTCAGTAGTCCTGACAGGCATGGGCTGATGAAAATAAGAGAGTAAAACATGCTTCTCCATTGAAACCCTTCTGTGAAGGATCTATTTATTCGTAAGAGGTTGCAGCTCATAACAATTTGAAGGAAAAAAGGATTTGGTGCTTTACAACCAAATTGTCGTAAACATTAGGGGACCACAGAGCCCCAGGGACACCGATGATTTGAAAGTGAGGGTGAGTGCAGAAATAATCTAAGTTTACTGAGAAACCTACAGCCTTCCTGCACTGTTTATGGCATTGTCACTGGTGCTTTCTTTGCCCAGGGAATTACTAAGACTTAAGGAGTTGCATCCCTCTTTCCTGCATCAGCTGAGATGCTTTTTCCCAGTGAATTGCAGGGCGACTTTCCTCTCCTCCTGAGATAGACTAGATGCGCTCCAAGGGCTGCCTTTGTTCTCACCACAGAGCAAACCACCCAAGCATAAGCAGCGCTTGGACTTGTGCCTGCACTCCCAGAACAGGCCATACAGTTTGACTATGATGAATGATGGTACTTAGCTGCAGGTAAGCGCGTATGTGTGGATGGGTGCTGCGGGCGTACCAGGGGCAGCTGGTAGCTTTGTGCATGCTTATGTTGCATGGTGAAGTTCAGCACAGATATGCTTAGGCACAACACAGCCAGCATGAAGTGAGTAAGGTTTTTGCGTGGTGCTGTGCTATGCCAGAGAGACATCACTTGCGGTAATCCTGGCTGCTCTTCTCCGTGTGGCACTATACAGTGTATGCTTGCTGTCAGGCATGCCTTCACATTTCTGCCTAGCCCAGATGCTCTCACTACAGTCTTGAACAGAGATTTTTATATAGTTCTGGGCTGTGTAAAGTTCCTTCTCTCAGCTCCTTCACTACCCAGAATCCAAAGAAGAGGTTGAAGAAACACAGAGGGTCATGGGGTCAAAATGCATGTAGTGTCAGCTACAGAGCTTACCCTACAGAGCTATTTTCAGAGGACACTGTGGAACCTGTGTGCTGTTACTTTTTTTTCAGGGAGCAGAAAAAAATCTGAAAAATGTGTATGTTTTCCAATATAACCACCTCTTCAGTACCCAGAGTGGACCATAGCTTCATGGGGACAGGGGGTCTTCAGTGGGTGAAGCACAGGTTTGGATCTTGAAGGGAGGAGTCTGGGTTCTGTCCTTGGCTTTATCAGTGTGCAACATAGGTCAAGGCCTAGCTTCTCTCTGACTCAGCACCTTTCATCAGTGAAACATGAGTGATCATGGTTTTTAGCAAAACTCTTCCAAAAGTACTTGTGAACAGACTTATACCTGACCAAGATGTTAACGTGCTAGCTCTGTTCTGGGAGAGACATCACTCTGGTGATCTCTCTAGAAAGTGTCTTACTTGTTTAGGGGAAAGACTGTTCAGTTTAGGTTTTGTGTGGCCTATCTGAGGCAGTACACAGTGAAGAACAAGGCAAGGGTCCCAGTACTTCTTCTGAGATAGATCACCCAGCAGGACCACTTCCTCCTAGGGGCAACGCCGTGGCAGTGCTGAACGGAGATGGTAGGGAAGGCTTCAGTCCAATGCCATCTGCTGCTGCTGAATGACAAGTGACAGCCGACTGAGGGTTGCTACCTGGAGCAGCTGGACATGGAGGTGGGGAGAATGATGGCATCAGTTCCCTTTTTCCCCTCCTCTCCCCAATTCTGCCATTAGTCTGTGCCTGGATGTTGAAGTTCTGGATCTGCTGGGATTTTTTTTTTTTTTTTTTAAAGAAATCTGGGTTTTGGACTCCTGCCCCTTTGTTGGCTGGTGAAGGTGGATGCAGAAGTATGAGATTCTTTGCATCACATCAGACAGTGCTGCAAGCCTTTGCTTAGACAGCTGTCACTTGAGGTTGACAATCTGGCAAGGACAGACTGCACAAACTTCCATATTGTGGTTAAGGCTGTGATGTATTAGAAAAGCTAGATGTTCTCATCTAGCTGGCTTCAGCTTTGCTTACATCTCTGAGATTACACAGATGGCACTGACTTGCAATCTGCTCCAGGCTGTATCTGTGAATGAGCTCCCAAAGTGGTATCTGTATTGCTCCCCGATGACTTCGGCATCTTTGATCACCAGGTGCCATCACCTGTCTGCCTTCCCCTGAGCAGGGATGCCTTGCAAGGACAGTTGGGTTTGCTCCTTGGAGATCCCAAAAGGCCATCAGGGATACATCCACATTTAAAATTTTCAAAGCTAAGATGCTCAGCCAAGCAAACACCACTCATTTCAGCTGGGAGCTGCTATTAAATCCCCAATTCACAGTGAACAGTCAGGGCTGCTTAAGTGACAAATTAATCAGAAATATACTTTAACCTACTAGGCTCCTAAAATGTTATGTGGCTGCTTTTTTACTATAACAGGTCTCTGCATCTTCAGATAATTGTGTTGGAAGAAATACAGTGAATCCATACTTGCAGTGCTCAGGTTATATTTCCACTCTTGGAAGCTGATGGCTCTGTTTGTTTTAAATACACACATGCACATGCACAGACACACATATACATAATATATTTTTTATATATATATAGACATATACCTTGTCTAAAATGGGTTCACCCTGAATTGTAACAAAATGCACTCTAAAATGCTGCACCATAAAAAAGCAATCTCTAAGCAGACAGAGCTATAGAAATAAACCAAAGAGACACTTTGGAGATCAGGTGGCACCAATGTGCACAAATTAAAACTTTATGTACTAAGCATCATTAGGAGAAGAGTGGGAATAAAAACACGAGCGACATCTGTAGTTTAAAGATAATGGTGTGTTATTCTTTGATTTTAGCGAAGTAAAGAACCAATGCCCACACAGGCAGAATGGCAAATTGATGCACTAACTTTTGGTTTCAGAAATAATTGTTTCCTCAAACCACGCTGAAGACTTGGATATATAAGTACTGGGAATACATGTATATATGTATATGCACCAGGAAGAATTAGTGGGCAATGGTTTTGCTGTGTGCATGATTAGAATCTATATGGCAAGTCTAGCCAAAACAAAAGAAAAAAAAATAAAACATTAATTTGGCATGGGTTTGCTGTTTTGGTACTTTTTAGGGTAAGGAAAAGACTGTGAACTGAAATCTGGGGCTCAACACAATTTAAAATGCTCCGATCCTCTTCTCCAGAGCCATGTTGGGCAGCTCAGTAATCCCTCTCCAGGTCCCAGTCAAACGGCATTGGCTATTTTACCCAGTGACTGACACTTGAATCCTTGTGGAGATTCAAGAGAGCTGCCAAAGCCCCAGAGAAGGTGCCCCTTATCGCCTGGCTTTAAGAGGCATCTCATTTCTTGTGGCAGTTGTTTCGATCCCCAAGATCAATCCTCTACACTTTTGTAGGGAGCACAGGTACTCAACACAGTGAAACAGCCCGCATCGCTTTGGCACTTTTCTGGATTCCCCCTTTTCTCATGCAGTCACAGTAAACAAGTATCAGAGAACCATACACGCCTGCTTTGCAGGAGCAGTGCTGCTATGTCCGATAAGTAACATGCATCCTTACCACTATGAGTTCAAAGACGCTCGCCTCTGCCATTGGAAGGATCTCACTCCGATCCCAGAGACTACGCTGTTGCCTTCAATTGCATGTTTTCTTGCTCAAGTCTGCATGTGGGGGACAGCTCAGTGCTGTGATGATGTTCCCGAACTTCTGGACCAGCGGAGAACTCAGAGCCATTTATGTATCATTAAAAAATGTGACCAACACAGTAACAAAGTATTTTCTACAGTTTGGCTTCCCACTGCTAACCAATTCAGCAGCAACATTTGTTTCTCATTAAGTTTATGTGGTTTATTTTTTTTTTTAGCTCAATGAATAAACAGGCAGAGGAGGGTACAGAATGGAGCTATGGTTTCTGAATGAATCACAGTCTCAGATGTCAAATTGTTATCCCGTACTAAGTTTCCCTGCTACCCAGACCTCAGCTGTAATAAACTAAAACCATCATTTTCAATCTGCGATCCTGTCAAGGTGCAATCCCATTTAGAAATTTCCCAGACAGACTGCTTTGTAACCAGAACCCTCAGCAGTAAATCCACAAACAACAAGGACTGAGGTTTCCAAGCTGTGAACCAGAGCCAGGTGCTTCTGTGGCAGTCAGACTAAGAGGGCAGTTGGCAATCCTATCACCGAAGAAGGCAACAAGGCAGGAACCATTTTTAGAGTTCATAAAACTTTGGAAGTTGATAAGCACACAGGGCAAGCAGGCTGAACGACAGAAAATCTTCTCTTAGATGGTGTTTATTTTCAACACCTTTATTCCTTCACTATACTAGCTGTGGAAAGATCTCACACCAATGGGTATTTCCACTCACCCTATTTCCAGAGTTTTTCTACATGCAATCTCCATACACTTACCTGGACATAAAAGTTATCTAGTGCCTAGTTTTGGTTTGGTTTTTTTTTAACTAACCCAGCCAACATGCTATTGAACTACCTACTTGGTTAGGTAGGAAGACCTTAAGATCAGAGTTGAAAATTATATTCTTTGTTTCAGGCCCTCTTCTGGCTAAACCAACATTGTATTAAAGCACTTAACATTCCCTTCCACACTGAAGGGAACCACCCTGTTCACTGCCTCTCTGTGTGGCTTCACTTCAAGCTGCACAAATTTGCTCTTCCTTGTTTGCTTTGGAAACCCATTGGCCAGAAGCCATCTCCAACTGTACATGGCATCTGGAGCTCAGGCTTTGATTCAGTGCGTTTGTCTCACACTACTCTGGATAAAAAGGGCAGCTCAGTCAAGCAGGTATTTTCTTCTTCAGTTCCCAATGCCATGATAGAAGCTTCCTTCTCCTTTTGTTCAAAACAAATCCTTAAAAGACGCATCTTCAGATTTCCATGAGGATCCCAAAGGGACAGGCAGATAAACTCAGCTTCTTTATCAAACTCCAGAACAAACAACTTAATGCAAAACACTCAAATTTGATGACATGCAGCAGCTGCACTTTTTTTAGGCGATACTCTAATTTTTCATTCAACTTCTAGTAACTGAATTAAAATTAAAGAGAAAAATGTCAAGAATCTAGCAATAATGTTCTTTCAGAGCTTGCTCCTATCTATTTTTTTTTTCAGCCTGGTTTCTAAAGGACAGAAGACTTCTGCAGTCTTGTTGTATCTGAGTGTTTGGTCCTGTGTATCCCCTTGTTCCTTACCACCACCACCCCTGCACTAATTCTTGAACCACTTAGCTAATTTCAATCAAATTTTATATGAAGATCAAAACCACAGTGATACTAAGACCCAACCAGTTTTATGGGAATAGGCTACCACATAAAAAGAGAGATCATTAAATACACACCCATCAAGGAAAGGCCCCTAGCATTAGCTCAACCCATCAATCACAAGAAATCACACATGATGGAAAGACATTATGAATAGCCCACCTGAGAGAAAAAAACTTAGATCACTCCTTCTACTTTATTAGACACCTGAGAATCCAGCCACGAGACACAAGTCCCTAGGCAAAACACACTTTGCTGCTTGTTCTGCCGCTAGAGCTGTTCATTTGAAAACAAGTGTTAAGAAAATTTCTCATTCCTTTCATCCGTGTGAGTCCTTTGACCTCGCTGGATTCCAGCATCTGCATCTATCCTTCACTCTTTCAGGCTCATTTCTTTACCTGATGTCAGCTGATAATGGTTAGGCGGGTAGCAAACCAGATAAGGCTCATTTCTTTCCCCAGTGCTTACTGCTTAATGAGGGGCAAACCAGACAAAAAATGTACAACATAATCTGTGTTAACAAATTCTGCACTCAGATATCCTATGTAGAGAAAAGGTGCTATGTGTTTATGAAGGGTAGGTGGAGCCTTTCCCATTTAATTTCTTTTTGCACAATTTTTCTAAAACAGCACCTCTTTTTGCAGGGGGCGGGGGAATGTTCAGGAAAATATTTCTTTTGCATTTAGCTTTTGCTCACACATTTTTAATTATTTCTGAGTAACCTACCCCCTTTTCAACTAAGACTTGTTTTGTTACCATCTTCTGTTCTCTTGCACATTCTTTGGCTGCTTTTCGTGCATGTTATTTACATCTTGACTTCAAACCAATGCATCTGTCCTGCTTTTAATTCCTGGGAAACTCCAGTGCCACAGCTGAGCTTTCTACGTAAACATTTAATTTCTGGGCAGCACCTTGCTCACTGGGCCTCAGGGGTGCACCTACATTAGCACTTCAGATCCAAAGTGTGCTTTTGGAGCTAATCTCCTGGCCATCCCCACCAACCATGCTTTTCTTGTCGCACCACTATGGCCTCTAATGGGCATTCAGACCTTGGGACAAAGCTAGAACTAGTCCAAAGTAAAAATTCCCTGCAATGTGTCCTGTGTAGGTGTCATTTCCTCGGGACCAACTGTTTTGCTCTACAAATGCATTTTAACACCCCCTTTTCCAGTGATGGCAGACACCATTGAATGCAAGAGGAGAAATTGCCCCAGAATCTCTGAGGAGCATTTCTATAATTTCAATGCATCAATGTTTATAACTAACTCAAGTGCATCCTCAGCATTTTTTGTCTGCTCTTTTGACTTGTTTGCTGTACATGAGGGTGAGTTTGCTGCTGCCTGAGCCCATTTTGTGACTAAACTGCTTTCCAAGTTCAAGTTAGTTAATAACAGTCAGATTTGAGATTAATCCAGCTGAATGGGATCCAGTCAGGCTGGGAGGGTTAAAGCTACTTTGCCTCCAGGGGAATAAAATACAGAAAGCAAAATACCAGAGAAAGTTTTCAAAATTGAGGTTAGCTCTGCAGTTTGGGAATGTAAAAATGGCACCCTTGTCCTATATATCAAATTGACTGACTGCATAAAAGATTGGGCTGGGTTCTGTTGTCTGCTTGATCTTGTGGCAACTTGGATGATCACACATGAAGTGAGTTACACAAAATAATTAAAAATGGACTGTCAGAACACCAAGCTATGATACTGGGACACTACTTTTCTGTTACGCTTGTATACATTGAGACCTAAATTTTTTTGACTTCACTATTACTGATTCTGACACTCGTTGGACTACAGTGATACCTAAGTGAACAAAACCAATCTCAGTAATCTCTCTGGGTATTCTTGGTTTTGTTTTGTTTTTCATTTGTCAGTGCTGTGATATTTCTGTGTAATGATATTAATGAAGTTACAAGGCTGAAGACAAGATATGAAGAGACATCAGTATTCCTCAGTGCTACTGCACAGAAAAACAACAAACTCCTAAAAGCACTTACTGTGGTTCCTTCTCTGAGGTTTATTCTGTTTTAGATGGAACTAACTGTAAATAACAATTCAGCAAATCAAATTAATGACATCGAAAGGAATTACAGAGGCATCTGGGTTACACATTCATCTAACCATATATGAGTTCCCCTTAAATGGCACTTTATGTTTTTGCAAATTCAATTAGACACAATCTCATAGTGTACATTAGCAGGAACTGAATACTGCATTAGCAGCATACTGAACTAGCACCAGAGAAGCTACATCCCCAGCATGCCCTCAAACCCATTTTATTGATGAGTATGAAACAGTTTATGTAGGCTCAACAATAGTTCATGCATCTTTATTGAGATGAGTGACTTTTACATGGGAAATAAATCACAATTATAGCAAACATGAATGCTCATCATTCTCTGACCTCGTCAGCCTGACCTCCCCAGGGGCCCATGAGGTTAGTTCTGGGTTGCCACTGAGATTCACATAATGTAAAAGCCAGACAGGAAAGAGAGGGGTTTTTTTCCTGGTTTCAATCACAACAGCATACAGTTATGGACTGCGAGCCAGGGAAATAGCTGTGAGACAGAAACACTCACCACAGGTCCTTCTCCCCGAAGCCATGTCTGCTCACTGTGGGGCTTGTGACAGTTTGGCACAGAGTTGCTACAATTAGCTTGCACTGACTTGGAGCAGTTACTTTCTGTTGTGGCTTTTTTTTTTGTTTGGTTGCTTTGGGGGTGGGTTTTTTGGTTTGGTTTTTTTTTTTTTTTTGTCCAGAAACCATCCATGTAGTCTAAGTTTACAACCCTTAATATACACCAGCCAAGGAGCACAGAAGGGTAAGAAGAACACAACAGCTGGCCTCCCCTCTTGCTTTCCACTCCTCTACGCAGGTGTCATGCTCGTTATCACCATGCTCTGAAGTTTAAAAAAATACAATTCAGTTTGATAAGACAGTAAACACACTGAAGCAAGCACCTCCCTCCCAGCAGATCATGGCCACTGAGAGAAGGGAAGTGACCTTTTTCTCTTTGGAAAACCCCTTGGATATGACTAACATCCCCTTATATTGAAGCCCACTATGCCTCCGCTCTGATTTATTTGTTTTGCATTGGTCTGGATTATGAACAGATGACCATTGCAAGGAAATACTTAAACTGGGAAAAGAAAAGGCACAAGGAAAAAGGTGCTTCAGTCAAGATGTGCTAGTCAAGGCATTAACTGAAGTGAACTGGAACTGCAAGGTAACAAGAAGCATCTGGCATTTAATGTAGCCATAGCGATTTTGTAATTAAAGGAAAATAGCTACTGTGCTGAGGCTGTAAATATCAAGGCACTCTGGCCTACTTATCGTTCTAAATCGCAGACTATTGCCAAGCTGGCAAAGCTATATGGACTTTAATGATAACAAAATAGCTTGTGTCAGCATCCACTGACTTTGTGGTAGAGGTGTCTGACAGAAGTGGAGGTGTGTTGCAGCACAGCCTCTGTACCTTGGGCAGGAGGAATTACAGGCACGGTAGAAGAACAGACAAATGCTGATTTCTTTGCTCTAGCCATGCCCAGTGAGAATATGAGATCTTGAGGGCTTCCTAAGTGCAACGGTTTGTTCCTTGAATGGCACTTTTTCCTTCTAGTGTTTCAGGTGTGGACATAAAATATTTGAAGGAAGGGGGAATTCTAATAATGTCCTGTCACACATATTTTAAAACTGATGTGGTCAATATTCTGCTGTTTATACCAATCTAAAGGAATTCAACTCAACTCATGGTTATAGGTAGATATTAGCTGTCTGACAGCTTTTCCTCCCAAACCTCATTATGGGAAACTGCTCCAAATAAGGCCATTCATGCTACACTGCCTCTTACATAGGAAGCCTTGAGTTTTAAATATTTCATTCTGGAGCACCTCTCCTATGATGACAGGCTGAGAGAGTTGGGGTTGTTCACCCTGGAGAAGAGAAGGCTTCAGGGAGACCTTATAGCAGCCTTCCAGTACCTAAAAGGGGCCTACAAGAAAGCTGGAGATGGACTTTTTACAAGGGCATGTACTGATAGGACAAGGGGTAATGGCTTTAAACTGAAAAAAGGGAAAACTGCAGAGGGATCTGGACAGGCTGGATCGTTGGGCTGAGGCCAATTGTATGAAGTTTAATAAGGCCAAGTGCCAGGTCCTGCACTTGGATCACAACAACCCCATGCAAGGCTACAGGCTTGGGGAAGAGTGGCTGGAAAGCTGCCTGGCAGAAAAAGACCTGGGGGTGCTGGTTGACAGTCAGCTGAATATGAGCCAGCAGTGTGCTCAAGCGGCCAAGAAGGCCAATGGCATCCTGGCCTGTATCAGAAAGAGTGTGGCCAGCAGGAGCAGGGAAGTGATCGTCCCCCTGTACTCGGCACTGGTGAGGCCACACCTTGAGTACTGTGTTCAGTTTTGGGCCCCTCACTACAGGAAAGACATGGAGGTGCTGGAGCGTGTCCAGAGAAGGGCAATGAAGCTGGTGAGGGGCCTGGAGCACGAGTCTTATGAGGAGCAGCTGAGGGAACTGGGGTTGTTTAGCCTGGAGAAAAGGAGGCTGAGGGGAGACCTTATTGCTCTCTACAACTACCTGAAAGGAGGTGGTAGTGAGGTGGGTGCTGGTCTCTTCTGTCAGGTGGCTGGTGATAGGATGAGAGGAAATGGCCTCAAGTTGCAGCAGGGGAGGTTTAGATTGGATATTAGGAAAAACTTCTTTACTGAAAGGGTTGTCAGGCATTGGAACAGGCTGCCAGGGAATTGGTGGAGTCATCATCCCTGGAGGTATTCAAAAAGCATGTAGACAAGGCACTTCAGGACATGGTTTAGTGGGCATGGTTGATGGTTGGACTCAATGATCTTAAAGGTCTTTTCCAACCTAAATGAATCTATGAAAGAGGGTAGATTTAGATTAGATGTAAAGAACAGGTTCTTCACTGTGGGGGTGTGAGACACTGGAACAGGTTGCCCAGAGAGGCTGTGGATGCCCCATCCCTGGAAGTGTTCAAGGCCAGGTTGGGTGGGGCTTTGAGCAACCTGGTCTAGTGGAAGGTGTCCCTGCCCATGGCAGGGGGGTTGGAACTAGACGGTCTTTTCCAACCCAAACCATTCTATAATTCTATTCTCCTTTGTATGCCCCCACATTGCAGCCAACATCTTGCACAAAACTGGCTATATTCCTGCATTATCAAAGCAGATCCCAGGTGCTGTATTAGAAGAATTCTTAGCTCTGTCCACTCTTGTCAGTGGATTAGATTCATATGTACATGTCTCCTGGTGGCATTTCTCTACAGAAGTAGCTGTCTGAATGTTTTTTTCCCTATCTCTGTTTGGAACCCCACTGCTGCATATTTCTCTGTTCTCACTGTTGCTTGCTAAATTGCCATGTCCGTTACATTATTACTAGTACTACTTTGAAGCCAGTGGTCCATGTGTACGCAAGAAGTGCAAAAGGGGAAAAAAAGCAGAACCTTTTTGCCTGAAGTACTTGTGGTGGTTTCTCTGGACCACCGTGTGAATTGTGATTCTCTCCAGACTTCTGCTGGGTGCTCAGCTGGCTTCTGTACTCTCCTGTCTGTTTTCTTCTTATGTTTACATGTGACAAACCACTGGTTTGAGTGCACCCGAAACTGATTTGGTATTGTAGCTGCCTGAAGCTCTGAAGCTATGCTGCTCCACATGCTGCCTCCAGCCTAGATGTGGTACAAACACAGCTGAAAACTATTTCATAGGGCTTAGATATCAGCTTATGTAGCAGCCAGATGTAGCCACCTGGGGTGTTCGCACCCCACCTTGACCCCAGTGCTTGTCACCACTCCTCTGCTGAGGCTGGTTAGCAGAATAAAGCACCAGGGGCTCCCCTGATGTATCAAGACAAAGGCAGCTGCTGGATCGGGGGGCTGAGTTACATGACCAGGCTTCACACTGAAGCTCACACGCACTGCTCAGCCATCTCTGCTTTGGGGCAGGTGACCTACAGCAAAGGAACAGGGACAAGAGGCTGGGGGGTGGAAGGAGCAGCACAAACATCCCAGATGAGTGCCGTGTATGAGCATGAGTGCCTATGTACTCTAGCAGCAACCATGTTTTTATATTAATCTCTCAGGTTAGTGTAATGTGGTACTGAAATACAAACTAGAGGTACCAAAGAAGATTAAGGACCCTTTGTGCAACATGCCGTTACACTCACCCACAGCGAGAGGTGGTCCCCATGTCAGGCAGCACTTAAGGAGCTAATTATGAAACTAGATGAAGTGGGTAACTGGGTGGAGCAGGGAGATGACCCAGCCCTGGGCAGACCCTGCCACTAGTGACAGAGCAAGGACATACATCCTCAGAGTGATCCATGGTGAAAAGAAGGAACAAAGCTCTAATGAATTGTTCTACAAAACCTCATCCACTGCAGTGTGCAGGTGGGGTCAGGTTCAGAGCCTGAAAGGCAGAGTCCCCATTTGACCTACAGAGCAGGCAGAGGTTAAAAGCAGACTTAGTGGAAACTTCCTTGACAGTAATTATGCAAACATGACCCAGAAGACTCCCTTTCTTGTCAAGGCCATGCTATATCCTGCTGTCCTTGAGACAGGCAGGTAGCTTGCAAAGCTTGTTCTTAAAACTGGGGCAGGCTATAAATTGAGCAAGGATTTTATTTTTTTAATTCTGTGTGCATATAACTCACTTGGTCACTAAATTGATTTTTAAAAATCACCTGCATTTTTTTTCAAGTGAAGGAAATGTTGGAAAAGAAATCTCAGAAAATGAGGCATTTTTATTATGAGATCAGTCACACTGGATGCTAGAAAGACAAGGAAGCTGCACTTTCACTTCCTAGTCTAATGTCATTTACTAATTCTATTCCAAATGCCATTTATGTTCAGTTTTAGCCTTTGACAGAAAACTGAAGTAAAACTAAATATTCACTATAAATTATTATTCTCTACATTATTGGTTTTCAAAATAGTATGTGTTTGTAGGGATTTATTTCTAGCAGCAAATTCAATTATAACTTAACAAATATGCATAAGCAGTCTTTCTTGTGCTAAAATAAGCATGCAGTATGCAAGAGCTAATCCTTAAAAACCTATCAAAAGTATGCTCAGTTGTCCAAACTTGCAAACAATGGCATATTAGTAGAAATGGAAACATTTTTTATTACTAAAATCTTTTTAAAAAAACAGCCTGCAACAACAGACACAGGCAATGAGGACGAATGAACTGTGTTGCTGGACAGAGTGCACATCTTCTATTCTGGATAGTTATTTTAAATGGAAAACAGACAATTTAGACTAATTTTGTCCCTGGTATAAATCTATTAGCATTAATGGTGTTGTGACTACTTCTACCAAACTCAAATTTGTCCATATCTCTTAAAGACAGAACCATTTGACTGTGGTTTTTAAGGTTGTCAGCTGAACTAGCTGCTTTATGAAGAAGAGGTGTATAGGTACAAGCTCTTGGGGGCTTTTTCTTCAGGAGAGGGGGAACAAAGTGAACTCACTGAGTTCAAGAGAAACAGGGACTGTGAGAGAAAAAAGGAGGCTGGATCATTGCAGCCTTCAGGGAGAAGAAAACTGCCTCATGGCTTGGGTTGGATTGATGCGGATGAGTGAAGTGACTGCAGTAGATGGTAAAACAAGGGAGCTGGGAGAAAGAAATGGAAGACAAAAAAAGACTGCTTGGGGAAGACTGAATGTGTTCAGAGCTGGTGGCCATGCCTACAGCACTTGGGGGCCAGGATACCAGCGCAGCAGAGCTGGATATCTAGGGAGCAGGGAAAGGCCCTTCCGTTTTGGATCAAGGCCAAGCAGCTCTTAGACCAGGCTGTGCTGGCTGAAATACAAAAAAACAGGTCTGCACCTAGGCATATCAAAGGAAAGTTCTCTATTGAACATAATAGGGAGGGAAAAGTAAATTTAATACAAGCTCTTCATTCTCCAAGATGAGAAAAAAAAAATTCAACCCAAAGCGAGATAACCAGTTTCTGAACCAGTTTGGGGTTCATACTGCTTCCTGAGAGCATAGGACAGTGAGGAGGGAGGACTCTCAGAAAGAGGAATGACAATTTTGAACAAGTGTCTTTCAGCCTGAGTACAGGTCCTTCAAATTTTCATATTGTGGTTGGCTGTTTTGGACATTAATGATTCAGACATTTCTAGGGCTTTCTCCTAAGGTTTCAAGAGCTTTGTCCAGCCTGTCACAAAATTAAGAATTTGGGTATGTAGCAAAACTATGTTAGCGTGGATGAATTTTTAATAATGGCAATGGAAGACCTTCTAGTTAACAAACCTTTCTGGAATAGCTCTGTAACAGCCCCCTCAGCCCCGTGGTTGTTAGTGGGCAGTATTTGCTTCTTAGCAAAAGACTACGGGTTCTGCAGCAGTTCACTGGAGGCAACTATAAACTCCAAAGTTTCTCTGCAATATTATGTGCCAATAATTCTGACAGATTTTCACAATTAACCAAAACCATTTCAGGGAACCCAGTGTTAAACTCCCACTTAGATAGCAGCAATACCACATTTCTTGCATCTGTGCATTTTTCAAGTCTTCTGAGAAAATGATGTCAGGAATAAGACAAGTGCATTACCCATCATGCTGCTTACACATTTTTCCTACACCTTTTCCTATGTATGGCTTCTGTCATAGGTAGCATGACTAGCAATAAAAGACACTTACAGTACAGCACTTTTCCATGGTAGCTTTTGGCTGCAGTTTTGCTTCCAGCCATACCGTCCCCATTCGGACACCTTGCACTGTGTTGAAGCAGACAAAGTGGTTTGAGACTATGGGACTGGTAAATGGCAGTAGACAGGTCTAAAGTGTATTGTTTTTAAGCGGCTCACTGCTCAGAATGAAAAATGACACTGGGTATTCAAGTGTGAGCCAAAATAAATCCATTTTTAAATGGTGATGTCTCTCACTGAATAAAAATTGAAGGACCATACTCTGACAGCAGAGTACAGCCACCTACTTACGGCATGTCAGGATAGCAATAAGTGACTCATCCGCCCACCTACACTCCAAGGACACCAGAGCCTGATGTCTCTATCACGAAGTTGCCACAACACTGAATTTAGACAAACAGTTTTTCCTACTGCCCACAGTCTGTACAGTACTCACTGCTTGTTCGCTTTTCCAGGTCATCAATGCCTAAAATATTTCAAGGTGAAAATGAGTGGAAGTGACATTACACAAACACTTCCCTTTGTTAGTAAGCTTGTACTAATATTTGCTTTAAAATCTCTTTGTTGATAAATGCTAATTAAATACCAACTCAAAGCTTTATTTTGACCCTCTCTTGGGGTCTTTTAGACTCCTTAATTTGTGGGGCAATCAACAAATCCCACCTAATGTTTTCTGTAAGGTGATTAAAACCACCACTAGGGAAAAAAAAGAAGAGGATTTTATATAGAGGGAAGAAAGTGGAGAGAAACATCTGGAGCAGAAAGATTATGAGAGTTCCCAGCTGTGCCATCAATTTGTTGATGATGTGAAAATGAAGCACAGCAGTGGCTTTTTCATGTGATGGTCAATGAGCTGCAGAGAATATTCCATCTGCAGAGAGATTCAAGATCTGGTTTGTCTGACGACATCAGCCAGTGCTTCCTGAGCTTCTTTATCCTTTGAGGAGCAGGTATCTGCCAGGGGCTAGCACACTACCTAATTTTGCTGTGTGTTGCATGGACATGGGAATTAGGGTGAATGTCTGCAAGTAAGAAAAATTACTTTCTTGGTTCAAAGTGGGGACAAAGCAAGCTACTCAGGTGGAGAAGATAACATAAAGGCAAGAGATAAAAATAATGGCTTAAATGGAAGTGTGAAAGGACAAAATTTCAGCCTCAGAGGCTGCTTGTATACTAATAAATCAAATGGGCCAGGGCCCAATCTCTGCATGCTATTAGGACGGTACTATTCACATTTGAAGAGCTAAGCTGTCTCCTTCACGATCCCCTCCCAAATACCTGGCACACATTATGCTCCAAACCATTGGCCAGACATTGCCAAAAAGACTGGTAGGTGGCACAGACCAAAACAATATTGGGGACCAAAAAACTGAGCTAAAAAATTAAGCATTCCAGGTGAGTATATGCTGGTGCTTGTGTCCAAGGTTTGTTTCTGCTTTGCTTTTAAGCATGAAAGAGTCAAAGAAGACAGAGTTCTGCCCAAAGGGTTGCATATGGGACCCTTACCCACAGAGAAGCTTGAGGTGGGGAGGGGAACAATTTGACTGAACTCCACACTATCTGCATAGTCACTCTATCTGTTTTATCAGTCAAATTGAGTCATTTGATATTTAAATAACATATTCTCACATAAGTTCCCAGTCTCCCAAAAGAACCTCAAGGCTTCATGCACACTTGCTAAAAGATAGGATCTTAGTCCCTGCAATCAGCGACCACGGCAATACCTGAAGCCCCTTCATGAAGCATCATTTACTTTCTGGGTTCTTAGATATTTACTCAGGAGTGATGTTAATTCCTCAGTATACCAGCACAGGTGTAACCCCCCACAGTGTCACTCTGCACAGCAGAACTAGAAGCTCCTCTGTCCCTTTGATAGGGTGAGACATCTTTTCCTTCCCAAATTAGCTGCCCTGTGGTGAATGGAGTCTTAGCACTGAAGTTGAAGAGTGACCATTCAGGTCTGATGGCATTGCCTAAGTTGTTGATCATTTCAGTATAAACAGCCACCTGTGGTGGAACCACAGCTCAGGTCTGGGTGCTTTCTCTTGCCACCCTGTCCCCCCATTGATATAGCCTGAACTCTGGGAGCTGGGGAGGGCATTAGGTGGTTTTCACTGGTTTTAGGCAGAGAACAAAGAAGTATTGTAGGATTTGAACTAGTTTGTTCAGCAAAAGGCAGGTGATAAAAAATAATAATACTTAAACCCCCAGATATTCAGGTTGTGTTATTGAGAATCTTAGTTTTCATGTAAAAACTAAAGCAGGAATTTAGTTCTGATTGCCTGAAAATGAGTCCCAAGACTTAAATACCAGATGGCTAATAAAAAAGACCCAAATGTACTATTTTTCTTCTGTACATTAGAGGGGCTTAGGGAGCAAAAAGATTCATTTTTATATGCCTTGCATTAGCAGTCTGATACAAAAATGCTCGTATCTCGGTAACAGGAAGATAATTTTCTGATGGCAGGCATGAAGTAGTAGAAAGTATGTGGAGAACGTAACAGTAAAGATCAGACTACACAGAGTAAATGGTGGTGAGGTGAAATACACAGGCTTGGATATGTTTGAGAGGAATGATACAGGGCAAAGCAGGACAATGAGTGAAGAAGTGGGCAGAGAGAGCGCTCAGGCCATGGTTTAAGTTTAGGAGATATTCTTATTAACATTGACCTCTGGAGTGCAGAAAGCCAAATTTATGCTACAAGTGCTGTAGGCTATACTTCAGCAAAGTGTTTATACTCCAGTTCCAGGTTAGACTGGGGAAACTCCACTTCTGCTGATAGAGCTTGTTGCAGCCCTCTTGAGGAAAAAAAAAGTCATCCTGTAAAAGAGCACTTTTGCTGATATGTCTTAATCCATACTAGGGGTTTCTGCTGGCACAGCTATGCTGGTTGCAGATCACACTTCAGCACTCCCCTGATTGATGTACATACCTTGCAACAGTTTTTCATGCTGATCTGGCCAAGGTCTGTGCTAGGAGAGAGGGAGTCAGAAGACCAGGCAAAGAGGGTCAGAGAGCAGAAGAGTGGAGACGTTTTTGTGTTGCAACCAAGCAGTGTGAGTAATAGTGGAAAGAAAATCAGCATATTAAGAATAAACAGTACTCACCACAGTTTACTGGCTGGACTTCTAATTCCAGCCGTATAAACTTGGGATATTTTTTTGTTTAAAAAAGAAGTCTCTGTTTCTCATTGCTGTGTTAGCTGTCTGGTGCTTTGTTGAAAGAGAATTATAAGATATATCCTTTCTTAATAGGAAGATATATTAGCTTGTAAACTTGAAAGGCAGCCTGTGGTTGTTGAATACATGGGTCTTTAAAAATCATGGGCTAGTGCTTCATTACATGTAAAAATTGCTTTATTTTGATCAAAACACTGTGTTGCCATTGCAGTTGTCCTCCACCCTTTAAATTTATTATGCTGGCTGCTCTTCAGATTTCTTCTAACTACTGTTGATACACCACCCTTTCACTGGCATTCCTTCTGGTTTCCCACGTATTATTTATTTAAAACATTACTTATCTCAGGTCCAGTGCTTTTCTTTCGAGGCATACAGGAGCTGGAGTTGCAGTGTGAAATTACTGCTGTGGCTTAATGAATGTAATTGATTTAGTAGAGGCAAGCAATGCCCTATTGAAATCTCTCAGATTACCATATCATTACTACACACTGTACTACATTGCTATATACTATGCAGAGATAGATCAAGTGTGTGTATGCACGGACTATGTGTATACATACAATGGGTGCATGTATGTGTGTTTATATTATGTACATATGGTGGGTGCTGTAGCGCATACACAGCCTACTTATGGTCACTCTCAGTCATGCAGGGATTAGCAGTGTTACCTGATAATATAAAAGCACAGACAACAAAAACCTGTTTAAACTAAGGCCAGCAGGGAAGACTGGAGTAAGGAAAGAAATATGGATCACTGACACTGCTGACACAGCAGAAGTAGCAATTTCCTGAGCCAATAAGCCAGCACAGCACCATGGAAGTACTGTTCATGGGGAGCTGATCGGAAGTTTCAGCTTCTGGACAACAGGGAGGGAAGAAATACCCATTTTTTCCACCACTGAGAGTTACTTCCAGATCAGAAGAATGCCAGCACTCATTTTCTGTTTCTCCAAACACGGGAAAAGCTAGTAGATTATAAAAAGCCTCCCCTCCCATTTTAATATACAGTCTTTGATGTACAAGCTTCTATTTATTGCATTAGTGAATGCTGAATTAGAAATCATCTTTCAGCTGTTTCTGTGACATACATTCCCCACTGGTACCTAGTTGTATCTGATGCTTATATACACTCCACTGCCAGACAACCTTGACTAGCTATTGCTTGCTACACAGTAGAGGTCTGCAGAACGATAAGATGAATCAGCATACCTAGAGAATACCAATTTCACTATTACACCAGAAAAAAATAAATAAGGAGTGTCTCAATCTTTATAGATTTTTAAACTGCTGGGAAATTTTAGGAAATTCATGAGATCTCTTGAACTGACTTCAGTAAAAGCCAGATCAGGTCTATTTAGCATTGCAGAAACACTTTGTTAGATACTGTTATTAAAAGCAGGTCTCCAATGAAGTTTATTAGCTTTAGTAGGCCAAAAGTGTGACTTATTTCTTATGATCAGTGGCATATAATACAAACACAGACAGTAAGTTTGACATATATCACAGTGTTCTTAAAGTATGTGGTCTTTTAGCAGTGTCTGCTTGGAATTTTTGAGGGAGTAGCAAACAACTGTATAGTTGGATCTTGGCATTCAGCGCTGAATTTGGGCATAGATATTAAAAGCAGAAGTTGTCAGGAGCTTGTGTTGCTCTATGACAAGGAATTTTCTACTTTTTGTTATATTATTTTGTAGATAGTCTGAATTGGTCCCAAACTACTCCTTGAAGTATTTTTCCGGATGCAAGTTACTAAAATACTGCCTTTGACAGTTTCTCTGCTAATACGAGCAGACACTTTAAGAAGCCTGCAAGCTGCCCGAGCAGCTAGAAGGGCCCCAGCTACCAGGGATGAACGCTGCGGAGTCAGGGATCCCAGACCTTAAGGTACTCCTTGCCGCTGGGGCAAGTGGAAGAGCAGACTGGGCAAACCTCCCCATAAGCAGCATCACGGGTCTCCTGACAAACCCAGCAGGTATCCCAGAGAATGCTGCCTTAATTTCAGGCAAAAGCTCTTCAGGCTATTAGGTTTCAGACAAAGCAGTCAGGTTCAATGCACCAGAATTTCTTCCAATCAGTTCTACTTACAGATGAGTTCCCCAAAGGCGGGAAAGTCACCCTTTCACTCTCCGTTGTTGAGGTTTTTACTTCCTTTTCTTTTCAAATCTTGTTGTTTACAGGCCATTTACACCATTTTGTATTAAGCCTGGCCATTCTGAGTCAGCGCTAAGCAGGAGACAATCAATCAGCGCTGCCTTAGACCTGCAGCGGACTGAAAGCAGCAGTCGCCTTCCCAGAAGGAGAAAGCCTGCAGCCACCTCTCTTCTCTGCGTACCCAGCATCCGAGCTGAATGGGAGCCTTGTTTTCACCCTGCAGAGTCACAAAATCCAAAGGCGAATCTGACCGTAGTGACTAGTCAGCAAACAAACCATGTGGTAATTTTGGTTTGCACAACTTTCTCTTCAAGCAATCCTGGCTAACGACCGAATAGCAGAAGAGCCCCAACTTCCCTTTGTTAATTCTCCAGTGAAGGCATAGCTCCCCTCAGACAAATCCTTGTAAAAACTCATTCAAGCAGCCCTAATTAGCCTTTTTGGGAGAAGTTTTTAAGAAACCTAGATATAGCAAAGTGTAAGCATGATGGGTCATTAAATATCTCTAAATTTGAAGAAACACTCAATTTGGCATTCAGGAACAAAATATCCTGAGACAGTATTTTCTTCTTAGGGATATATAAATCTGATGTTTTGACTCCCTGTGTACAGGAAATCCTACAGCAGCTTCTATACAAGTAGAATCACTGCCAAGCGCTTGGTGTTAAAAATTACCAGGATTAAAAAAACTCACAGAATTGTTTTAAGAATCACAGTGTTTTCAAAAACATAAACTTATGTCTTTTTATATTCTCCTGTTTATTTTCTGCTTTTGGGGTTACCACTTTCTAGATTTTTCCAACCACAATTTCTTGCCTGAGCGAACTAAGATTGTTGCAAGATCCCATTATACAAGGATATGAAGTTTTAAGAACAGCAACAAATATTGTGAGACTCACCATAAAATAGCAAGTCTTGGCAGCACCACAGTAAGGATATTAACTTTTGTGTCCTCCCAAACTGCAGTTCCTATAAATAGCTTCTGTCTGATTTTACTCCTGCAGTTAATTACATAGATTCTCCTGCATTTCCTCTTCTGCAGTGTCACTGTGAATCAGTACGTTAGCTGATGGACTGAAGCAATGCTTATGGATGTTCCTCAGTAAATATCTTCAACATTAAGTGTTAATGCAGAAAAAAGTATTTCTGCAGGTGGAGAGGTTAAGTGGGTAAGGAGCTGTCTCTGGTTTCCCACTGCAGAAAGGGGCAACCTGCCAATGTGTATTGTATTTTTTGGCAGATGAGCCAGGCACAGCTGAGTGGCCACAGGACCATGACATGGCTGGAGTTTCTCCTGCATGCATCTCTTATTGTGCGTGCCTTATCCAGTTTAATCTTGTATTTCACAGTGGAGAGCTGGTTGTTCTGTGAGCTGGACTGGCTTGGGCAAGACATTAAGGGGGAAATTTACCTCAGCCAGCTTTGGATATGTTACGGGTTTGTGTGGCGCGGTTTTCCTTGGTGGCAGGGGAGGGGGGCTGCAGAGGAGGCCCCTTCAAGAAGTTGCTGGAAGAAGTCGCCGCGCCAAAATGTC